>OY482670.1:27920084-27922584 GCA_960531455.1 Urophora cardui | reverse complement strand
TTACGTAAACTGTCTTCGTTTTAAATGGCTGGTTTTGTAGATAATGGGCCGTATTAATAAAAACCAAGCAAATGCTTTTACTCAAGATTTCGAAAATTTGACATTAATTTGTATGAACCAAATTTCAAAATTTTAGTAAAAGGTCTGAAATCTTAAGCAAAAGCAAATGCTTGGCTTTTACTAATATGACCCAATGATGCCCTCTGACTTAGCTAGAGGTCAATATTCGCTGAAATTACCACACAAGCTTACAATATGGCTAAGAAAATCAAGCAGGGCAACATTTTTTCCAGAAACGAAAACGGCATAAATATACATATGAAGATAGATATAAATGGATATGTAACAATCTAAAACCATTCATAATCCAAAAAAGATTATGTGCTTGCATTCATAACAGCACGAAAAATCCAAACTCAACATTTGTTTTAGGCTATTTTTAGTATTAGTAGCTTTCAAGAACACACAATCGCCAGTTTAACTGCGATTGCTTTTGCATTTATGCAATTTTTCTTTCGCTTCCCACACCACCAACAACAATGCCATAAATGTTTGGTTGAATGACTACGTCGATAACTGCCTTCAATTGTCTTGATAGCTGCTTCGATTGCCTGCAGGTTTAGTGTATCTGTATAAGTATCTGCATATCTGTATCCATTTCTTTATTTGTATCTGTGTTTGTGCAGCTTGCATTTTCTTCCCTACCTACCTGCCTGCCTGCCTACCCAAACAAGTTGCCTATAAAATGTTCATCTGTTCTGAGTAATTTTAATCGGCGCATATAACATTATGTCAATTTTATACAGTTGTTTATCTTATATTATCGTGGATTATTTCTTCTTATTCATTTCCTTCTTATACATTCTTTTTATTGCTTGAATGATTGCATTATGTGTTTTTTTGTTTGTGTGTTATGTGTGTTGTATATAAAATTTTCCATTTAACATAGGGATGGGTATGATTTATATTTATAGATTTTGTTGGATAACGCATTATATGCCCTTTGATTAAATTGAGAGGATTTAATATAACATTAAAATATACATACATACACATGTACACATTTGCATTCCAGATGAATTAAAGTTTATTTACATACTTATATGTATAAAGTAATTAACATAAAAAATGTATATAAGGAAAAAATAATAATTTTGATGAAAATTAATAAAGAAATGGTACATACAACAAAGCCTAGAAGAAATACACATTAAGATTAGGCTTAAATAGAGATCTTGATGATGAAAATTCAATATCAGTGAACTTTGTGATATTATTATATTCCCAAAGAGCTCTGAAAATTGGGGCTATCGAAATGTAATCAGCTTTAGCCGTCGAAATGTGAAACGGCTGATGGTAACGTAGGACTCTATGAGGAACATTGAAGTTTATAAGCTGAGACAATTCAGAGCAGTCAATATGCCCACAAACTAAATCATAAACAAACAATAGTGATTGGATATATCTTCTATTTTCCAATGATTGTAAGTTGATAAGTTGGCAGCGAGCAGAATACGATGGATGCGGGTCAGAAAAATTTAGAAGCTGCAGCGCGAACTTAATGAATTTTCTTTGAACTCGTTCATTCGTGTCATGTGGCAGCTATAAATTGGGCTCCAAATTATTGACGCATATTTAAGTTTAGACCGCACTAGTAAACTGCTCTACGTCTTTTATTTGCTACCAATATCGCTCGAAAACATTAAGGGGTTATCCGGGTCCACGCTTTGACCCATATCTGGGAACCCGGCCTAGGCATCACTATTCAAAGAGCGTTAACACCACATGAATCTAATGTGATAATTTCATAAAGATCGATTGATTACACTGGTCGACAAAATTTCAACAAATTTTTGTTACAGAAATAAAATTCTACTCTTCTAAAGGATTTCGGTGCGCTGATTCCAAGTCTGAAGTCAGATTTTCTGTAATACGTACAGTTTTTTAGATATTCATGCCAAAAGAGGCGAAAAACGCGATTTTTGGCTATATTCACTCCTCAATATCTTTTAAATTACTTACTTATTTTAAAAATTGATTAAAGCTATTGAAAGCTCGGTCATTTCTCTTGAAGACAAAGTTTTAATTTTTCGGATATCTAATTTAGGTATATAGTAATATATGTTTTTGCACAATAAGGTATTTTTCGTCGAAAACAACGGCAGCTTTTGTAGTATGTTATAAGTAGAGCTCGGATAATAGGTGAAAATCAAACGCCTAAAATTATGTTACGTAATGTTTCTGAGCACATCCAGTGGCAAGTTTAACGGTGGGGTAAATCGGGTCTAAGCCCTCCGTGAATGCAATTGAATTTTTTGGTTACTAGGATGCCAGAAAAATAAATTATTAAGGTTTTTATGGGTTGCACGTGAAATATTGCAAAGAAAGCTACAATAAATAAATATAATAATAAAGAATAATAATAAATAAAGTATAATAAATAAATATATTTTACGAATAAAATCACTTTCTATTCTGGCTTTATTTCATGACACACCAC
>OY482670.1:27475084-27915084 GCA_960531455.1 Urophora cardui | reverse complement strand
AGAGTAGGAGCAGCAAGGCAATCAACACATACAGGAAGAGCAACAAGAGAAAAACAATGAAAAAAATTTGCAAATCGTTAGACGATTGAGAAAAATTGCTGAAAGTCGTTTTTTTTTTTCATTTGTAGTGGCTGCTGCATTGTTGTTGCTTTTTATAGGCAGAAAACACTAGCATAAAGAACACTGGAGAAAAAAAGATAAACTGATTGAGTTTATCTCAACACACCTCGACTGATCCCCTTACTGACCTTCTGTACGTACATCCAAGAGCCTTTTTTCTATGAGAAATCGTAAGTTTATAATGCCCAACATTTAAATACACCATAGGCAACATTTATATAAGCTCTTTTTTAGCTTAAAAAAAGAATTGGATTTATTTCTTTATTTCATTAGGCTTTCCCAAAGCCATTTTACCGTAAAATTTTCACAAAGGTTGTACAACATGTAATGTGATTTTTTTCACGCACAAAAACATTTTTCGCTGTCCTTTGCTGGCAAGCACTTTCTGATGACATTTCATTACATCCACTCCGCCACAGCGACAGCTGCCTGCCACACAGTGCGTGATGGGTGATGTTGGTTGCCACATTGCCACATAACAACATGAATGCTGTCTTGCAACTGAACAAAAAAATAAAATAAAACTAAAAAAGCAAAATAATACTTAATATTTGCTTATGAAATTTCTGAATTATATATATATATATATATATATACACATTAGGGTGGTTCTTAATAATAAATTACCATTTGTTCAGTTTCATACCTTAAGCGGTTAAAATACAGTCAAAGATACCATATATAAATTTTGGTCCCGATCGGAAACGGTTAAAGGGTATCTCGGAGGGGTCAAAGTTCACATTAACATGGATCCTCTGCGACACCCCTTAACCGTCTCTGATCGGTACCATTATTTGTATTTGTTATTTTTGTGTACATGACTATCGATTAAGTAGATATGCTTATAAAAAAATTCAACTTCATTTTTTGTTTCTCCATAGAGTTTTCTAAACATTGACCGCTGTGCGATACCACTTAATTGTCTCCGATTGAAAAAAAATTGTTGTATATTATCTTCGACTATATTAGCACCTACCTGAGGGTGAGTTTGGCGAAATATGATATAAAATTTTTCTCTATAAATTTGCGGACCACCCTAATATGTATACATACGTATGTGCAATGATATTTTTTCTTTTGCTTTCTTTTATTTTATTATAGAACATCTGCAGCTAAGCAAATGGCACGCATGTGTGGGTTCATAAAAATATTGAATTTCTCTCAAAAAAATTATGTACATACATTAGATGCGCTTTTTTTTGTATGAGATTCTTTAAAACTTCTCAGATCCTCCCTCCGGCACCAGATTATGAAAATAGGATGTTCTAGAGTAAGAAAACTGAAAAAAAAAAATTGATATCTACCCATATGTAGAATTAGCCGCTAAAGCGAATGGCGTATTCAGTTTTTGGTAAACTCCCCAGCGAAGGCAATATCGCAGCCTTAAGTTACCATTTTCTTTTTTTTTTTCTCATGAATCTTCAATTTCTTACCCTATACTCTTCCCGAAAGTGGGCATTATTTTTTAATTAAATCACACTGTAGACTGCGTGATTTAATGCGGTTTCTAGATATGTATAGCTATTAAAAATCTAATAAAATTTGGATGAGTTCATCAAGTTTAAGTGAAGTAAAGTCGGGTATAATAGGGCTTACTTACCACAAAATTTCATAAATTATTTAACAATTTTGCTGTAGAAGGCAGTTTTTTTTGGTTATTAGTGATAGTTTTATGTGGATGGATAACTTCACAAATGCGCAAATGTAAAAAAAAAATAGAAAGTCTCGACTTTTCCGTGGATAACGGACAAAATGTGGAGCCGGATGGCGCCAAAACATTTGTGGGCAATATGAGTATCAAAATAAAGACTTTACCTAGAAATTCAATGTGAAGCCATTTCATTCCGCTGTGTCCACCGTTTTCACATATATAAGCAAAAAATTAGTCTCAAATGTCGCCGCTATTCTTTAAAATATACTGTAGTCATTCTGGACCACTTATCGGCCAGTATATCGAAAATTGGCTAAGAAATTGACATATAATGAGTTCCATATTAAAGCCCTAGTTCAGACCTTTAATTTGATACAAATATTGCCTAATAATATTTTGGGGCCATCCGTGTCCTCGTTTTTTTTCGCTATCCACGGTCTCAATTTTTCGATTTTTTTTACATTTGTGGAGTTATCCAACCCCATAAAATAATCACTAATAACCCAAACAAATAATGTCCGCTTTCGGGAAGAGTATAGGGCAAGAAATTGTAGATTCATGAGAAAAAAATAAAATGATCACTTTAGCCCGCGATATTACTTACCTTCCCTGGAGAATGTACTAGAAATTTTAATACGCCATTCGCTTTAGCGGTTAATTCTACATATGGGTAGATATCAATTTTTTATCTTGTGCAAAATCCTAACTTTTTTCATACATAAATCTAAACATACCTTGAAATTCTGAGAATTTGCGCGGTTATTGGTGTAGCTCCGTCCAGTTTTTGGAAAAGTGAAATTTTTTTTTTTAAAGACTTTTTAGTGTTTAGCACGAAATTTATTTAATTCAATTTTTAATTTTTAATTGGTGGGGGGTAAGTGGAAAAAAAATCAACAACTTGACTTATTCTAAAACACCCTGTTTTCATATACCGGTGCCGGGGGGAAGATCTGAGAAGTTTTAAAGAATCTCATACAAAAAAAAAAATACGCATCTAATGTACATACATATGTACATATATACATATGTATGTATATTAGGCATATAACTTTTTACAATTTTTGCAAATACGAAAAACGGCGAAATTGCAAAAAAGTTTCCGCGCAAAACGAATTACTTTTTTATCAGAACTGCTGAAAAAAATAAAAAGTTTTGTACAGTGTACACGTTTTTCTTCATAATAATAGATATTTATTTAACTAATAATCTTCCTATTATTCCAAACGCCTTTTAATGGACCTAAGGGAAGTGCCCCACCCACCCCAAACTAATTTTTCTTCAGAAAATTCTGATTCAATATAATAATAACACAGCTGTGCGCGGAACGAAACCACCTAAAAAAGTGATAATCATTACTTGTACAATATTTGCCACCACGTGGTGGTATGCCAAATTTTTCGTCAACATTTGTTATATGCCTAATGTATATATGTTTCTAATGTGTAGATATTGTGTAAGTAAAAAAAGGAAATCGTTTTATGGCAGCAATTTTATTATGCGTGCACTTTTGAATTATGAAAGCAAATATTTTTGAGGCATTGTGCAACATGCGCTTACACAGTGGGTATTATTATGGAGATGTAGACATGGTTTTGAAATTGCAATTGAAGAGATATTGAATAATAATAATAACTACATAGAGAGCCATCTACCGTCGGAAGTCGACAATTTTTCTGGTGTTTTCTTAGGATTAAGAAGCGGCTATATGTAGTTTCTTATAACACTGTAGGGAGATCAAAATATCACAGCGAAACGCCGAGACACCCCAACTAAATTTTTGGCTGTAGAATACGATGGCATTTACAGAAAGTCAAAGTTAGCTCTTGTTTTCGAGATATTTAGGAAAGAAATTTCAGAGCTCTGAAGGTAATTTTTTTTTCGTCTATAAACTTTACTCAGGCTTGGAACCCTTTACTCGCATAAAAATTTTGACAGTTGTTTTTACTTAATTGGGGCACTTTAAATTCAATGCCGCCTTTAGTTTTCCCAAATTGGCTCCGGTTTTCGAGATAACGGTATTCAAAAATTACCATCAATTTTGACTTTTTTTGTTAATAACTCAGTCAGTTTATGAGATAGATTGCCAAAACTTTGCACGTGATAATATTTTAGTATTACCTTAACTATTTCTGAAAATAATTGAAATCGGATCACTATAACATATAGCTGCCATACAACCGATTTTTCAGATATGGACATTTTTGGGTATAACTTCGCTATTTAAACAGCTAAGGACATGCAACTTTGGAGAATTTTTACTGGCATTGGCCTTACTCTATTCCCTGAAAATCATCGAGATCGGGTCACTATAACACATAGCTGCCATACAGCTGATAGTTCAGATATATGGTTTTGCACTTTTATTTTTTTATAACTCCGAAAATAGTCATTCTGCGTGAAAAAGCAACATAAACACTTTCATTAAAAATGAACAGGTGAACAATTTTCTCATATACGATTTCGACGTATCTGTATTAGTTATTGCACTTTTGTGCAACCAAGTTTGAAATTTCACCATAGGCATTTATGGCAGCTATATGTTATAGTGATCCGATTTCAATTATTTTCAGAAATAGTTAAGGTAATACTAAAATATTATCACGTGCAAAGTTTTGGCAATCTATCTCATAAACTGACTGAGTTATTAACAAAAAAAGTCAAAATTGATGGTAATTTTTGGATACCGTTATCTCGAAAACCGGAGCCAATTTTGGAAAACTAAAGGCGGCATTGAATTTATAATGCCCCAATTAAGTAAGAACAACTGTCAAAATTTGTATGCGAGTAAAGGGTTTCAAGCCTGAGTAAAGTTTATAGACGGAAAAAAAATTACCTTCAGAGCTCTGAAACTTCTTTCCTAAATATCTCGAAAACAAGAGCTAACTTTGACTTTCTGAAAATGCCATCGTATTCTACAGCCAAAAATTAAGTTGAGGTGTTTCGGCGTTTCTCTGTGATATTTCAAAAGTTAAAAATTTACCTACAGTGTAATTGATTGTTGTTGATTTTTCTGCAGTTTTGGTTGTGGTTGTTGTTCTTGTTCTTCTTCTTCTTTTTATTGTTTTTGATGTTGTTGTTGTTTCTTCTACATACTTCTTTCATTCCATTTCTGCCCTCTCCTTTACCTCAATTTCTTGCCAACTTGTTATTTTTTATCCTACTTATTTTTTTGTTATAATGGCTCTCCTTTTGCTTCTTCTACATCTTTGAAACTACACACCACCTTCAGCCAAACATGTTCATGTTCTGCTCTGTTCTGTTCAAAAGCATACGACAATAAAGTTGTTTGCCTTTTCATGGCTTAAATTTCGTCAAGTATTGCGTGCGAGTGAGCACTTTTAAAAAGGCACAAATAAATGGATGTGACTCGTTCCACAATAAATCGTTATTATAATTAAGTGAACATTCAACCGCTGTGTAGGTACCTACATATATTGACCATGCAAATATTGAATATTTACATAAATAAAAATAAGTTATTTAGGCATGTATTAAGCCTACTATCAATCAAGGCTGCTTAACGAAATGAACAAAATAATTTTGTTTCAAAAAATATCAATTAAAAAATATCCAAAAATTATTTTGTTTTGCTAATTATCAGAAACAAAATTTTTTCGTTTCAAAAATTATCAATAAACCTTTAATCAGAATAATTTTGTTTCGTTGATAACAAAAAAATTAACAAAAATTGTATTTGTTTTTATTTATGTACGTATGTACATACATACAAACATATGTAAAATTTCTTTTCTTCATAGAAAACGAAATTATTGAAAAGTCAATTTTTTCGTTTAAATTTGAAACTATATTTTTTTGACATAATTGTTTTGATAATTATCAAAACAAAAAAGATTTTGTTAATTTTTTTTTGATAACAGTTGAAACGAAATGGATTTAGTTATGCTTTTTACGTTTATAAAATCGAATATTTCAACGGAAACAAATTTTTTTTTTTTGTTTATTGTTAAAAATAACGTTATTTTGCAGCTTTGCTATCAATACCAAAGAAATTTCAGATTATGACACTAGATACGCGGCCATTCACTTTATTAACAAAAAAATCTAAATTTTCTCTGATAAACTCGCAACCTCAACCCTTAAAGTAAAGGCTAATTAATCTTCATAAAAAAAAAAATAAAATTGTTTATGCAAAAACTGATTTAATAAAACGATCATACTGCCTCAAAACTTTGCAAAACTTTTCGACCTTAGAATACTTATCAATCAACAATCAAAAAAAAAAAACACTTTAAATTGGTGAGTAAATGTGGTAGAGCAAAATTAGTATATTAAAATGTTTCAACTAGGTAGCTACATAAACATACATACAAATTTATTTCTATAAACAACACAAATTCACAAACAAAAACGTAATGTAAATAGCTGCAGCAGACACATTTGCGCAAAAACTCGCCCACTGTGTTATCAGAATCACTGTTTAACAAGCTGATACACAATTTGTTCACTGAGACCCAAAAATGTACTAAACTTTTACAATGAAAATATCCAAAAGTGTTTTATAACTTTTTTTTTGTTTGTTTCTTATAACTTTTTTTTTGTTTGTATTTTTGTTGTTTTTTTTTTTTAATTTTAATTTCATACATACATACTAAGTACAAATTTATGCTTGTAAAAAAGTTGGAGCATTTGAGAAAAAGTTGAATAGAATTGCTTAGCAACGCATACAGGTTACGTATACGCCATGGATAGCGGATGTGCACACACAAGAAGTATACATATTTATGTGCATATGTATGTATGTACGATATGTAGATAAAATTAAGGCAAATATGATTTAATTATGTATTTACCTAAATACCTGCAAGGAGACTTAATATGAAGGAAAACTTGTGTATGAGCATGAATTAATAGAATATTAAACAAGTAAGGAAGCCTAAGTTCGAGTGGAATCGAACATTAGATACTCAGCTGTATGCGTTCATTGTTTGTTTGCGTTTGATGGAAACACGGTGTACTTTATATAAAGCGAGTGCTGCATAAAGTAGGCGTAGCCACGCCCATTTTCAACATTTTTATCAGTCATCCAACTAAGCATATGAATATTATTCTTTGTGCAAAATTTCATTCCTTTATGACTTCTAATTACAAAGATGTCACGTTACAAATTCCCAAAGGGTGTTCCAGAAATATCTTTGTTAAAAAGTAGGCGTGGTCATAAACCGATTTCAATAAATTTTTGCGTGTCTATTAACACAAGTTATAAAAGTGTATAAACCAAGTTTCGTCATAATATCTCAATTATTTGTCGAGTTATGGGCTCCGAAATCTCGTCGATTCCTTTGTCTGAAAAGAGGCGGTGCCACGCCCATTTTCCCGAAATTTTTCTATTTTAGAACTCATGCCACAAAATTTCAATGAATTATCTTTATATTTGACAAAGATATCGCTTAAAATGTTTTTTTAGGCCACTTTATGATACCCATATATAAAAGTGGGCGTGGTCGTCAACCGATTTTGGCAATTTTTCGTCCAAACATTTGCCTAAGTAAGTATATTACGCCTACCAAATTTCATCGATATATCTTCAAAGGTTTCTGAGTTATGACTCATAAAACTTTCAATGTATGCCCCTTAATAAGTGGGCGTGGCACCGCCCATTTTCCAAAATTTCACCATATTTCTTCATAAGGGCCTCAGCTCAATACGTGTGTGAAATTTTATCACTCTAGCTCTATTAGTGACTGAGATACAAAATTTCTGATTTTTACTATATAGGGGAGGTGGGCGTGGTCATGGTCCGATTTCGCCCATTTTCAATACCATCCGTTCCTGTCTTGATACCAACTTACATTTCAAATTTCATCAAAATATCTCAATTTTTGCGCGAGTTATCGTGCTCACAGACGGACCGACGGACAGACGGACGGACATGGCTCAATCGATTTCTCTTTTCACCCTGATCATTTTGATATATATAAGTCTATATCTATCTCGATTATTTCATTCTGTTACAATCCACCGTTAGGAAATCAAAACTATAATACTCTGTGTACTAGTACAGCTGAGTATAAAAATAATTACATACTTGAAAAATTGCGTAATGGAAGGAAACTGCTAATTTGAATTCCACTAACTTAAGATCATAAAGTTAAGTTAAGCTATTTGTATTTACACTTGCCATTGAGAAAATATACATTAACAACAACAAAAGCTTGTGGCTAGTTTTTTTTTTTTTATGAATGGGGAATACTCCTACGTCCTGGCTTTAGAGATGTTTTATCTGCCTTCAAGTAAAAGGCAATTAAAGTAATAATGCAAGACGCGTGGAAGGTGAGTTTAATTTTTTCTTCTTCTTCGCAACAGCATAGGATACAGAGCTATGTTTGTAGATAGACAGATAATATTATCATGCAGTAAAGAAAATCCGCTTGACGCTTCAAGGCCAAATGAGCTGCAAGTTGGATTTTGAAAGGCACAAAAATAGTTTTATAATTTAAACATCAAGCACAAATTAAAAAGAAGAGTTTATTTTTGCGATTATGAAATGCAGCAGTGTAGTGTTTAATATCTTAGATACCGCAACCGATCTTAATTTAAATCCGGGCACTGAGATATGTTTTTAAGAGTGTCAAACACACAAATTTAGCAAGAAGGTAAAGTTTTTCTGCTCAATTGTCGCTTAATTGTCTAAAAGATTTTGGCCTACTAAATCGTAATAGACCAAGTCCACTTTATCCTTCCAACACATTAGACACCTTTCTCTACGTCTGCTGCTACCGCTGGATGTCAACAGGAATATTTTCTGCATCGATACTGTTCGTCGCCAACGCGAGTGTTGAAAAATATGCACCGTATATCAATACAGCTACGTTGTGGACTTGTAGCGCTTAATTCTTGTTCATCAAGAGAGGACTTTACTTTTCAATTGCCTACCTACTTAGTCCATAAAGGAAAGTTAGCAGGTGAGCCAGTGGGAGCGGCAAGATTTTCTACATAAAAGTGGATTAGCATTTTCAGTTTTTAGATGTGCCTTAAACCGTTGAACATTCAAGTTTCGATATCAAACCTAAAAAAAACTCCTAAACCTACTCCTACAAGATTATGTAGTAGCAGGTTGTTGACAGTTCCCATGATTATTGTTGCTCCATGACAGTTCCCTATTAAGTTTGAAAATAATAATTATTTATGTATGTACTTACATTGATTTACACTTTTTTTATTAACACGTTTCACTTGTATGGATATATTTATGTATGTAATTTCTTCCCAGCCTAAAAGTACATATGTAACATATTAACTAATATTCATGTTTACAGCAGTATTTATTAAAAAAATTCTGATCGTGTTTTTATATTTTTAAAGTAGTATTCTCTTATTATACTCAGCTGTACTAGTACACAGAGTATTATAGTTTTGATTTCCTAACGGTGGATTGTAACAGAATGAAATAATCGAGATAGATATAGACTTATATATATCAAAATGATCAGGGTGAAAAGAGAAATCGATTGAGCCATGTCCGTCCGTCTGTCCGTCTGTGCGCACGATAACTCGCGCAAAAATTGAGATATTTTGATGAAATTTGAAATGTAAGTTGGTATCAAGACAGGAACGGATGGTATTGAAAATGGGCGAAATCGGACCATGACCACGCCCACCTCCCCTATATAGTAAAAATCGGAAATTTTGTATCTCAGTCACTAATAGAGCTAGAGTGATAAAATTTCACACACGTATTGAGCTCAGGCCCTTATGAAGAAATATGGTGAAATTTTGGAAAATGGGCGGTGCCACGCCCACTTATTAAGGGGCAAACATTGAAAGTTTTATGAGTCATAACTCAGAAACCGTTGAAGATATATCGATGAAATTTGGTAGGCGTGATATACTTACTTAGGCAAATGTTTGGACGAAAAATTGCCAAAATCGGTTGACGACCACGCCCACTTTTATATATGGGTATTATAAAGTGACCTAATAAAAGCATTTTAAGCGATATCTCTGCCAAATATAAAGAAATATCATTGAAATTTTATGGAAGGTGTCCAACTATGGACATAAAACAAAAAATACAAAAATTTTGGAAAATGGGCGTGCCACCGCCTCCTTTTAGAAGCAGGAATATACGAGATTTCTGAGCCCATAACTCGACAAATAATCGATATATTATGACGAAACTTGGTGTATACACTTTCACTACTTGTAGTAATACATTTTCAAAATTTTACCGAAATCGGTTGACGACCACGCCCACTTTTATATATGGGTATCATAAAGTGGCCTAATAAAAACATTTTAAGCGATATCTTTGTCAAATATAAAGATAATTCATTGAATTTTTTGTGGCATGAGTTCTACAATAGATCGGAAACAAAAAATAGAAAAATTTCGGAAAATGGGCGTGGCACCGCCTCTTTTCAGACAAAGGAATCAACGAGATTTCGGAGCCCATAACTCGACAAATAATTGAGATATTATGACGAAACTTAGTTTATACACTTTTATAAATTGTGTTAATAGACACGCAGAAATTTATTGAAATCGGTTTATGACCACGCCTACTTTTTAACAAAGATATTTCTGGAATACCTTTGGGAATTTGTAACAAGACATCTTTGTAACTAGAAGTCATAAAGGAATGAAATTTTGCACAAAGAATAATATTCATATGCTTAGTTGGATGACTGATAAAAATGTTGAAAATGGGCGTGGCTACGCCCACTTTATGCGGCACTCGCTTTATATAAAATACACCCTATATCGAACAAACGCAAACAAACAATGAAAGTATACAGCTGAGTTCTAATGTTCGATTCCACTCGAACTTAGGCTTCCTTACTTGTTTTCGCCTTCATTTTACAATGTACTTGAATTAAATATTTTCAAGCGCTCATAACGAATATCTGCACCAAACACACACGTTAAATTTTTTTCATATTTATTATCACCCTGTTCTTTAAGCAATATACACAACCTTTTGTTTGGTGACATCTGCCGACTCAAAGCAAAACAATAAGGCATATAAAATTTATAAACAAATTCATTCAATTGTTGTTCACAAATTTAATTAACAATATCAGGCTAAAAAGCTTTTTATAAAAATATATGTTTATGCAACTTTTAAGAACCCTTTCTGTTTTTCACCGCATTCTTCGTCGTCTTACTTATTTCAATTTCCTCCCACTATATAACACTGTTTCGAGCAGGAGCTCGGAGCAAGATTTTTAGGGCCGTTTTAACTATCTCCGGTTAATTTAACCGGTGGTTATTTTAACGTAAGGGTGAAAACAGAATCGATGCGTAACGACACGATTTTGCGACAACGACAGTTTGTCCAAATTAAAACCAGCATTCTTAGGAAAGCAATTATAATAAAGTCGACGCCCGAAAAAAATTACGTTGTCGTCAACTTAGACCGACTTCTAATTTTGGTGACGACAACGAGTTGCCACTGGATTATGAAATATGAAAATTTTTACAACTCAATAAATCTAACGAAACTTTACAAAAAAAAAAGCAGAAGTATTTATACACATTTATTATGTTTCAGTCGCTGGCTTCGCACCGACATATTTACGGCAAGAGACTGTCGTATTCGGAACGTCGCACAGTGGGGGCACCTCCATACAAACGTGGCCAAAAATAGTAATAATTAAGCTAGAATCTGGAAACTCGGAACTTAAGCTTTTTTGGTTGAAGTTAGTAAACTGTGAAAATTTGAACAAAATCCACCCACAAATACGCCCACCTCCTATATAACGGTATTTTTGAAATTTCGAAATTTCAGCATTTTCCTAACTATTATAGCTAAAATGCTCCATTTTGATTAGTGTATACATTTTTTTGAAATATAAATCAAAAGCAGTAATCATTTTGGAAAAGGGGTAAAGCACTTCACCGTTTTTAAATTAAAAATATATGCACTTTTAAGTATGTTATAAGCATTTATCATAAAACTTTCATACAAAAAAATCGCATTTCAAAAAAATTTTATACCAGAAATGAAATTACACTTTTCTAAAGGGTTTCAGTGTGCTAAACCTGAGTCTGGAGTCAGATTTTCCAAATTGGTTCTAGTTTCTGAGATATTCATGCTCAAATAGGCAAAAACACGTTTTTTGGCTCTATTCCCTGCTTAATATCTTTTATGTAATTACTTTCCACTCAAATTCGATTAAACCAGTTGAAAGCACAATCATTGCCCTTGAAAACAGCGTTTAGTTTCTTCGAATATCTTAATTAGAATTGGAAATATCGATATTTAAGTTTCACCATTTTGACAAATATTCCCCATACAAAAAAATTTAAACTTTTTGAAGCATACTTCTGGGCATTTTGTATGGGAAAAATGTACGAAAAATCAAAAAACACCTTCCATAAAAATGTTCATAAAACAAAATTGAGCAAACGAATTTTTACGATCTTTTCTCCTGTTTATAAAAGACATTTAGGACTATGAAATATTAAAAAATTGAGGAGGTCATATTTTTTATTTTTTTTTTATTTCATTTTAAAGTTTCACAATTTTTACACATTTTTTTTTTATATTCCAAAAGAAAAAAGCTGTCAAAGATATGAATTAACGCTGATAAAAAAGATTGTCTCATAATTTGAAAGTATGCACCATTTACTGCAAGACGATAAAGAAATATTCGATTATTCGCCTAAATATAAACGTTTTTCATAATGTCAAAACTAACATAATTAATGCGTTTACAAAAACGCAGTTTTAGGCCAATGGGAAAAAAATTATAAAAGCAAATGGAGCAAGTGGATTTTTAAAATGAAAATGTAGTTTGATTAAGAATATATTATTTCAAAGCATAAAAAAAATTTGAGGAGGTAATACTTTTTGTTTTTTTAATTTTTTTATTCAAATTCGAGCAAAATTTTTTCTTATCGACATTTTTTGTCAATATTTGAAAATTCATATAAATTCAATAGTGAACGGTATTTACAACTACGTTATAATTTCTGAAAGAGAAAATCATTATTTATGTAATGATGTATCACTCGAGTTCGTATGTTAACAATTAAATGAGATAGAGCATTTTGTATGAGGTGTGTTCATTGAGAAAAAAATAACCTATTTTTTGCTCAACTTTGGGCACCCTGTACGGCTAAACGAAAAGAGACTCAAAAATTTTTATATAAGCTTTTTTATTACAATTTGATATATCTGTCGATCTCTATTTAAAAAAATTGTTTTACTCATACTTTAATTTTGAATTTATTTTTGGCCGCAATCACCCATTGTGCGTCGTGTTGTTTCGCATTGATTTAACTTTCAATTTTTTTTTGTTCCAAAGTACACTTATGTACCAGTGTTGGAAATGGACTCGTTCATGTTCACTTTTCGGCATTTTCGGAAGCATCTTGGCACTTATGCACAATAGACAAGAATGTTTTAAACAAATACATACGATAATTTTTAAAGATGAAAAGAGACGCTCAGTGCTTTCTTAAGATATAGCTAAACTCGATAATATTTGGCATATAGGGCGAATGTTTTCAGGATTATCTAGTATCGTTTAAAAAACGTTTTCGGTTTTAAACCTTCATTTAGGGCCGTTTACGCAACATCCGGTTAAGCACTTAACCATAGATTTTTGTCCGGTTAAGCAATTTATTTGACATGTCGTCGGTCTCCTGCCAGAAACACGAATGTGAAAATTTTTGTAAGCACGATGTCTGATCTTTATCGGGTATATATTAATGTAATAAAAATTAATATTTGCATAAATTCTTGGGTAAACATACATACATAATATGTACTTGTATGTACATACGAACCCTGCTAGAATTGTGTGACCGAAAGTACTAACACTATTACAAAAATATAATATTACCACCACATTTGCACTCGTATGTGTTTCTAGCCAAGTTCAAAACCAATGAGATAGATAAGGATGAAATGGAATTTGAAAATACACATACGGGAACGTGATAAATGAAACGGTCACAAAAGTTCCCGATGCCCTTTAGAATGTGATAGGAAATATCCCAAAACTTTTGGTCATTCCTGCCGGTCATATCCCTGCTAGAATTGTGTGACCGAAAGTACTAACACTATTACAAAAAATAATATTACCAACACATTTGCACTCGTATGTGTTTCTAGCCAAGTTCCAAACCAATGAGATAGATAAGGATAAAATGGAATTTGAAAATACACATATGGGAACGTGATGAATGAAACGGTCACAAAACTTCCCGATGCCCTTAAGAATGTGATAGGAAATATCCCAAAACTTTTGGTCATGCCTGCCGGTCATATGACCGGTCAAATGACCTGCATATTTCTTGCAGGGATGACCTGCACAGTTCTTGCAGGGGAATATATACAAATATTAATTGTTATTATAACAATATATACTCGACAAAGAGCAGACATCGCACTTAAAAAATTTTCACATTCGTGTTTCTGGCAGCAGAGCGACGATGTCACCATACAATTTACGTCAAACTAGGCAGCGATTAACCCTGCAAGAACTGTGCAGGTCATTTGACCGGTCATATGACCGGCAGGCATGACCAAAAGTTTTGGGATATTTCCTATCACATTCTTAAGGGCATCGGTAACTTTTGTGACCGTTTCATTCATCACGTTCCCGTATGTGTATTTTCAAAATCCATTCTATCCTTATCTATCTCATTGGTTTTGAACTTGGCTAGAAACCAGTGTTGCCACTTTAGCTATTTTGTAGCTAGATTTAGCTATAACTTTTGGCGTTTAGCTACAGATATTTGCGTTTAGCTATTAGCTATTTTTGTTAGCTTTTTTTTTAATAGCTTAGCTATTTTTAGCTATTTTTCTTAATTTCTTTATTTTGCACATCAGTTTATCATTTTAAGCTAATGAGTCATCTGTGAGTTTATGAGAACTTGAAAGTGTATACTGATCCTTATGATTATCAAACTATACAAAAGTTGATAGTATGGCATGCCTTCCTTATTTTATCGATTATTGGTGCATTCATATGCAATGTTGATCAATAAGGTTTTCGCAATGCGCTAAAGCAACTCTGCCATACATTTTGTTGTTGAACATTTTGCTATCTGAATTCGCAAATGACCATTGGCATACGCTACACTGTCAATATGAATCGCGATATTTGAATCGGTTTGATGAATCGCAAGCTAGTGCTGTACGTTCCATGGGCGAACGCAGGGGGGGGTTTTTGGTGTTTTTGACAACACCATAAAAAAAATAATTTTATAAAAGATGGTATATGCACAAATATTTGTGTAAAAACATGTTGTAAAATCTATGAATATTCGTGGATGTACATTGCCAATGTTTGTCAACAACTACTGATTATGTTCATAAACAAGCAGTGTAAAGACATTTCCCTAAAAGTATGCTGAGGTTTGTTATACTCAGCTGTACTAGTTCACAGAGTAATATAGTTTTAATCACATAACGGTGGATTGTAAAAGAATGAAATAATAGAGATAGATATAGACTTACATATATCAAAATGATCATAGTGAAAAGAGAAACCGATTGAGCCATGTCCGTTCGTCCGTCCGTCTGTAAACACTCTTACTTGATGAAATTTGGAATGCAAGTTGGTATCGAGACTGGGACGGTTGGTATTGAAAATGGGCGAAATCGGACCACGACCACGCCCACTTTTCCTATATAGAAAAAATCAGAAATTTGGTATCTCAGTCACTAATATAGCTGGAGCGATGAAATTTCATCCACGTGTTGAGCTAAGGCCCCTATGAAGAAATTTGATGAAATTTTGGAAAATGGGCGGTGCCACGCCCACTTATTGAGGGGAAAACATTGAAAGGTGTATAAGCCATAACTCAGGAACCGTAGCTGATATATCGATTTTTTGGACGAAAAACTGCCAAAATCGGTTGACAACCACGCCCAAATTTATATATGGGAACTATTAAGGGGCCTAATAAAAACATTTTAAGCGATATCTTTGTCTAATATAAAGATATGTCATTGAAATTTTGTGTCATGAGTCCAACTATAGACATAAAACAAAAAATAGAAAAAGTTTGTAAAATGGGCGTGGCACCGCCTCTTTTCAGACAAAGGAATCTACGAGATTTCGGAGCACATAACTCGACAAATAATTGAGATATTATGACGAAACTTGGTTTATACACTTTTATGACTTGCGTTAATAGACACGCAAAAATTTATTGAAATCGGTTTATGACCACGCCTACTTTTTAACAAAGATATTTCTGGAACACCCTTTGGGAATTTGTGACGTGACATCTTTGTAACTAGAAGTCATAAAGGAATGAAATTTTGCACAAAGAATAATATTCATATGCTTAGTTGGATGACTTATAAGAATTTTGAAAATGGGCGTGGCTGCGCCCACTTTATGCGGCACTCGATTCATATAAAATACACCCTAATCGAACAAACGCAAACAAACAATGAAAGCATACAGCTGAGTAACTAATGTTCGATTCCACTCGAACTTAGGCTTCCTTACTTGTTTGTTTTAGTTTAAATAAAGAAAAAATGCAATTAATTGATATTTAGAAGGTGCCTTTGTTTAATGTGTGCATACGTTGGTCCACTCCCCAAACATAAATTTAAGTTAAAAGTGTCTGGACGAGTTTTAAGTATTTTTTTTAATTTTCCCTTGGATATTGAAAACCCCCCAAAATATTTTTCTGTGTGCGCCACTGGTACGTTCAATATGAATACTGCGATATTTTTCTCGCTCTTTTACTTCCGTCCTTTTCACGGTGTATTCGTAAAATTTGTTAGAACTTTATTATCAAGTTAATTGAACAACTCCGCCAACGCTTACCGCAGAATATTCAATCTTTAAAAAATATTGAATTTTTTTCTGTAAATAATGCTGTAAAGCCAAACATATTTGACCTAGGGATGGGCAAATTGGAAAAATATATCGATATATATTATATCGATATTTCAAAAAACATCGATTTATGCCGTGTAAAAACATCGATATATCAATATATCGAAAGGGGCGGCTTTACATTAAGGAACCACGTCCCGCTAAAAACCACTTCTTCACCGGGTTAGAGGTGCTCTCACAGATCTCAAAACTGAAATCCAAACTTGCCGGAGACTTATAGTTTACTAGATATTTGTTGTTAAATTTCGATGGGTCTACAGATATTCTACGAATCCTGAAGTATAAACATAAAAATCATTAAGAATTGCTTGAAGAAGAAAGTAATGTAAATTCAAGCACCCGAACATTATGGTTATAACACTTCTTAAAAAATGTTCTGGTGTTAAATTCAAAGCGAATCAGAAATTTATGAAAAATATCGAATTTGGCTCGAAATGGCAAAAAATTATCGATTATCGATGCAGGGTAATTCAAAATATCGTCGATATTATCGGCTGTACTATTTTAAAAATATCGATATATTGATATATCGATATATATCGCCCAACCCTAATTTGACCTTTCAAGGATGAAAAGGGCCACTTTAACACGGAGGAAATCACTATTTTAGAATGCAATGGAAAAAACTATGTACACGCATACCCATGGAAGGAAACTACCTCTACAATAAAGTTTTGGGTAGAAGTAAGAAAGCTTAGAAATGCTCTTAACGAAAATCCGTTTGAAGAACTACAATCTTTTGTGTTTAATTTTCTAATCCTACCGCTTAGTAATGCAGAAATAGAACGTAGCTTTTCTGTTATGAACGCAATAAAAACAAAGCAAAGAAATAGAATGCAATTATTTATGTTAAACTCTCTATTGACTGTTAGGTATGGTCTAAAAAGGCTTGAAAAATGTTGTAATAACTTTGAAATTCCTAACGATCTTATTAAAGCAATGACTTCAATTAATATATAGATATGATTCAACCTGTGAATTAAATGAAGATATGATTTTTGAAATGTGATTGAATCAAATTTTTAACTAAAGTTTAAATATTAACTAGTCGCTATTATAATTTATTTTAATACTGCAATTGAATATACATACATACATACAAACATATGTAACGAATTAATTTTTTTTTCATAGTAATAATCTTATTATGCGACGTACATACAAACAAATATATGTATGTGGCTACAATATATAATATATGTATATATAAATATTCATATATGTGAAGCTGTTTTATGTCACGTCTTTTTAAATAAATGATTATTTGGCTATTTTTGAAAAAAAAAAATTTGGCTATTTATTTTAGCTATGAAAAAAATTATTTAGCTATTTTTAGCAATTTTTTTTTTTTAATTTAGCTATAAGCTTAAAATATTCTGGCAACACTGCTAGAAACACATACGAGTGCAAGTGTGTTGGTAATATTATATTTTTGGAATAGTGTTAGTACTTTCGGTCACACAATTCTAGCAGGGAAATTAATCAGATGTTGAGTAAACGGCCCTTATTCTTTATAGTCTAGCTTAGCAAAAAGTGGTGTAAGAAGTGAAGGAGCTAATGATTTTTAGCTCTAAAAAACTTGTTTCCATAGCTCCTACCTCCCTTGATCCGCTCCGCTCCGGGGCACTGGTTTCGAGGCTCGCCATATGCCGCATTGTTGCTTTTAGTGCTGCCACATCGTAACACGTGCAACAGACAGCTGTCAAAAAAATACGATATTCACAATTTTTTAATTGTTTTACCCTAGCTTACATGTACATATTTGTATGTATTTTAGAGTTAATTAAAATTGAAACTAATTAGTTTTTATGCAACTTTTTACTAGTTAAATTATTTTATTATAGTAATTAAGCATGTAAAACAGCAACTCAATTCAACGATCCGGTAATACGGCGTGCACCATTCCACACACACAAATTCGCACACATGTCCTCTACTAATTGACATTTCTGACAACTCGCCCAATAAGATGGAATCTTCCAACAAAATATTTTTGTGATACAGTTTTTTAACATTTTTTTGGCTAAACTACATATATTTTTATATAAAAACAACAAGTGCATTGCAAATTTCAACGATAAGTGAAAATTGCTTGTGAAACATTGTTGAATATCAAAGAAAAACTTAACCAAAAAAACAGGCGGTGCATAACGAAGACAACTGCAACGATTCCGGAGTGCCGCGGTGCGCCAACAAGAAAAAAAAAAGCTAAAAGAGAGCGTGCGGCTGAAGTGGCAGAAGCAAAAGTCTCAAAAACCGAAAAAACGCGCAACAGCAAGCAGCTGTCAAACACCGGCGGAACGACGAGAAGATTCTCGCACAATTTGTGGTGTATGGGTGAAATAACGGTATGCACTTGTGGCTGCTAGCAGGCACCAAGAGAGTATTGTGCAAAAAGAATTAATAGATCATAAATATATTTTATTTATCACAAAAAGAAAGATTTTCGATAGCCAGTGGCCTTGACAAAACGATCATTATAACAACAGCAACAACTTGTTGCCGGGCCCACCTTTTTATTGTTGTTTATACTGGTTATACACGTTGGAACGACTTTGCTGTAAAACACCAACTAACTGCCCAACAAAAGTTGCCGTTTAGACCGGAGTCACAGTATATACGTACACCTAGCCAAGAAAATGGATGTTTATGATATAAGCGATGATTTGGTGAAGAAGCTTAACGATTGGAAGCTAATTGGCATTATATCCGGCAAATTTAATGAGCTCAAAGAGAATTATTCAAAGGTCAACTTTGTGGAACATGTCCTAATTGACTTCAAATACATTGAGAAGATATTGATAAATGTAAAGCTGCGCGAGGAAAAGTGCAATAAGAAGAGTTCCGAATTTCGTATGCTTGGCAATGAGCAGTTTTCGCTTAAAAATCGCAAATACTTTCAAGTAACAATAATGCAATTGGTTTTTCATTTAAATTTTTTATATTAATTGAATGCTTATTTCCTTTTTCTAGGCTTTAGAGTTATACAACAAAAGTATCTGCTTTTCAGAGCTCGGTTCGGAGAATCTCTCCATTGGCTATGCCAATCGTTCGGCAGTGCTTTACGAATGGAAACGATATCGCGAATGTCTCGTCAATATAGAGCTAGCACGCAAGGCCAACTATCCGGCGCGTTTAATGCATAAACTGGATAAACGTGAAAAGGATTGTCGCCAGCTGTTGGACGAACAACCAGCCGATGTGCAGCCATACGATTTTCAAATGAACTTCGAATCACACCCACAGGTACCCAATATAGCCGATTGCCTAGAAATACATTACACAGAGGAATCTGGACGCTTCATATGCACCAATCGCGATTTGGTCGTTGGCGATTTGGTGGCCACAGAAGAGCCTTTTTGTTCCACACTTCTACCACCGATGCGTTACATACGTTGTGCCACTTGTAAGGTGGAAAACTATCTATCCTTGATACCATGCGAAAGTTGTTGTTCGGTTATGTTTTGCTCGGAAGAGTGTCGTGAACGTGCCGTAGCCACTTTTCATAAATATGAATGTCCCATTATCGATTTGCTACATAAAATGTTTAATAAGATACATGGCATAGCGCTGCGGGTATGCCTTTCGGCAATTGAACTCTTTCCCACCATCGAGGAGCTAATGACATTTTGTGATAATCCAGAAAATCAAAATAAATCTGCATTCGATTTGGATTATACGAATTTTACGCCACGCGAACATTATCGTGCCATACACGGTTTGGTTACGAATCAACATTTGCGTTCGGTTTCCGATTTATTTCAGCGTTCCGTTGTTTGTGCGGTATTGAAGCACTTCATCATCGAACATACGCCGTTGAAAGAGTTTTTGGGCGGTGAGGAGGGCGAGCATTTTTTTACCGAACTACTATTTAGACATTTGCAGACATCACCATCAAATATGCATGGCATCGATTTGGTGGAGCAGGTGAATGAAACAAAAGACGATACCACACATGCGTCGGGGGCATTCGCTTTCCTATCGCTGTTGAATCATTCGTGTGCACCGAATACGTTGCGTGTGTATCAGGGTACAAAAGCATATCTGTTCGTCTTCCGTCCAATACCGGCGGGTGGCGAACTATACGATACATATGGGTGAGTTTTGAATTGTGTGAGAGACACAGTACATACATACATACAAAATTTATTCTAAGCTAATTTGATTTCATTTTAGACCACACTTTGCCGTTTTCACCAAGCAACAACGCATCGAAACACTCTCCATGCAATATCGCTTCACATGCAAATGCGAAGCCTGCCTAAACGATTATCCCAACTTTAGTAAATTGCAACCAAAATTATTTGTACCCTTTGTAAATGACGAAACGGACATGAAGAGTCTGGTGAAATATGATTATGATTTTGCATTGGAGAATTATCGTAAATACTGTGAATTCCTGACGCAACATGCGAACGCCTATCCCTGCGCCCAAATTAGTTCGGCTGAGGAATGTTTGAAAATGGCATTGCATATACTGGTGGATGCGGTGCCGCTGAAGGCTAAAATGTAAAGTGCGCCAACAGTCATTTAGTTACACATGCAACATGCATTTTCTTATTTTATTTGTTTGTTTGAATTTCCAAAATTTGTTTGATAAAATTTTAATTTTTACACACACACACACACATTTTAATTGTGCATGTATGTGCATCTGCAAGAGAAAAGTATACGTTAAAATGAAAATTGTTATAAATTAAGACAACGTAGTGGCGCATGCATACATATTTTTATATACAACAAAAACAAATATCAAAAAAAAAATGTTGGCTTTAAAAGAAATGTAACTAAACTTTTGTAAAACAAAGCACTAAAAAATGTATGACAAAATGCGTATACTAGTAACAAATACACTTTACTACTATAATAGCAGCAGAAGTTAAAAAGAAAAAAACTATTGAAGCAATGTAGTAGTTTAAGCTCGAAGATTGTCCAACAATAAAGAGATAATAATAATTGACAATGAGTAGATAACGTCAGAAAGGCTACTATTTTTTAACACCAACCTCCTTTGGTGTTAACTGTGACGTCATACATACATTGGATAATTGGAAAGCGTAGCCATGTGGCAAAACAGTAACGGAAACAAAAAAAGCAAAACAGAAACAAAAAAAGCAAAGCAAAACTAAATTAGCAACTAAAATTGTTGTTAAAATTTTTCACTTTCATACATATGTATGCGTACATACATACATAGGTATATAAATGTATTTTATATGCAATTGTAAAGAAAATTATAATTTATTAATTTCAAAAGTTAAGTTTTTCTCACGCTTGCGTCATTTAGATTTCCAAAAAAAATTGTTAAATTATTCAATAATAAAAATTTTTAAACCTAACGGCACAACTAATTGTATGTTTTATTAAAAATAAAGAAGAAAAAAAATATTGAAACGCGTATTAAATTTGAAACGCACAAAGGAGCGAAAGCCTTATTGTTAAAAGCTTTATAAGTTTAAATATGAAATTTCAAAATTTTCAAGCGGATTAAATTTGAAAAGCACATATTAAACAATGAAGGAGTGAAAGCCTTATTGTTAAAAGCTTTAAAAGCTTAAATATGAAATTTCAAAATTTCTTAAATTTTCAAGCGGATTAAATTTGTGAAAGCACATATTAAGCAATGAAGGAGCGAAAACCTTATTGTTAAAAGCTTTCAAAGCTTAAATACGAAATTTCCAAATTTTTTAAAATTTTTATTGTTAAAAGCTTTAAAAGTTTAATTATGAAATTTCAAATTTTTTTAAAATTTTCAAGTGGATTAAATTTGTGAAAGCACATATAAAGCAATGAAGGAGCGAAAACCGTATTGTTAAAAGCTTTAAAAGCTTAAATATGAAATTTCAAAATTTTCAAGCGGATTAAATTTGAAAAGCACATATTAAGCAATGAAGGAGTGAAAGCCTTATTGTTAAAAGCTTTAAAAGTTTAATTATGAAATTTCAAAATTTTTTAAATTTTCAAGTGGATTAAATTTGTGAAAGCACATATAAAGCAATGAAGGAGCGAAAACCTTATTGTTAAAAGCTTTAAAAGCTTAAATATGAAATTTCAAAATTTTCAAGCGGATTAAATTTGAAAAGCACATATTAAACAATGAAGGAGTGAAAGCCTTATTGTTAAAAGCTTTAAAAGCTTAAATATGAAATTTCAAAATTTCTTAAATTTTCAAGCGGATTAAATTTGTGAAAGCACATATTAAGCAATGAAGGAGCGAAAACCTTATTGTTAAAAGCTTTAAAAGCTTAAATATGAAATTTCAAAATATTTAAAATTTTCAAGCGGATTAAATTTGAGAAGCACATTTAATCAATGAAGGAGTGAAGAAAGCCTTATTGTTAAAAGCTTTGAAAGTTTAAATACGAAATTTCAAAATTTTTTTTTAAATTTTCAAGCGGATTAAATTTGAAAAGCACATATTAGGCAATGAAGCAGTGAAAGCCTTATTGTTAAAAGCTTTAAAATTTGAAATTTCGAAATTTTTTTTAAATTTCCAACAGATTGTAATACTTCAATGCTGATTGCACGTACTTACCACTTGCTTTTTCCATACAAATTGTGTGTGTAAAAAAAAAATGTGCATTAAAAAGGGAAATTATCGTGTTTATGTCTTTAAGTCTTAAAATGTCCGCCATTTTTGTCATAAATATGTTTGCGCTTAGTTCCCAGCTGTAAGTTTAACATTATGCAGATAAGCGATCTAAAGCAAGGATGGCCAAGCAATTTCACTAACGAAGCCATACGACAACATCATAAACATTAACCTTTAACTGTGGGGGTGATATTTTTTGACATAGTCATTGACGTCTTCACCCTTATTACGGTTGTCGTCGTCGACACTCACTCGACGCTGTCGGCGACGACTTATCAAAATCGGTATTACGTATGGTAAAGTCGATAACTTGTGACAACTATCGAAACATATTTGGTATCACCTAAGTCGACGTCGACGGTCACTCGTTGCCATTTTCGTCGACGCTGTGTTTAATGGTGACAAGAAGAAAATTTAGTATGTTTGCATTTTTGTTTTTAAAATTTTATTACGGGAGTGTTAAAATTAGTAGAACTAACATCCGCAGAATATTTCCTGCTAGTTTCATTGAAAACCACTAGTTTAAAAATAAATTCGGTGAGCACACATACCGAAGCCGACCCAAAGGTTTTCAATGGGATACGCTACCAATAAATTTTTTACAACATTGAGAACCAATCACCATTAAATTGAATGCCTTGGCACCTCCTTTAAGAAAGATTGAGGAGAAAACTGATTTATTAAATACTAGCTGACCCGCCAGACGTTGTTCTGCCTAAAATTTATTCCTATAAAGGAAAAGTCCTAGATTTCCGTGTTGCCGTATCCCTAATCCCTATTCCTATCCCTATCCCTATCCATATACCTATCCCTATCCTTATACCTATTCCTATTCCTATCGCTAACCCTATTCCTATTCCTGTTCCTATTCCTATCCCTATCCCTATCCCTATCCCTATCACTATCCCTATCCATATCCCTATCCCTAATCCCTAATCCCTAATACCTTATCCCGAATCCCTAATCCCTAATCGCTAATCCCTATCCATATACCTATCCCTTTTCCTATCCCTATCCCTACCCCTATTGCTATCCCTATGCCTATTCTATCCCTCCAGACTTTCTAGGGTCACCCCTGGTCCACATTTTGGTCGATATCTCGGAAAACGGGTCGCATAGGGTCTTGAAAATCACCTCTTTTTTAAATACTCACCAACACCTTTTATTTGATACCCATTTTGTAGAAAACCCGTTTGGGGTCACACCTGGTTCATATTTCATGAAATACCTCGAATACAGGGTCTTATATGGGACCAATAACTACACCTTGTTCAAGCACTCGTCAACACCTTTCATTTGATACCCATATCGTACGAACCCGTTATAGGGTTACCCTGGTCCACATTTTTTGGGATATCTCCAAAACCTTCCCGGATTCTTAAACTTTTTTTGGCCATAAACCATGTCGGGCTCAATAGAAAACTACGTGCAAAATTTCATTTAATTCAGTCCAGCCGTTCTGGAGTTAAATCATCAGGAAGGAAAATGCGACTTATTTTTATATAATAGATTTATGTACATACATACATACATATGTATTTCAATTAAAATTATTTTTCTTTTATTTATTAATTACTCGAGCACTTCATTGCTATGTTCATCGCTAAAACTTGATGAATCATATGCAAAATACATTTATTATAAAGAAATAAATTATCTAAATAGCACAGATTAAAAATACGGAAAAAAATGCGCACAGATTCTAAATAAAATCAAACAGCTAGTGCAGAAATTATAGGGATGGTACTTTCGTCATTCGGTTTACCGATAAACAGTCGACGTCGTCTCAATACGCTTAGCTAATACCGATTTTGCGTCGATGTGACGACGACGTCGAGACGACGTGATGTCGACTGAAAAGTGACAACGACGTCGACGACGACAACCGTAATAAGGGTGCTTGTTTTATTTTATTTATTTTTTAATTTTATCTAAAAATCTCAATATAAAACAAGTTTTTATAATAATTTTTGCATTGAAAAGAAGTCACTGCTTTTCCAAATTAAAATAGTAACAAACTGCTATTAAATTTTTTAGGGCCTTTTCACATTACTCGGTACGACATCGGATCGATTTTTTTTGCTCGGTATTTTCAGCTTACCGAAACGATTCCGCGTTGCTGTGTTTTTCACATTTGTGGGAATACTTTCGGTGCGTTATCGGCAGAAAATAGGAAAACAAACATCGAAATTTGCAAAACAAAATTTTTAACTTCAACAAATCACTCAATAATAACAATAATGTCTTCTAGCGAAGACGAAGACCATATAACTTGCTACATTTATAGCCGAAACGAGTTTTTTACTGACTTTGTTCTTCTTCTTTTATTACGCCGCAAAAATGTATGCAGTAATTCCTCAAATTTTACTGACCGGTCTTACCGCGTTGCGGTATACCGAAATTAATCCGCTCCGATTTCATGTATGCAACACTAATGTGAAAGTGCCAATTGAAATACATGTGGTCAGTAAGGTTTCGGTATACTTTCGGTAAAAACCAAAAATGTCGATCCGATTCCGCACCGAGTAATGTGAAAGCGCTCTTAAATCAAAAAAACTCGTTACTATATTTCACAAGGCCTTTCAAAATAGCATCACAAAGCAACCTTTTAGATTAAAATTTAAAAACTTGATAAAAATAAAACAAAAACATTTTTTTTCACTTCAGAAACGGTTTTTTATAAAATATATTTTTGATGTATTGTGGAAAAAAGGACACTGAAGATGGCGCATATTAGCCAAAAACGGGTTGTCTCCAAACCAAAATTGACAAGGGATGACGGAAGATCGTTCCACAATACATCATATTCCTACCCTGTCGGAAAAACAAGCAACCAAAAAGCATTTAAATATATTTTTATTCTAAATATGTATGTATATAATAAGAATTTTATTGAAAAAACTTTTGATGTAGAAAATGCAAGCCAGTATTTTTTTTTTTTTTCATATTAACGTATATAATATAACACGCAACATATTTTTTAATTTTTTTTGCAATAATTATTCGAAGAAGTGTTTAAATTAATGTTTCATGATAGTCAAATTACCAGTGCGCGAAGTTTTCAATGGAAATAAATTACTTTCGAAGAAAAAGTTACGTTAACCTTGTGATTTTTACCACGATATCATAATTTCTACGCTTATTTTAGAGCTTCCACCACCAAAAAACAATGCTGGTCGATATGTATTATGAAATGAGAAAATTCCAAAAATATGCAAAATGCTGCAGAGTAGCGGAGTAAGTTTCAAAAAATTGCAATCGTAGAAGAACCTACGTTACCCTTAAATTTTACACCACCATGATCATTTCTCGTCAAGCGTTACATCTTTCTCCATAAAAACAAAACTGGTCAATAATTACAACGAGATGGGAAAATACTAAAAGAACCAATCAAGCTGGGCGGCAATTTAAAAGGGCTATTCAAAAAAAAAATGTAAGTCGGTGTAAATTTTACCACCACCGCCACAGTTAAAGGTTAAAACAATATCGTTGCTGTAATGACAAAAAAAAATAAATAAAATAAAGTAATTCGAACAAAAAGGCTTTACTAGAGCCATAGGTTTGCCACCCTTAATCTAAAGGAATTTGCATGGGAATGTATGGAAGCATTCACACTACATTCAATTAGTCGAACAACTGAAACAGTTGGATTTGCATACAACAGCCCAATTCGACTAAATCGATTGAATCGCAAGTGTGTATAGGCTCTTAGTATTCAAATTTTTTCTTTAAGAAAAAAGACAAAACTATAGTAAACGCCTAAAAATGCACACAAACCAATTTTTTGTTTAATAATTTTTATTTCAATGTATTTGAAGAAAAAATTAAACTTATAAACAAATCTGTGTTCATATGGAACAGTAGCTTAAGTGTACTTAAGGAAAAAATGAGTTAGTTTCCCAAAAATTGAAATAATGCATCTCAGAGACTACATTCTGCAGTTTTTGTTTAAAATATTTCTCAGGCTTTCAACCAGCTTCAATCTCAATGATTTACTTAGAAATCGTGTGCGGGGAACTGCTAGAAAATTACACCAACTTACGAATATCTTGAAAATTTGCCTTTCGACATAAGCTACTGTTCGATATGAGCACAGAAATATACAGCGTAACATTTCATAATTCTTAATATTTATATGTATTTTAATAATTTTAATGCGTATTTGCTAAAAATTTACGGCCTGATTCATAAAAAAATAAAAGCAGTTTCAACAAGTAAGGAAGCCTAAGTTCGAGTGAAATCGAACATTAGATACTCAGCTGTAAGCTTTCATTGTTTGTTTGCGTTTGATGGAAACACGGTGTATTTATATAAAGCGAGTGCTGCATAAAGTGGGCGTAGCCACGCCCATTTTCAACATTTTTATCAGTCATTCAACTACGCATTGAATATTATTCCTTGTGCAAAATTTCATTCCTTTATGACTTCTAGTTACAAAGATGTCACGTTACAAATTCCCAAAGGGTGTTCCAGAAATATCTTTGCTAAAAAGTAGGCGTGGTCATAAACCGATTTCAATAAATTTTTGCGTGTCTATTAACACAAGTTATAGAAGTGTATAAACCAAGTTTCGTCATAATATCTCAATTATTTGTCGAGTTATAGGCTAAGAAATCTCGTATATTCCTGCTTCTAAAAGGAGGCGGTGCCACGCCGATTTTCCAAAATTTTTGTGTTTTTTGTTTTATGTTCATAGTTGGACTCCTGCCATAAAATTTCAATGATATATCTTTATATTTGACAGAGATATCACTTAAAATGTTTTTAGTAGGCCCCTTTATAGTTCCCATATATAAAAATGGGCGTGGCCGTCAACCGATTTTGGTAATTTTTCGTCCACGTATTTGGCTAAGTAAATATATCACGCGTGGCCGCTGTGGTGCAGTGGGTAGAGTGCTCGCCTGCTATGCCAGAGGTCTCGGGTTCAAACCACGGTCCGAGCAAAACACCAAAAAATTTTTCTAATTAGTAAAAATCCAATTATTGGATTTTTAAGAGCAGCGGTCACCTCTCGGCAGTGGGCGGCATACCCTCCGAGAGTATTTCTGCCATGAAAAAGCTTCTCACAAAAAATGCATTCGCCGTTCGGAGCCGGCATAAAACTGTAGGTCCACCCAATTAGTAGGAAAAACAAGAAGGAGCACACCTCGAATTGGGAGAGAAGCTCGGCCATAAAACTCGTCAGAGTTATAATAGCGCCATTGTATTATATTAAATATATCACGCGTACCAAATTTCAACGATATATCTTTTACGGTTTCTGAGTTATGGCTTATAAAACTTTCCATGTTTGACCGTTAATAAGTGGGCGTGGCACCGCCCATTTTCCACAATTTCATCAAATTTCTTCTTAGGGGCCTGAGCTCAACACGTGGGTAAAATTTCATCACTCTAGCTTTAATAGTGACTGAGATACCAAATTTCCGACATTTTCTATTTAGGAAAAGTGGGCGTGGTCATGGTCAAATTTCGCCCATTTTCAATACCAACCGTGCCAGTCTCGGTACCAACGTGCATTCCAAATTTCATCAAAATATCTCAATTTTTGCGCGAGTTAGAGTGCGTACGGACGGACGGACATTGCTCAATCGATTTCTCTTTTCACCCTGATCATTTTGATATATATAAGTCTATATCTATCTCGATTATTTCATTCTGTTACAATCCACCGTTATGAAATCAAAACTAATACTCTGCGCACTAGTACAGCTGAGTATAACAAGTGTGTAATGGGACATTTTCATAAAATGTTTCTATTTGAGCAATTTTATAAATCTACAAATTTTATTTTTTATGAATAAGGAGGGTTAAAAAATGCAAAAAAAAAAGTCAGACCAACTCAGCCAGTCCATACTCAAAAATGCTTATAAATAAATAAAACTCATAAGCGCAAGCCTTAAAATGTTTTATTTTACAATTATTCGTTTTATTAGGTATTTATTTTATTACTTACAATTTTGTTTTATTTTTAATTAAAGTCATACTTTCTAACATCTGTATAATAGCAGTTCAAAAAAAAATATATTACAAAAAAATAAAAATATATTACAAAAAAAAAAATATATTACAAAAAAAAAAAATATATTACAAAAAAAAAAAGAAATAATAAATGAAAAAATTAAACAAAACAAAAAGCTAATAAATATAACTAAATTAAAATAAAAATTAAAAAGGAACCCCAGCAACACTAACTTCATAAATCGCAAGCAAAAAAACTCGAAAAAATTTAAATGAAAAACAAAAACAAAATTGTATTTTAATAAATAAATCTAACAGCGCATATGTATGTAAATGCCGCTTTTTTATTATTAATATTTTTTTTTACTTTAACTTAGATTACAGGACTTAAAACGCTACAAATCGGGGCAATAACTGGCATTGAGATCTTTTAACTTAATTACGTATGTATGTATGTAGGTAAGTAGGCCCTAGGGGTCGGCAATTACCCAGCATAACATTCTCGGAGCCATCATAATTATGAAGTGCGATATGAGTCCGAAATATATATGTAGGTGTATAATATAAACCTTAAACTTTTGGAATCCAATATTAGTCCGAAATATGTGAGCCTTAGGATTTGGAGTCCAATATGAATACGAAATATGTACATACATATGTGTGAATTTTGAGCTTAAGAAGTCTGGTTGGAAATTGGAGAAGAATAGAAAAATAGACAACACTGTAAAGCAAGCGGGGACAAAGCTACATATTTGTACTTTGAAATCGAATGGAGAGAGGATACTAGCAGGACACAGTGGAAGAAACTCCAAGCCTGCCAAAAATCGGCATTACGAACCGCCACTGGAAGTTCACTCATGTCGCTTTCACCACGAGGCACAGGTACTCCCAGTCGAGAAACATAATATCTGCTCAGTAAGCTGGAGCCCGAAACGCCCCCGACACATCAAAGACCATCTTTTCAACCTCAACCCTGAGCTTTTTGTTATTGTAGAGTCTACAATGTAGACTACTACTAAGGCTACACGCTAAGCAAAGCGTTTAGTTGGTAACACGAGTCGCATAATCATCAAGTCACTAGCCAGCAGCAGTTGGGGAATAGATAAAAAACTTTACTCAATACTTTTTTAATAAAGCAATGGACCGAAAGTTCGTAAACTAATAGGCCCGTCACATAGCATACGTCAATCCGTCTACGTCGACGTATGTGACTGACAGCTCAGTAAACTGTGGGCATTTAAATGCACATCGGTACAAGTACGACGGATCCGTCGCCGCAACGTACCAAAGTTGCCCAACACTCAACTTTTGGCATACGTCAATCCGTCGCTATGTCAGCTGATTGCTTTTGATTGTTAACCTTTAGCTACTCTTGAATTTTACTTTTTTTGCAATTTGCTTTTCGAGTTTTTTCTCATTTGTAAAACATTCCTCCATAAAACCAAAATGGTCAATAATTATCAGGAGATGTGAAGTTACTGAAAACTGAATTTCAAGAGGGCAATTTAAAAGAGAAATTACAAAATATTCTAAAGAGTTAAATTTTTGCCACCACCTCTGTAGTTAAAGGTTAATCAAACAGCTGATTTATGTATATCCGTCAACGTTTCCTATGTGGCGACCTCTCCGTCAAGTACGTGAGCTGTCAGTCACATACGTCGACGTAGACGGATTGACGTATGCTATGTGTCGGGGCTATAAACATACCGAGCGGCTTCCAATAACCGAAACTTAACTCCTGTCAAAACTTGGCGCTCAGTACGTTAAGAGAATATCGATAGTTTACGCCGCAATACCTTCATCCCAATGAAGCTCAAATGCGCTCAATAAAGGATCCCCCTCTCTCTTACAAACACACGCTAAATGAAACCGTTACATACTACCATCTTCCTTACACTTAGTACATAAACTCCGCTCATAGCAAATTACTATACATATTCAATAAGTCGCCATGCAATGCCAATGCACTCATGCGCCCAACCTCCCCACTCGGCCTATGCATCGTCGGTAAATGCACAAATTCACCTTGCACACTTTGTTTGGGCGCCAACATCGTCGATGAATCTGGCAATGTAGAGCCACCAATAAGCGTCTCCTTCGATCTTTCATGCTTCTTTTTATTTAACACACCCGCCATGTCATCATCATTATCATCATCGCCAACAGCAACACCACTGTGATTTGCTGCCTTCTCCTGCTCCTCCTCACCCTCTTCATTTACATCCATATCATAAAAGAGAATATTACACTGTTGCAGATTTCGTTCAAATTGCTTTTGAAAACTATCCGCATCGATTGGTTGCAGTTCTTCGCTATCCGTTTGCGGTGACAAATTCAACAGCTCCGCCAACTGTATAACACTTCGCTTCGCCGATCCACCGCCACTAGCGTTGGAATCGCTATTTGTCTCTTGTCGCTGCTTTTCCGCCACTTCAACACTCTTCACATAAACATTCACGCCAATCGTTTCGGCGAACTCTTTGTAGTAGTTCGTTTCCACTGCACGCCGAAATGTGCCATCTAACGATTGCAAACCGAGTCTGATGAGCAGCGAGATTTTCGTATTGAAACACTGCAACCACGACCTTTGAGTTTGATATACGGACCATTGGCCTTCTTCGTCCAATACATTCCAAAAATCGAGTAGCACATTTTTTGTGAAATCGACCAGCAATGTTCGTTTCTCGTCGGGTCGCAGTTGGCTGATACCATCCAAGTGACGAAATGAGATGTCGAGTAAGTGTTGTGGATGTTTCGAGATGAAAATTTGCCATTTATACAGCATTGTCATGAGATTCCACAATTTTTCCATGGAACTTTTGTCCAAACGCATTATGGATGAGATGGCGATGTCGTTCAGCATGTATTTGCAATGATCGGCAGTTAATAGTTGAGAATTAGATTTTGTCGAACCAACGATGAGCGAGTCGATGAATTTGGGTTCGAGTAGTACGACGGTGACATCGTGAATAACTGGAAAGATACGCAGAATAGAAGGGAAAGAAGTAAATATTTAGGTGATTCACAAAGTGTGATAAATTCATATGTCATATTAAAATATTGCAAGGAAATAGTTATAAAATACTTCTCCAAAGCCCTGTGAACAAGTAAACAAAAACAGCTGATCAAATACGACGACCCAAAAACATATCGTGCTGAGTTGTATTTATTCAGTACACATATAGCATAGAATGCAACAACAAAATATTATGACTTATGACGATATGACGCAATATGACAGGTTGTGAATCCCCTAATTGTATTATATTTTATATAAGTAATGTAGAAACAAGTAAGAGAGCGGCTGTCTTCGGCCGTAGCGAAGACTTCATACCTTTCATGAATGGGGAAATGAAAAGTAACCTATGTATGTAGTACATAGCCTGATTTGGTTTAATTTCAATTCTGTGGGTTATTTATGGAAAGATTTATTAGAAAAAATGGTGTCTTAGCTATTTAAATTGAGAAGATATACGCTAAAATGTCTATATCTGAACAATCGATTGTATGGGAGCTATATGTTATAGTGGTCCGATCGTGAAAATTTTCGGTAACCTTGTTTGGGCCAATATGGGTACAAATACTTCAAAGTTGCATGCCCTTAGCTGTTAAAATGGGGAAGCTATAAAGAAGTTCCACACCCAATATGTGTATGTTTATCTGAACAATCGGTTGTTTACTATATGTTATAGTGGTCCGATTCGGCCGATTCCGACAAATGTTCAATTGCACACAAGAACAAACCTGTATTCCAAATTTCATTCAGATATCTCAAAAACTGGGGGACTAGTTTGGGTTCACACAGACGGACGGACAGAAGCACAGACGGACATGGCTTAATCGACTCAGCTCACGATTCTGATCATATCGGTATATATTTTGGTGGGTCCCCCACGCTTCCTTCTGGTACTTCCGAAAAAAATTTTTTGGCACGAAGTTATAATACCATTTCATTCTCATGGAGGGTATAAAAATGGAGCCTTTTTGAAAGGTTCTCTAATAAAAGAAATTATCTCAAAATCTAAACTCTCAATCCAAAGTTCTTGGAACAATAACAACCAATTATTATCATCCAGAAAACAGTTATCTGGGAGATCAAGACATCACCTTCCAAGCTGCCTCTACTTGCTAGAGCCTTGTGTTTGGTTCACATGTGAAAAGCTGCTCTCCATTCCCATTCTGTAGACTCCTAATGGAAGGTAATCAAGCATATTTATACCTCCGTATTCAGGACTAAATCACCAATCGAATTTTCGCTTAACGATAGATATTTTCAAAAGTAATTATGAAATAGTAATTCCAAATAGAGATTACTGGGCCAGGATTGCTCCGGTACCGAACAATGCCATCCAACTATATACCGACGGATCTAAGCTTAATGTTAGGATGGGAGGGGTAACATATTTAGCAGAGGGGGCTAAGAATCTCATTTCGCTTACCTGATCACTGCAGTGTCTCTCAGACGGTGGGAGCGGCTATAAAGGAGCCGCTGGAGTTCTCGAAAGCAAGCAACATCGAATTTAAAGACGTTTACATCTTCTCAGACAGTCAGACTGCACTGTAAGTGCTCGGGACTGTGACATGTAAATCCAGAAGCGTGGAAAATTGTCGCAGATCTCTAATGGAGATGGCTAAGCAGCCTACCATTCACCTTGTGTGGGTGTGTGGACACTGTAACATACCGAGAAACGAGATGGCAAAGGACCTTGCTAGAGGTGGCACATCCGCTCCACTTTCACTGCCGTGGAAGGTTTTAGGTACGCCGCTCGCTGCCAGCAAGCTCACACTGAAGGAGTTCTACTTAAAAGAAGCAGAGAAAAGTTGGCACTGTCTGAGTACTGGCAACCATACTAGACTGTCTTGGCCTAACTAAAACGCCAGACGTACCAAGAATCTACTAGCACTCGGCAGGTTCGAGCCAGCACTAATGACTGGGCTATTAACAGGTTATATAATCTTCGGGAAGCATGCAGAGAGAATAAGTGCTCCATATTACGATGGCTGTAGGGCATGTGAGGACGAAGAGGAGCTCGAAACAGTAAAACAACTGCTGTGTTAATGCACAGCACTAGGAAGGAGGCGACTGAAGCATTTAAGAGCCTGCCAATTTTAGCATCTAGGAGATCTAGTGACACTAGTATTGAAGAAAATTCTAAGATTTGTGGAGTCCACACAATAGTTTGGGTAGAAGGGTCTTCGGATTCACGTGGTGTCACAATGAGACCTTCGGGGCCTAAGTGTTCTATGTAGAAACTAACAGCCACTGCAACCTAATCTACCCAATGCATCATCATATTTCTATTCAATCTACATAGATTTTTTTATCATGATTAAAGAAGAAAAATTCCTTTCCTAGAAAATGCATTTTGCACATGAAAATGTGAAATGCATTCCTTCAAGAATTTCATATGCATACACAGAAATGAAACTAATGCAATAAAGTGAAGAAAAATAAGTCCACGTCATATCCGCTAAATTATATTATGTATACATACTTGGAAAAAATATATATATAATTATCCTTGCAGCAGTCGTATGGTAGCGTCTTGACCATACGCTACAAGGACTTCAAATCCGTATGTACATATTTGTATGCATATGTATGCATGTATTTATGTCCTACAAACATAAGTACATATGTATGTATGTACTTGCACAAATCCAAGTCAAAAAGTCTTCTACGTGTCAACAAATTGGCACGTTCGCGTGCTTACAAATGTTCTTACGCTGCTGAGGCGTTAAGCCTGTGAAAAGGAAGAAAGGAAGAAGGAAAATCACAGCGAACGGTTGGCCGACCGTTGGTCATCACATTTCTGTTTGGAGTATTTAAACAAGTTCTCAAGCCGGTAAATACCAACCCTCACCACAATTTATGGGATGTGCTTACATTAGGGTAGTCCCCAAACATATGGATACAAATTGTATATCATATTACTTCAACCTCACCTCCTAGGTAGTATCGTTTGTGGATATTGGATCTAAAAAAAATTTAAAAAAAATTCTTTCAGTTCTCATATGGTAATCTGAAATTTTACCCCTGTGCGAACCGCCTTTATCAATATCCGATCGGGGCCAAAATTAATATGTGGTACCTTTGACCGCTGTGGTGCAGTGGGTAGAGTGCTCGCCTGCATGCCCGAGGTCTCGGGTTCATATCCCAGTCCGTTCAAACACCAAAAAAAAAATTTCTATCTAGTAAAAATCCAATTATTGGGTTTTTTAAGAGCAGCGGTCACCTCTCGGCAGTGGGCGGCATACCCTCCGAGTGTATTTCTGCCATGAAAAAGCTTCTCACAAAAAATGCATTCGCCGTTCGGAGCCGGCATAAAACTGTAGGTCCACCCAATTAGTAGGAAAAACAAAAAGGAGCACACCTCGAATTGGGAGAGAAGCTCGGCCATAAAACTCGTCAGAGTTATAATAGCGCCATTGTATTATATTATATTATATTATCTTTGACCGTGCTGTTACCGATGTAGGGGGTGAGACCGAAGAAAATCGCTTATTTGATTTTTTTTAAGGGCCACCCTAATGTATATAAATATTGGGCCGTAGTCATAGTCGATTTAAAACAGTGTTTTAACACACTTACACTGCTATTCCGAGCGTTACCAGAAAATTACTTTACTGGTAATTTATGTTGCTGAAAATTGTTACCGTCTTTTCAATTGGTATTCTGGCACAAATGGTAACGCTGTCAAAGCGTTTCCATACGAACGGAATGGAATCGGGCTGAAATGGTAACAAAATGTTACCACGTATTGAGGTGGTAACTTAATTTTCTGCTGACAGAATACGAAAAGAGTGTTTAAAGTACCAGATTCTTTATTTAACCAGTAAAGTAAATTATGTTACCACACCGGAATAAGGCCGTTAGAATGATGCTAGCATAAACGTCATTTTATCTCTGTCATAGTCGACTTAAAATCGGTTTTATCACTAAAACAGCGTTCTAACTTTAAAATGAGGTGAATGTCATTTTAAAATCTTAAAATATTGTTCTAAGCTGGGAATTCGTCATGAAAACTATAAAAGTAGAAAGAGAGTACGTGAATACAATAAAAAATAAATAAATAAAACGTATAAAGAAGACACTTTAATAAATATGCAGGTGGCACTCAATGCTTTCCCGCAGACAAGCTTTTTCTCCTGCGCTCCAGTTCGGTGCACGAGACCTTGTTGTTCCCTAAAATCACAAGTTCATTTTGATTTATATGAAGTGTGTAGTTTTATCTCAAAATTTAACTCACTATTAGTTGTTTTTAGCGTATTTTAAATATACGATTAAGTTAAAATATGCAAACATCAAAAGTCGAATAGATAGATACGCTTACTTTTTTGTTTTCAATTTACAAGTTGACACAGGGTGAACTTTTCAATTTAAAAGTTGACACAGGGTGAACTTTTAAAACACTCGAAATTTCTCAAAATTACAGAGCGATTCTTATTATTTTATATGGGTAACCCTGTTCCGTTTCATTTTAGCAAAAAAGTTGTTCTAACTGGTCTATGACACACCACTCTTTTAAACATCATTCTAAATTTAATACCGATTTTAACTAAAACCGATTTTAGTGAACGACTATGACTACGGCCCATTGACTTTATTCTCATCTTTAGACACTTAGCAGTAGCATTTACTGTATATTTAAAATTACAATGGGAATGATACATATGGTGAAAAGGTCAAGCCATACATATACGGCAGAGTGCATTCGTTCATTCATTTATAATCTGGTAATTAAATGTGAAATAAGCACACAAAAAAAAAAATTACTCAGATTATGGAAAAATTGGAATGAGTCGGCGCTAAAGACATACATACATATTTTCATCGTTTTGAATAAAATTTTCTTTAAAACGTGGTTTTTCTTTCTCGATTTGAAGAATATTGTACATCAAAACAATGAAAATACGAATATGTCTCTAGCGCCGAATAATTTCCACATTTCCATAATCAGTGCATGATGCAGCATACTTTCTGATTTCTTGGGCGTTAGTAGGTATCTTTAGGTTACGATGTAGTTGGTCGTTCGTGACCTAGTAGGGTGCATTTACAGTCATTTTAAGAACGGTTTTCGATTGGAATCTTTGGAGGTTAAATGTATATGAAGGGGTTCGAATCTTAAGGGTCTAAGTGACATTTTTTGAAAATTTATGTAAGTTATAGACATATTTGTATAGTTAGAGATAGTGTTTATTTAGCGATAAAGAGATGCAAGTAATTTCGGACATTGTAGTGTCATCTATTGGACGGGTAATACACTTTATTGTATTAAATTTACAATAAGTAATCAATTTAACTTTAATTATCTCAAAGCAATATCAGACGTACTTAGATCCATGTATGTACAGTAGATAGGGTTGGTCCCCATACGAAAAAAAAAAAGTTGTAAAAGTCCGCCGCTAAATTTGAAGCTTATGTTGAGAGGGTTAAGGGACACAAAAAAAAATTTTTTTTGGTCCCGCGAAATACCGCCGAAATCGTTTTTTATTGTAACTTTGTTATTTAACATCCGATTTTTAAAATTGATACGTCATTATTTTCGTATTTTGCAGCTCTACACTTCCTTCTAATGCTCTTTTGAGCTCTGAAGTCGTTTACACATAGTTGGGTCAGCTAACTTATTTGTATGTCCATGAATTATCCTCTTTGTTTTGCCAGATGAAAGTGCATAACAATGTTGCCTTTGAAGGGTTCTACTAAATTAATAAACAAAGAAGTTACGTCACTACGAATATTTAATGTACCTATTATTTATCTCATTTCTTTTAACCAATTAAAGTTGTGAAAGTCCACCCTTAATTTGAAGCTTATATTGAGAGGATTAAGGGAAAAAAAATTTTTTTTCTGATCACGCGAAATTCCGCCGAAATGGTTTTTTTTGTAACTTTGTTATTTAACATCCGATTTTTAAAATTGATATGTCATTATTTTCGTATTTCGAAGCTCTATATTTTCTTCTAATGTCCTTTTGCACTCTGAAGTCAAATAACAAAGTTACAATAAAAAAAAAACTATTTCGGCGGTATTTCGCGGGATCAGAAAAAAAAAATAAAAATGTTTTCTTTAATCCTCTCAATATAAGCTTCAAATTTAGGGTCGGACTTTTACAACTTTACATATACTGAATTGCTTAAAAAATTAGTTAAGTATTAGCTACGTTAAATAACTTCTTTGTGACGTAACTTCTTCGTTTATTAATTTAGTAAAACCGTTTCAAGGCAACTTTGCCATGAATTTTGAAGCACTTTCATTTGGCAATACAAAGAGGATAATTCATGGATATACAAATAAGTTAGCTGACCCAACTATGTGAAAACGACTTCAGAGCTCAAAAGGACATTAGAAGGAAGTGTAGAGCTTCAAAATACGAGACTAATGACGTATCAATTTTAAAAATCGGATGATAAATAACAAAGTTACAAGAAAACAAGTAAGGAAGCCTAAGTTCGAGTGGAATCGAACATTAGATACTCAGCTGTATGCTTTCATTGTTTGTTTGCGTTTGATGGAAACACGGTGTACTTTATATAAAGCGAGTGCTGCATAAAGTGGGCGTAGCCACGCCCATTTTCTAAATTTTTATCAGTCATCCAACTAAGCTTATGAATATTATTCTTTGTGCAAAATTTCATCCCTTTATGAGTTACAAAGATGTCACGTTACAAATTCCCAAAGGGTGTTCCAGAAATATCTTTGTTAAAAAGTAGGCGTGGTCATAAACCGATTTCAATAAATTTTTGCGTGTCTATTAACACAAGTTATAAAAGTGTATAAACCAAGTTTCGTCATAATATCTCAATTATTTGTCGAGTTATGGGCTCCGAAATCTCGTTGATTCCTTTGTCTGAAAAGAGGCGGTGCCACGCCCATTTTCCGAAATTTCAATGAATTATCTTTATATTTGACAAAGATATCGCTTAAAATGTTTTTATTAGGCCACTTTATGATACCCATATATAAAAGTGGGCGTGGTCGTCAACCGATTTCGCTAAAATTTTGAATAGGTATTACTACGAATAGTGAAAGTGTATACACCAAGTTTCCTCATAATATATCGATTATTTGTCGAGTTATGGGCTCAGAAATCTCGTATATTCCTGCTTCTAAAAGGAGGCGGTGCCACGCCCATTTTCCAAAATTTTTGTATTTTTTGTTTTATGTCCATAGTTGGACACCTTCCATAAAATTTCAATGATATATCTTTATATTTGACAGAGATATCGCTTAAAATGCTTTTATTAGGTCACTTTATAATACCCATATATAAAAGTGGTCGTCAACCGATTTTGGCAATTTTTCGTCCAAACATTTGCCTAAGTAAGTATATCACGCCTACCAAATTTCATCGATATATCTTCAACGTTTTCTGAGTTATGACTCATAAAACTTTCAATGTTTGCCCCTTAATAAGTGGGCGTGGTACCGCCCATTTTCCAAAATTTCACCATATTTCTTCATAAGGGCCTGAGCTCAATACGTGTGTGAAATTTTATCACTCTAGCTCTATTAGTGACTGAGATACCAAATTTCCGATATTTTCTATATAGGAAAAGTGGGCGTGGTCATGGTCCAATTTCGCCCATTTTCAATACCAACCGTGCCAGTCTCGGTACCAACGTGCATTCCAAATTTCATCAAAATATCTCAATTTTTGCGCGAGTTAGAGTGCGTACGGACGGACGGACATTGCTCAATCGATTTCTCTTTTCACCCTGATCATTTTGATATATATAAGTCTATATATATCTCGATTATTTCATTCTGTTACAATCCACCGTTAGGAAATCAAAACTATAATACTCTGTGTACTAGTACAGCTGAGTATAAAAAACATTTCGCGGGGTCAAAAAAATTTTTTTTTGTGTCCCTTAACCCTCTCAACATAAGCATTTAGGGGCGGACTTTTACAACATTTTTTTTCGACCCTATCTTATGTACAGTATTCTAAGTATTTGAGAACTAGGTCATTCTCGTTATGCGATTTATTTTTGCTTTGTTATGAATTTGAAATCCAGAGTGTTTTAAAAGAATATAAACAAGTGTTGTAACATATAGTTGTCTTTTTTGCAAATCCATTTCTTGATGTATAGTTATTTCTAATATACTATGAACATTGCAAAAACATGGCGGGTTATACGTAAATTCGTTTTCAATTCGATATTCATATCGGATACTGAAGGTCATGACTCATGAGTCAGAACTAGAAGTTTATATCTAAATATGTATGTATCTAAATAAAATATTTGTTTGTATATAACTATGTATGTATGTATGTATGTATATACGTAAGTGTGCATTTATTTAAATCGACTCATTTTGTGTAATCATATAATGGCAAAGTAACATCAAATAATTCTAGCCACGTTCTAAAAACAAAGTGTTATATGTATTTACACACGTTATTACTTTTAATGCTGTGATATCTCTGTACACACATAACAATTTTGATTTATTGTTGTTTTTTATTGCTGTTGCATAAATCGTAACATATGTAAGTGACATTTGTGGATAAATATTTATAGTGATTTACATACATATGTAGTTAAGTATTAAATATGCAGATTGTACATAAATTTGTACATATGTACATCTAAATGTTTCGTTTGTACGTAAAGATAATATACGACATAGATTCGCACGATTTTTTGAACTTTTGAGGCAGAAATATCGCGAAATATTGTATCGTTTTATGATAAAAGGAAAGATTTAGGCCACAGCTAATGATTAAAGTATGTTAGCGACAGAAATTTAGTTTAATGCCTCTGTTTTAGCCACTAAATATGCGTTCCGGACGCTACAAAAACAAAGCCCAGGAAATGCCCATATTTGACCATCAGGCTTTGTATCATGTTTACATAGGAACTGTTAAATTCGGATTAGGATTAGTAATCAATTAAATTGTTTTGATTTTTAATTGGTAATCATTTTTTTTTTATTCTTTTGCAGAAAAAAAGTAATTTTAATTGATTACCATTAAAAAATCAAAAAAAAAATCATAAAAAATCAAAATGTGCATACTTCTTTACAACGATATTGATAAAAATAAAAAAAAAAATCATACAAAATCCAAAAAAATCATAAATAATCAAAAACAGTCAAAATAATTTTTGTTAGATTATTTTTGATTCTTTAACATTATTTTTAATTTTTTTGTTTTTTGATTTTTTTGATTTTTTATAATGGAAATTGCAAAATAATCATTAAAATTTTAAAACAATGGGTAATCAATCATTAAATGGATTCTAGAAAAAATAATCAATCAAACCGGTAATCATTACGATTAATAATCATTATTTAACAGGTCTGATATGAACAAACTTGTGTAAATAGGTAGTACATATCAGAGCTGTAAACTGATTCCATCAATTTTGATTTCATTCATCCATAATTCTTTTCAAAAATGCCTGCCTGTTTTTACTAAATATTGGCATCAGTTTTCAAAGTGATTCTAAATTGGTTTTTTAATGGGGGGAAAGCATTCAGCAGAGATTGTGAAAGCAGCAGAATCATTCCCAATCAAAAATGAGTGCAAAAATTTAACTGAACTTAATCAGTTTTTTTTTTTTCATTCAATAAACAACCGCTCGTTACTGTAGCATCGGGCGTTGTTTCAAGCAATTTTGTACTGAATGATTCGCACTAATTTGGGAATACACACACTCAATGATTTGAAACGTCTGAATGAGCATTCACTGTTAAAAAAATGTTAACATCAACATTTAATGATTTCCGTTCAATGAATGCAAATATTGATTGCTGAATGCATTCTCATTTGAGTGAGTGCTGAGTTAAAATCTTCACTATCGCATTCCGAAACAAAAAAAAACAAAAGGATTTGAAACATTACCAAACAAATTCACTGATTTTGAATCGCAAATGATTTCAATCCTTTACAACTTTGGTACAAATGTACGTATGTATATATTTATGTAGGCATGTATCTATGTACAAAAGCTTAAAATATTAAGTGCCGCTGTTGCTTCTGCTGCATAAATACATACAAATATTTATCTATATACATACATAAATGTATGTACATGGGTACATAAATGAACCGACAAATACCAATCCTCCAGCCAGTCAAGTGAACATGAATTGATGGTGGCTTGGTTTTAATTCCAAAAATTCAGCAAACCCAAAATGCCATTGCAATAAAATAATAAAAATAAGAAAAATTAACGCAAAACATTCACAACAACAACAATAAGCATACAACGATACAAGGTACCAACAAGGTATAATGGCGTGCAATTGACTTTTAAAATTGTGGCAACAAATGAAGAGCATAAATACGCAGTCAGTCAGTTAAGCAGGTAAAAAGGCGCGCGATGTACATACCTACACTGTATAGCAAGATTAGGGATGTCAACTTGTGAATGATGAATGATCATGACAAAAGAGATCATTACAAAGTAGCTTTTTTAGCCGTATAAATTATTTTTTAAGGCAAAATTATGATATACTACGCTGGAGCCTCGAGGTACATTAATATAAAGTGTGCCCAAGTCGATACATTAGCTCACATCTTATGAATGCTTTTTAATTCGGGATGTTGCTATTTTAAAAAGTATCCGTTTGTGTGTTAGGTTGCTAATCCATAAAGCATGTATGTACTATTGTATGACTTTCGAGGTGGCCATTGTTGTTGTGAGGAAGAGAACCGCTAGTCTATCAACGGAAGCTTGTGCTCATCAAGTGATTGTGTACGTTCCTCTTCTTCTTCAGACCACAAAACGGATTTATTTACAAAAACACCTACTACAAACGCTTTATCCAGTGAGATCGATCTACGCAAGTTATACTGACTGAAATCAACCACAATCGCATTATGAGCATCCCTAGGGTTCAATACAAAAAAAAATATTTAAGTTTAAGTAGAATACACACTTATGTATGTATATACATACATGCGACTTGAACTTTGCCAATAAAAATCAAAGTCAAAACCAACTAAACAGGCAGCAACAAAAGCAACACCAACAATGTGAAGTGATAATAATAAAAGACACTAGCAAATGAAAGTGAATTGACCAAAAGCACTAAAGGCAATTAAAGGTAGGTACATGCATGCGGGCAATATACTCAGCATATATGTACATATATTAGGGCGGGGCGATTTTCCAGTAAAAATCTGGTCATCGCTATTACCTGTCAGGCATGGCAGAAGGCCTGGCCATGGAACATCTGACGAATTCATCACTTCTTTCACGCATTGCCATTAATGCATTACCATCCATTACCCATTCCATGTAATGCAAAGTAGAATGGAGCGCGAAAAATGAACCGGAACAAATACCATTATTTTCAGTGGAAATTTCCATCATGCCTTACATTTTTCGCCTTCTTTCTCTGCTTCCCTGTATGGTATTCCTTATTTGATTCGCTAGAATCCTTGCGGTATTGCGTGCTTTATTCGTTTGGCGGTAATGCAGTGGGCAAGTCCTTCCCTCCAATGACAATCAAATGCTAATGTCAGGCATTATGTCAACGAATGTGGAAGCGATTTCCAGGGTTTTTCTGGATTACCCTCTTAATTCCAGGGTCATCGAGTTTTTTTATGAGTTGTATTGAGGGAAATTAGCCGATATCGTGGCATAGAAATTGGTATTCCTCTGAATAAAATTAATTTTGATCTTCCGGAATTTGATTTTTATGGACCAAGAGCGATTTTTGAAAATGGAAAATAATAACCAAGCCAATATGCACATTTAGATTCAGAATTTGATGCTGAATCTAAATATGAAATCAGATTAAAAACTGATGGGTCGTTTTCGAGATATAGCCTGATTTTCGGTTTTGGAGACTAAATGCTCAAAATCGCACATTTCTTGCTGTGTATAATATATTTTAAATTTTCTGGTAAATTACTTAAAGATAAGTAAATTCTATATAGTAACAATATTTTAAAATTATAATTTATCTTACGGCATAGAAGTCCTATAATGCTCTCTTTTTTTTCTTTAGCCCAAAATCATGATATGGGATAAAACATATCGTCGCCTGAGAAAACGAATGTCGTATGTAGCAAAACATAGTTTCGAGAAAATCGACTTTGAAGTTTAAATTGGAAATTCTCAAAAACTGTACAACAGATTTTTCTGTTATTTGGACGAGCTGTAGAGAATATTATATATTTTGACTTGCAATCTGCAAAAGTTGGATATCTTTAAAATTATGGGAGATAAACGACTTTTCATTCAGTATGCATTTGTCGTATGTGACGTCTGAGCACCAATACCTGTTTATGATAACACATACGACACAAATTCTTCTCTTTTTTTCAAACCGGAATGGTTATGAGGCTCACATTTTCTGAGATATCGCCTTGAAATTTGGCAGTTGCATATATTTTGATGATACTTTGATCATTTGTCGGAATCCACCACATCGGACTAATATAAGATATAGCTCCCATACAACTGATTGTTCAGATATAGCTGTTTTCGGGTATAACTTCTTTATTTGAGGAGATAAGGATATGAAACTTTGAAGTAGTTGTACCCATATGGACCTAATAAATGTCACTAAAATTTGTTAAGATCGGACCACTATAGCATATAGCTCCCATACAACTGATTGTTCAGATATGGACATTTTGGGATATAACTTCTCCATGTAAACAGATAAGGGTATGAAACTTTGAGGTATTTGTACCCATATGGACCTAATAAATGTCACCGAAATTTGTCAAGATCGGACCACTATAGAATATAGCTCCCATACAACCGATTGTTCAGATATAGCTGTTTTCGGGTATAACTTCCATATTTAAGGATCAAATTATACTAAACTTTGCAGTAATTGGTATTATACTACAATAAAATATGTCAGTGAAAATCATTCAGATCGGATCACTATAACCTATAGCTCCGATACAATATTTTGGTTTATTCTCAGTAGCTCAGCGGCACATACGACATTTGTTTAAAATAAACCAACACGAATTTATATGGAAATTTGTCGTATGTGTGTTACATACGACAAAAGCTTACCCAAATGGTAGTAATTTTGTAACATACGACAAATTCATACTAAATAACTCAAAAACTAAAAGAGATAGAAAAAAATGGATTGGAAAAATTAAAAGATTGGGTCCGATTTAGTTAATCTGCATCAAAAACTAGAAATCGTCGATTTTCACATACGACATTCGTTTTCTCAGGCGACGATATGTATGTTATAGTCATCTGATATTGATGATTTTCGCTGACAGCACTTTGTGTGCAATAAATGCTCCAAATACAAAATTTCATAATTTTAGCTGCATAAATGGAAGAGCTATTCACTAAAACATTTATTTATGCTGCTTTAAAATAATTTTTTGCTTCCAGTAGTACCCTCTGGCGTATGAGAAACCTAGAGTTTTCTTAGACTTGAATAAAGTAAAAAACTAATTTTTCCGGAACACCAAAATTAATTTTAGACAAATATCGCTGAAGAGCTTTCTACTCTGAAAAATTAGAGGAATCGGGATTTCGATGGCGCGATCGCCCCGACCTAATACATATGTACGTAGGTACATATGTATGTGAATATGCGAGGGTACTGCAAATGGATATAAAAAAATTTATTTACAGTGCGAATATTGAATATTCTACCTGCAATATTTATCATACATTCTTATTTAATACTCGCACAATACATATATGAATGTTCATAGGTACCTACGAATGTACATAATAGGATATGTACAAGTGACAACCAGTTTAACATTAACATACCGAAAACTAATTTCAACATATGTACATATTCTCCACAAAGATTGCATCCAAAAAAAAAAAAAACAAAAAAAAAACATTGTACACGCAATCGAAGTATTTACAAAAGGGAATATGAGTGTGACTTCGTAAACACACATATCTATCTACTATGTACATAAATAAAATACATATCCTAAAACATGTGAATTGATAACTTTCCAATTGTACCTATCTACGTATAGTATGCCGCTAGTAGGCACTTAAATATGTACATCTGAATAAATTTTTCTGATGTAGGTACAACAACAACAACTATTGACCGTATAGGTACTCCTGTGAACTAAGTAAGCAACAAGCCAAAAAATGCCATAAACCGTCATTAAATCTTAAAATACCTTTATAAGGCCTCAATAAGCAACAAAAAAAAAAAACAAAAACGAACGCAGCATAAGATATTTTTACATAGACAATGCGGTACATGGTATTGGTATTGCGTACTGTTGCTACACTGCGACGCGCTGCCGTGTGGCATGCTAAGTGATTTGGAATAAAATAAAATTTTTGGGATTCAATTTGGTATTTTTAGTACATGTGATCAATACGTACACTACTGCTCTGTGGATACAAGTCCGTACATATACATATATACTTAGGTATGATGTACAGTGTTGTGAGTGCAGATAAACTGTGGACAAAAAAGTATATACATAGTTTACCTATATACATACATATGTCCGGACAAACATCAGCACATATTAAAAATGCCTTATTGGGCCCTTAAACACTTTCACAGAGTGAGTGTTTTCGTAACGTAGAAGAAACTGGAACAAAACAAAATTTTAATTAAAAAAAATACCCTTACTTCTAAATAGTCACAAGCTACAAAGTACGCATACTTATGTGGATACTCACTTCAGCTTTGCGAAATTCTGCAAACTTGCTCATAATTATGTATGCATATATTGACTGTAACCACTATAATTAAACTCTCACAAATTTGCGCAAATAAAACCGATGGCAATAACATGTACACACTTGTCTAAACAAATTATTAAAAAAATTAAAAATGCGTTAAAATTTGCTTTGTTTTAAATTCACTGGCAAAACACTCGATTGTTTTTTATTTACTTGGCACCAGTGTTTCTTTATATTTCCTAATAACGGACAAAAAACATACGGGACACATTATTGAACTTAGCTAAATTTGGGTGTTGCAAATATGAAATACTAGGTAAGTACCTATAGGTAAGAAGTTTATGGTGACAAAACAAAACTCGAATTTATTTGGTACAGAGAAACCTCTCCTAATACCATGTCTCCACATAACGTATTTCGCTCTTTTTTTCTGCATTTTCTCTCTCAATCTTGTTTCGACACGGAAACCAGTGCCGAAACTCGCCAATTTCCATACAAATTTCTGGGAGCGAGTGAAGATTGAAACACTGTTTCATTCTGAATCATCTTGCCAACCTCGATGATATCGATGTCTTCTCTAATTTTGTATCGAAAATCTATCGAAATCTCACACAGGCCAAAACAAAAACGCAAAATATAAGCAAACATACAAACATTTAAGAAGAGCAAGAAAGAGAAATGTTAAACTGAATCACGATCAGCCACGTGGAGACGGGTTATTTATCGAGATGTTTTGCTAAATGTTTTGTTGGTGAAACAAGTTATGTGGAGACGAGCTTTTACGGACACCTCTCATAGGCGGACACCTCCCTTGAGCGGACATTTTTTCATGCACCAAGGTTAAGGTTCAATTTTTAGAACAAATTGCCCTCTCTTAGGCGGACACTCTCTTGGCCGGACGCGGACAGTTATTTACTATTGAATTGAACTAAAAACTTCTATTAAGCGGACACGAACCTCTCGTCAACGGACACTTTGGTTTTTTTTTTATAACGAATCACATAAAAACCTCTGTTAGGCGGACACGAACTCCTCTTATGCGGACAAAATATAAGTATGTATAGCAATATAAAAAAAGTTCGTGGAATGTTCGTTAGGTAAAAAGCGCTACGATGAAAGGGGAATTTTGCACGGAAGACCTTATTGCATTTGAATTGTTGCAGAAATTTGAAAGCCATCTACAAAACAATTTTGGTGTATAACTCCTCCATTTTAACAGCTAACAGCGTGAAATTTTTAAGTATTTGTACCCATATGGACCCAAACGGGATTACCGAAAATTGTTAAGATCGGACCACTATAACCTATAGCTCCCCTACAACCGATTGTTCAGATATGGACATTTTGGTGTATAACTTCTCCATTTTAACAGATAACGGCGTGAAATTTTTAAGTATTTGTACCCATATAAGCCCAAACGGGGTTACCGAAAATTGTCAAGATCGGACCATTATATCATATAGCTCCCATACAACCGATTGTTCAGATATGGACATTTTGGTGTATAACTCCTCCATTTAAATAGCCAAGACACCATTTTTTCTAATATATCTTTCCATAAATAACCCAGAGAATTAAAATTATAAATTAAACTTAATCAGGCTATGTACATACATAGGTAACTTTTCATTTCCCCACTCATGAAAGTTATGAAGTCTTCGGTACGGCCGAAGACAGCCGCGCTTTTACTTGTTTTTGGCTCATTTAGTTACTTGATTAGATATTTGTATATTTCTATACACAGTAAAAATTTTAGTTTAATTTTAACTCCATTTTGGTATTTATATATAACAATGCCAAAAAGCATAAAATTAAAACCATTCTGGTTTAAAAAAAAGAAGAGAATATTGAGAGACAGAAATTATTCTTGGTGTCAAATTAATACTTTCTTGGAATTAAATCAAAACCAAATTTTGATTATTTTTAGAATATTTCTGGTATTAAAAATAGTTTAAATTGGTATAAGATCAATCCAAAATTGGAATAAATTCTATACTTTTATGGAATTAAATCAAAACCAAATTTGTATTATTTTTATAATATTTTTGGTAATAAAAATTATTTACATGGTATTAGATATATCCGAAAATTGGAATAAATTGTATACTTTTTTGGATTTAAAAATAAACCGACATAAAATTTCCAGTGGATGTACCGCAAATAACCCATTATCCCAAAGATTAATGAGAAATTTAATAACGTTAGCATTGTATATTTACATAAAAATCCAAAACACTACACTGCTACACTAAAGTACCTTATATCGAGCCATAACCGTCGAAAAAATGTATCCCACAAACTCGAAATTTTACAGGGGAAGGTTTTTTTTTTTAAATTAAATCAGTTTGAATAAAGCCATTATTTTAAAATTTATATTGTAAATATTTTTTTGTGTAATACATTAAATTTTAATAATTTTTAATAGATATTTGCATCATAACGGTATCAAAACAAAAATCGATTATGGTGTGGTATACATTATTTTGGCGGTAATGGCTCGATATATCGAGCCCTAATCCCCATAAAAGTGTATCCAACAAAATGTAAATTTTACAGGACACAGTTTTTTTTAATTTGTTTTGCATACAACTTGTATGCAGCTTTGAAACTTATTTAGGGCCGTTTACTCAACCTCTGATTAACGCTAACCACGGTTGAAGCCCGGTGAAACATCTTTATCGACTTCATCAATACATTCCTTTTACATGCACTCGATAATGCAGTACACAACTTAACCGGACCTTTATCCTCCGGTTAGCGTTAATCAGAGGTTGAGTAAACGGCCCTTAGTCTCTAACTTCGAAACTGCACATTTCACAGCTATGAAATTTTGGGAGTTGATGCATATGATAATAAATTGTTGATTTCCATAAAAAATCAGGAGTCGGTAATATTGTTGGATACACTTTTATGGCGGTTAGGACTTGATATATATACATATTGTAAATTTTACACCAATATTTTGGAGATGTCCAGGAAAATCTCGGCACCATCGCGGTTCTTGCAGTGAAAAAGAGACCCTCAACTGCCTTAAGACTGAAAAAATAAAGCAAAATGTACCCTCATGATGTTTAATTAATCTCCTGCATTACTTACTTGATAAAATTATTCGATTCGGGCCATTTATTTCAGTAGATTTAATTACTCCTCCGGATTTTGTCTGATTTATTTTGATTTTTTTTTTATGATAATTTTTTCTTAATATTTTTTTGGTTTTGATTTCAAACCAAAAATACTTTGATGGTAATATAATAGAGAAAGAGAAAGTTTTTTATACTTTTCAGGATTTGTTTTTAAACCATGAATGATTACACTTTTTTAGAGAGAATTTTAATACTTTTTAAGACTTTATTTTGAAACCATTTTGGAATAAATAAAATTGTAAAACTTCTCATAGTTTAAAAATAAGACTTTTTGGCATTAAAATTCAAATTTAATTCCAAGAATGATTAAATTAAGTACCAAATGATATTATAAATAAACTATCATTTTTTACTGTGTATGGTGAAATAGAATACTTTCTAAGGAAAGGAATCTCGTCTGAGCTCGACCACCCAGGTACTAGTAATTTATAAAAATAAGAGAATGTCCCACTTGGATGGAAAATAATGAAAACTAGCGATTAAAAATATTTACTTATTTAGAAAAAAAATAGCAATAGTATTATCTGTTCTTGTGTCGCCTTTAAACGTCATCTGCAATGTAATTTGTTTATGGAGGGTTTTCTGACATTTACAGATTGGGAGTCGCTGGTTCAAATTCACGTTCGATGTGCAGTTTTATATTTTAGACTAGAAACGCCGACAGATGTTGCTCTGTCCAACCATTGATTTATCGGAATAATGTAAAATGTTTATGTTTCCATTTACCTCTCCTTCTCCCTGCTCATTTACCTCTCCCCTTTCTCTTACTCCCCACACTCGTTCCATTGCCCCGTCACAATACAGGAAATAATCTACCTATTTACCAAATTTCCAACAAACTTACATATTATAAAAACCAATTTTCCAAATAGATCGGTCCCTGGTCTGCCGGAAATCGAACTTGGAAACTTTAGAATGGAAGACGTGTACAATACTCACTATATTACCATTATCCCATCATTAAAAACACAAACGTATGGAATAAAACATTTCGCACGTTTTATGGAATAGGGATTTAACTCAAAAAAAAATTTTTTTGGGAAAACGCAAATAAACTTTTATAATTTCATATAGTTTCCTTCTACGGCTAACTACAAAATCACTTTTATTTCCGCCATTTTTATCTTTTTGAGTATTTTATAAGACTAGACTTAAAGGCACGAGCCACTTATTGAAATATATGGCAAAATCCCAGAAATCGAAAATTTCGAGTTAAATCCCTATTGCAAAAACGGGCGATTTGTATTTTTCATACAAACTCTTTTTTAAATATTATCGTAAGGGACATTTATTCAAACAAACTCATAAAAAATTGAGAGGGAAAATTATCGTAAGGGACAAAATTACTGCTTTATCGATTCACCCTTCGTAATTGAACTTTTTTTGCAAATCTATTTGCGTTTTCAATAATTTAATTTGGTTACTTCTTGGAAGTGCTCTTTGTTGTGATTGCGGACTTGAAGCTGTTCCAATTTCTTGCGAAATACTCGCTAAATTTTGTACTTTTGCATTTGTTCTCGAATTATTAACGGATGGTTCGCAATCAACGCTTATGTGTTGACCATCGCGATACTGTACCAAAATATGAACTTCTGCATTTTGCCCCCCCCCCACCTGCAGCTTGCATTTGGAAGCGGTTATTTGTTAGCTTATGCCTGAACACAGGATTTGGTTCAGACCAAGTGATTTTGATGGTAGTTATTCGTTAAATTTCATTGTTATTTAGTACGCAATTAAAATGCAATTTTTTAAATTTCTTTTGAATCCGCACCAATTTTATGACGAATCGAAATCAAAACAAATTACAGCTACTGCGTTTCGATTACGGTTATAGGAATGCGGTGAATCCTCGAATTGCTTTATCAACATGTTTTTTATTCCCGGACAGTATTGACGGTCGGTTATGAGAATACCAAATCTTATCAAAGCGATTCGCATTCCCTGCGAAAGGCATCCGCCGGATACCGTAATAGGCATGCATATTTTGACTTTTTCACCCTTCATAGAGTTTTCTGAATTTTGAGCACAATGCGCCACGCCTTAATCGCCACCAATCGGTACCAAAATTGATGTGTGATATCTTTGACCATGTTACTATATATTGAGGGGGCGATACAGTAAAATATCGTTAATTTGAATTTTAAACGCACTCTAATATACACACATACATATGTATGTACCTTTGATGTACCAATGGTCGCAGTACAATCTTCAATTAATTCTACCTATCTATCTATCTTTTCATATTTATCTATCTATCTATCTATCTATCTATCTATCAATCTATCTATCTTTTCATATTTATCTATCTATCTATCTATATATCTATCTATCTATCTATCTATCTATCTATCTATCTATCTATCTATCTATCTATCAATCTATCTATCTATCTATCTATCTATCTATCTATCTATCTATCTATCTATCTATCTATCTATCTATCTATCTATCTATTTATCTATCTATCTATTTATCTATCTATCTATCTATCTATCTATCTATCTATCTATCTATCTATCTATCTATCTATCTATCTATCTATCTATCTATCTATCTATCTATCTATCTATCTATCTATCTATCTATCTATCTATCTATCTATCTATCTATCTATCTATCTATCTATCTATCTATCTATCTATCTATCTATCTATCTATATATCTATCTATCTATCTATCTATCTATCTATCTATCTATCTATCTATCTATCTATCTATCTATCTATCTATCTATCTATCTATCTATCTATCTATCTATCTATCTATCTATCTATCTATCTATCTATCTATCTATCTATCTATCTATCTACTATCTATCTACTATCTATCTACTATCTATCTATCTATCTATCTATCTATCTATCTATCTATCTATCTATCTATCTATCTATCTATCTATCTATCTATCTATCTATCTATCTATCTATTTATCTATCTATCCATCTATCTATCTATCTATCTATCTATCTATCTATCTATCTATCTATCTATCTATCTATCTATCTATCTAGCTATCTATCTATCTATCTATCTATCTATCTATCTATCTATCTATCTATCTAGCTATCTATCTATCTATCTATCTATCTATCTATCTATCTATCTATCTAAATTTTTCGCAAACTGCACATTTTTCAAGAAAAAAATTATCAGATTCAGTATACTAATTAATTACCTAACCACGTGCTGAATTTCGTTTCAAAATTCCAATAAAAAGTAGGAAAAAAACGAAAAAAATGCTCTCCTGTAAAATTTGCTTTTGTCCGTTACGATAAAGTCGCACAAAGGGGTCGATATGTATGTAAAACGACTGCACTAAATGCTATTAAACCAACAATGAAAATCTTCATCTAGTTGCTCATCCCAAACATAGCACCTTGTGTATACGCATGTGTACGCGTATGCGTCATAAAAAAACAATTGTAGGTACAATCAAAACTACTAAATACATACCTACTACATTGTTGTTGTAATTAAAATGACCACACATACATAACTAAAGGAGAAAAAAATCCCTTTTAGCACTTGTGCGGTGAATAATTTTCAAATTTACAGCTTCATGAATAATTTATGAGACGCAAACAATTAATGTTTTGAGACAATAAATTAATGTGATATGTACTCGTACTATTTGTTTGACTTAGTGAAGATAAATAGCGGCATGCTTAGAAGACATTAAAAAATGTTAGGAGTGTTAAAAAAATTTGTTTGCGATGTATTGTGAAACAAGTTTGATTTGGTTATAATCCGGTTTAGGCGATGTCCCATCTTCAGTATCTTTTTTTTTTTTTGTATTCTAACTACTTAAACGACCAAAAAAACCCAATGTAACAATTTATTGTTTCCAGAAATTGCCACTATCTTTATATATATTACGCTAAGCGATTTTTTGTAAGCACCATAACTTTTACACCGTTATACCGATTTTCGAAAATGTGGTGTCAGATGAAAGGGCTTGACCTGTAGATGTGCAGGAAGTTTTAATTTTTTAAAAAGGGTTGCCAGATGTTTGAAAATTTTATTTTACTGTATAGTTTGTTTGATTTTAAAATTTTTGGCACCATATGAAAGGACTTGACCTGATATTAAGTAATTTAATAAAAATTTTACAAAAAGGGTTGCCACCTGTTCAATAATTCAGTTTTACGCTATAGTTTGTTTAATTTTTAAATTTGAGGTGTCATATGAAAGGGCTCGATCTGATGATGAGTAAGGGTTGCCACCTGTTCAAATATTCAGTTTTACGCTATAGTTTATCTCATTTTTAAATTTGAAGTGTCATGCAAGGCCTAGCACTGAAGATGGGTAATAAAAGGAGAGGGAAGAGGAAAATAAAAGGGACGGATATAGCGAAGGACAGGAAGCGAAAGAGGAAATATGAAAAATAAAATGGATAAAGGGAAAATAAAGCGCAAATAAAGGGGAAAGAGGAAGAGAAAGAGAACTAAAAAGAAAAGGAGGGGCGCGCCAAATGGCCTTTTGGAGGTCGCTTTAAGGTTACCATAGTCTAGAAAAATATTCGGCACAAAACTTCACTATAGGGCTCCTTGGTCAAAACCTTTGTATAAAAAAATCTAGGTCTACAGAAAATAAAAATAACCAGTAGCTATGAAGGTACATATATCAAAAAATGTTCAAATGTGGCAATAAGTGGTCTTCCACCCTCAATGTGTCGTACAGTATAACTGAAAGCCACAGCATCGCGTGGCCGGGTTTACTAGTTTTAATTATTTTAATATTAGTTGCAAATACCTACAAAGTAATGTATTAATCTTGCCAAGAGCATTTTCAGGAACAGTCTATATTCTAAGATCTATAATATACTTTTCCAGAAATTTTTAACCATTAAAACTACCCTCCTTAACCAAGCAAATACTGCCTCTATCAGGTGCTGATTCCCATCCAAGCAAGATATGTACTTACTTTTTGTCCGCAACCTGACGATAAACAGCTAAAATCTTCATGAAAGAGATTCATACATGTAAGGGTGGGGCAGAAATGTAAGAAAGTAATTCGGAATTTTTTATTGCTAAATTTAAATACATATCGACGACTGAGAATAAGATCGCCCTATTTCAAAAATTGTTTCAAAAACGCCCTATTCCAAAAATTGTTTGAATAACGTCCTATTTCAATTCAGATTTTGCTTCAAAACGCCCTATTTCAGATATATATATATATGGAATTTTCTGTGAAATAAGGCGTTTTTGAAGCAAAATCTGAAATAGGACGTTGTTCAAACAATTTTTGGAAGAGAGCGTTTTTGAAACAATTTTTGAAGTAGGGCGATCTTATTCTCAGTCGTCGATATGTATTTAAATTTAGCAATAAAAAATTCCGAATTACTTTTTTACATTTCTGCCCCACCCTTACATGTATGAATCTCTTTCATGAAGATTTTAGCTGTTTATCGTCAGGTTGAAATAGAGCGATCTTATTAGCCATGGGTAATGGCGCAATTTTTTTGGCGCTGATACAATAACTCCAGCGCCACTCATGGCGCCAACTCACGGTACTGGCGCAATAACACCTTTAGCGCAATTGTCATGGAATAATCGATAAATAACATTTTTTCGCTTGTTACTGTTCACCATCCACGTTTTATTTCTTTTGGCGCAATTCTGCTTACATATACGAGGGCACAATTAATTTAAATTTTCATAATCATTCCGTATATTTGTGAAAATATGCTGGAAATTAGAGTCACATAAATCACTATCAAGCATACATAATTGTGACGGTGCCATACGTATACATATACTATGGTGCTGTTATTGGCGTTGTGGTTGCGCCATTTTACACTAGCGCTATATTGGTGCTGGTGTTAGCGCACGAAATTGAGGCGGTTTTATATTACAAAATTGAGTTGGCGCAATATTGAGTTGGCGCATTTCCCAAATCGGAGTTAGCGCAATAACGCCAGGGTTGGTGTTAACGCAATTGCGCCGCGCAGCGCAGTGTTACCCATGCCTAGATCTTATTCTCAGCCGTCGATATAAAGTAGTTGTGTGTATTTAAAGGCTTTTCTATGTATGTACGTTAGGGCGGGCCAAATTTCGTTTCAACTTTGTTTCGCCGACAGACGTACTCTACCCATCATTCCGAACAAAAAAGCCAATGGAAATTCGAGGGTCACTGCAAAAGTTCGCGGAAAATGTAAAGAAAAACACAAATTACGTTATGTTAATCACTTTATTGCTTCTTAAAATATTCTTCTTTAAGATCTGTAGGTACACTTGTGCACCACATGAGACCAATCTTCAAAGCAATTTTGTCACTCTGAGCGAGGTTCTTCCAAAACAAGTAAAAACAGGCGATGAAAAGCGCTCACCTCGCATTTTTTTGTTGTTGTTTTTTTTTTGATATGTCGAAATGAAAGAAGTCATTGGCCGACAAATCCGGGACATGAGTCATTAGTTGGATGTTGTTACTGATCAAAAACTCTATAGTTTGTCGTGCTGTGTAAACACTTGCATTTTCATGATCTCTAATGGTTATTTAATTTTTGGTGAACCAAGTTTGGATTACTGTACTTCTCATGGTTCCATATAAACTTCCTTTGAAAACTCGGAGTCTCTAAATCTATTAGAGCTATGTTCCCATGCAAATTCTTGTTCAGAATTGAACAGAGAATGCAGCTATTGCAGAAATAAGGGCGGTTATATTCCCTTACAACAAATTGATCCGCCCTAATATACATATACATATGTACAGAGAAACCTCTCCTAACGGACACCTCTCATAGGCGGACACCTCCCTTGAGCGGACATTTTTTCATGCACCAAGGTTTAGGTTCAATTTTTAGAACAAATTGCCCTCTCTTAGGCGGACACTCTCTTGGCCGGACGCGGACAGTTATTTACTATTGAATTGAACTAAAAACTTCTATTAAGCGGACACGAACCTCTCGTCAACGGACACTTTGATTTTTTTTTCATAACGAATCACATAAAAACCTCTGTTAGGCGGACACGAACTCCTCTTATGCGGACAAAATATAAGTATGTATAGCAATATAAAAAAAGTTCGTGGAATGTTCGTTAGGTAAAAAGCGCTACGATGAAAGGGGAATCACCAACTAAAATAAATGTCCGCATGACTATTGGAATAGATGTATGTAACTAGATTCACGGGTTTGCAGTTAGATGTTCTAACTGACCAGAATGTCGAAACCATTGAAGATGATAGTACCGATACTGAAAGTATTACCGCTGAAAGTAGGTAATGCAATCTCCTCGAACGAAATGGCTTTGACTGCAGTTTCAAATTTGAAAAGATTTTGCACGGAACACCTTATTGCATTTGAATTGTTGCAGAAATTTGAAAGCCATCTACAAAACAATTTTATTTTAAATAAGCAAAAAACCCCTCGTCAATCGAAAATTTCGCAATTTTTTAAATAATTTCAAAGATATCCCAACATTTCTAGTTCTCAGCAACTTACTAATTGATATGTAATATGTATGTTAATACTTTATGTATACACATGTATACATATGTACATACATATATATGTATATGTTTTTATGTATTTAAGTGAAATTTTGAAGACATAAGAATCCTTGTTTTTTTCAGAAAAATTTCTAAAATAGCAACCCACTCCCTTAGGCGGACACCTCTCTTGGGCGGACAAAATTTGCCCGACGGTGAGTGTCCGCTCAAGGGAGGTTTCACTGTATATACTTTTTACTTATCAAATGAACGAAAATAGGCATTTGTACCAGTTAATTTCAATTTTTTGTTGTTGTTATTATGAATATGAAGTACTCGTAAAATATAAAACAACCCAATGTACTATGAAGATGTTTAAAGGCAAACCATCGATTGCATATGTATGTTCAGGTGCTTTTCTTTGTTTTTGTTTTAGGCAAAGGGTTTAATTTAAGAATAAGATAAATTATTTTATTATGCTAATGTTGAGTTTTTCTTTTATTGCATTATTTCCAAACCACCACCAAGAGCAGCTGGTGTGCGTAGTTTTTCGATACCTACCAATTTAATGTGTTTTGATCACGTGATTTAGAAGTATTACTTGAAAAAAAACACCATTTGTTTTTCTTTGATATCTTTTCTTGTTTTCATATAAGAAAAAAGTCTGAATAGTTTAGCGGAGTGTCAATAATAGGGTGGATATAAAACCAAATCGTTTCGGTATTTAGAACAGACTGCCGTGTGCAGAGCATGTCACTAGTAAAGATATTCGATTGAGACTTAGTGCTTTCACTTAGAGTTAAATGGTTGCAAAAAAACGTGCCACATCCACATGCAGGGCTACCTTAATATTTCTGCAGTCATATGATAGTTTGAGTAATTTATTATTAATTGCTAATATTTCTTTATCGTTTTCAAATAATTGCCTATCATCATACATCATTTAAGATCAATCAATTGACAAACAAACATGCATAAAAATTTAAATTAATTTGCTCTAGTTGTTTACAGTGAAGCGCAATATCGATATGCATTTGTGAATTTTAGATACTACATATATATATGTATATATTGTATATATATTTCGCTTAATTGCATGCTCAAAAATGATAACATGATAACGTTTAAAAAAATTCCCCCACAAAACATTTACTCCTAACCAAATTAAACAAAAAACCAGCAAATCTATATATTTATTTTTATTTTATATAAATTTATTATTGGCATAAAATCTCGTTATCACTCACAAATTCCATACATACATACATATATATGTATCTATTATAAAGGCTTTATTCACCAGAGTCACCAATAATTCCTTAATTGCAGAAGTTGAATAAAAACAAAACAGACATGAAATATACATATAGCTTTAAGATAACTTGCTTAATTCGCAAAACAATTTTAAATTGAAGCAATATTGCCAATTTAGTAGATGTATGTACATACAAACATATATAAGTACTATACAACACTTGTTAAAATAGAAACAAACATCCATAAACATACATACATATGTATGTATATTAGTGATGTACATAAACTTCCGAGTTCTCTTTAATACAGTAAATTCAAACTAGCTTGTTGTATCGCTATTCATGAAATTCTCGCAGACAACCAATAACTGCGCGCGCTTTCGGGACCAACATCACTACTATACAGTAGCAGTACATTGCCGCATACAAGTAGAAGAAAGTGTACGTACTTGTTGTGATCATGAAAAAAATTGTACGCTTCTCCAAGAGTTTTATAGCACAACAACAACGCAATACACAAATTCGGTAATCAACAAGCACATCAATTGAAATAAAAATAAAAAGTAGGTACTTCGACGCAGATCATTGAATTGACTTAAATTAATTTTAATTAAAGTAATGCGAATAATAAAGAATGGTTTTTAAGGGCTTTCAATAAGATCGTTGTATTTCTATAAAAAAAAAAGAGTGCGTAATTTCAATAGCGATTTTTAATGCACTTAAACGTGTAGGTTCATATGTATGTAGTACATACTATGTACGTAGTTTAATGAAATGCCTCCAACCTCATTATACTCAGCTGTACTAGTACACAGAGTATTATAGTTTTAATCACATAACGGTGGATTGTAACAGAATGAAATAATCGAGATAGATATAGACTTATATATATCAAAATGATCAGGGTGAAAAGAGAAATCGATTGAGCCATGTCCGTCCGTCCGTCCGTCCGTCCGTCTGTCCGTCCGTCCGTCCGTCCGTCTGTCCGTCTGTCCGTCCGTCTGTAAACACTCTAACTCGCGTAAAAATTGATATATTTTGATGAAATTTGAAATGCAAGTTGGTATCGAGACTGGGACGGTTGGTATTGAAAATGGGCGAAATCGGACCATGACCACGCCCACTTTTCCTATATAGAAAAAATGGGAAATTTGGTATCTCAGCCACTAATATAGCTAGAGCGATGAAATTTTACCCACGTGTTGAGCTCAGGCCCCTATGAAGAAATTTGGTGAAATTTTAGAAAATGGGCGGTGCCACGCCCACTTATTAAGGGTCAAACATTGAGGGTTTTATAAGCCATAACTCAGAAACCATTGAAGATATATCGATGAAATTTGGTACGCGTGATATACTTACTTAGGTAAATGTTTGGACGAAAAATTGTTAAAATCGGTTGACGGCCACGCCCACTTTTATATATGGGTCTTATAAAGTGACCTAATAAAAACATTTTAAGCGATATCTCTGTAAAATATAAAGATCTATCACTGAAATTTTGTGGCATGAGTCCAACTATGGACATAAAACAAAAAACACAAAAATTTTGGAAAATGGGCGGTGCCACGCCCACTTATTAAGGGGCAAATATTGAAAGCTTTATGAGTCATAACTCAGAAACCATTGAAGATATATCAATGAAATTTAGTACGCGTGATATACTTACTTAGGCAAATGTTTGAACGAAAAATTTCCAAAATCGGTTGACGACCACGCCCACTTTTATATATGGGTCTTATAAAGTGACCTAATAAAAACATTTTAAGCGATATCTCTGTCAAATATAAAGATATATCATTAAACTTTTATGGCAGGAGTCTAACTATGAACATAAGACAAAAACCGTAAAAATTTTGGAAAATGGGCGTGGCACCGCCTTCTTTTAGAAGCAGGAATATACGAGATTTCTTAGCCTATAACTCCAAAAATAATTGAGATATTATGACGAAACTTTGTTTATACGTTTTATAACTTGTGGTAATATACACGCAAAAATTTATTGAAATCGGTTTATGACCACGCCGACTTTTTAACAAAGATATTTCTGGAACACCCTTTTGGAATTTGTAACGTGAAGTCTTTGTAACTAGAAGTCAAAAAGGAATGAAATTTTGCACAAAGAATAATATTCATATGCTTAGTTGATCGACTGATAAAAATGTTGAAAATGGGCGTGGCTACGCCCACTTTATGCAGCACTCGCTTTATATAAAATACACCGTGTTTCCATCAAATGCAAACAAACAATGAAAGCATACAGCTGAGTATCTAATGTTCGATTCCACTCGAACTTAGGCTTCCTTACTTGTTTTATTTTATTTCTTTTTAGTTTATTTAAATTTTAATTTATCTTATTTTAGTGTTTCTTTATTTAATTTAATTTAATTTAATTTTTTTCTATTTTATTTTACTTTGTTTTAATTTATTAATTTTTTTTTTTGTTTTATTTTTTTGAAATACATATTTCATGTTGTTATTTGATTTCATTTCAATTCATTTCATTTTATGTTATTTTATTTTATTTTATTTTATTTTATTTTTTTTAGTTTAGTTCATTTCTTTATTTCCTTTTATTTTTTTATTTTACTTTATTGTGCTTTATTTTATTTTATTCCATTTCATTTTATTTTATTTTATTTCATTTTAGTTTAGTTTAGTTTATTTTATTTTTTTTTTATTATTTTATTTCTTTTTATTTTATTTTTTATTTTATTTTACTTTGTTGTGCTTTATTTTATTTTAATTTATTCCATTTCATTTTATGTACTTTATTTTATTTTATTTTATTTTTTTTAGTTCAGTTTAGTTTAGTTAGTTTGGTTTAATTTATTTAATTCTTTTATTTTATTTTATTTTATTTCACTTTATTATCATATTATATTTAGTTTAGTATATCTTTTTTTATTTTTTTATTTGTTTTTTTTTCGTTTATTTTATTTATATTTTTTTTCATTTTATTTTATTTTGTTTTTATTTTTTTTTTGTTATATTTTATTTTATTTAATTTTATTTTTATTTAATTTAATTTATTTTATTCCTTTTATTTTATTTCATTTCATTTTATTTATTTTATTTTATTATTTTATTTTATTTTTTTTTTACTATTTCGTTTTATTATTTTAGTTAAGCAGTTTAGTTTAGTTTAGTTTAGTTTAGTTTAGTTTTTATTTTTGTTATTTTACTTTATTGTGTTTTACTATATTTTATTCCAATTCATATCATTTAATTTTACTTTATTTTAATTCATTTTTTTTTTTTTTTCATTTTAATTTAGTAGTTTAGTTTACCTTATTTTATTTATTTTATTTTATTACAGCTTTTATTTTAATTTATTTTATTTTGTTTTATTTTATTTTATTTTATTACATTTTATTTTAATTTTATTTTATTTTATTTTTATTCACCACTTCTTATGCCATTGAATTCAATTTATTTTCCAATAAGAATAAATCACGATTTCTTCATTTTGTTTTTTTTTCAATTTTTTCATATTTTATACAGCCCAGTTTGATATTATACCTATACAAACGCGCACTTAGCACATGTACACACCATATATGTACCGTTCCATCCCCACATATTGCCACCCACTCTAAATAATCACGCACAATATCCGCCAAAATTTAATATGCTAATTTCACCTTACACTCATATCACGTTTCAGCATTTAACTACCTATATGCACATGCCTATATGTAACGTAATACACACATGTACAACCACCCACTTTATCCGCCTTCCGATTCATATATTTTTTTTTTTAATTTTAATTTTAATTTTTGCATTTTCGTTACCTTGAATTGCCTTTTCTTCACTAATTTGCTGCGCCTTCAAGCGTTGATCAATCACATAAAGCATTTCACAACCCAAGTTGACCATTAGAAAAACATTTGCGCGTGGATCGCATTGACGACTCAAGGACGTCATTGTTTTGCTGTTAGAAGTGCGTGTATTCTTGATTGACCGTTAAAATGGAGAATAATGAATTACACCGATCACTGACCAAGCGCCGACCGTCAGGTTAGCAAATATGTATATACTTGGTACAAAAATAGACAAGTTGATTACGAAGTTTTCTTGCAGAAAATAATTATGCCCAAATGTTTTAATTAATTGATTATTCAAACTAAGGAACGTTACATGACTGACTAGTTCGTCTATTAGATTACTTTTTCTTAATATAAGAAAGTTTGTTTATATTTGTTTAGCGCACGATTTAAAATAACGCACAACGTCTAGCACGCTAGCGATCCAACTGTAGACTGACTCAATCAGACTGAAGGCATACACGGGAATCAAAATATTGTTTGTGCATACATATGTATACACATACAAGTCGATTTGTTGGAGTAAAAGCGCCCCCACACCAGCCAAACATCAACTTTGTACTTACTAAAAGCGCACAGTGTATTTTATTTGACCTTCAATTGGCTTAAAACGAAGAAAAGGGGTCAATAAATAAAATTTTTGTATTAATAACTATGTACATATTTTATTATTATTGCTATTGCTGCTTTTGTCGACTGGGTAAAGTGCTTACCTGCCACGTAAGAGTTGGAGTCCTAGCCTGGACAAAGAAGAAACGAAGAACACAAAAATTAAGAATTACTTAATTTATTGAGATCATTTTTTAATTAGTAACCCAACTATAGTACTGTTCAATAACAAAAAAATATTAAACATATTTTCAAAAAAAGACAGTTCTCCCACTTTTCGTAAAATTTGTTTGTTATTAAACACAGGTAGATGTCATCCTCCAAAATGATCGGCGCACCATTTAAGTGTAGGTATTTCTGCCATTAAAAAGCTTCTCACAAAAACCTATTCTGCCTTTCGGAGTCGGCATAAAACAATTCATTAGAAAAAATCTATGGAGCGCACCTCGAATTGGGGCAGAAGCTCATAAGATTTATATCTCAAAAAAATCATTAGTGGTCTTCATCTAAAGTTATAAAGTAATAAAGTTTAAGGTTAAAGTTTATCAATTTATCAGCATTTTTACGTGAACGCACCTTGGTAAATAATTGTTTAAATTCTTGTCAGCGGCCAGTGCCAACTTGATTAATAAATAAAAAACCCAATAAAATAAACAAAAAATGCATATAATATTTTTATAGAAATTATTTTAATAAATCGTGCTAAAATGCCGAAGGAGAGCACAATTTCTTCTTTTAAATTCAAAAAGTAAAACTGACAATGTGTCAGACTTGAATTTTACCGAAATTAATAAATTTACGCAACAAAATCGTTCGGTAAAGTGATAAACTTTGCTTAAATATATTTTCATACAAATTTTGACAGATAATTTATCACAATTATTATTTTATCACTTTACCCCATTTACCAGCAGTTTCCTACTTTAGATGAAGACCCTTATTGAAAACAAAATATTGTTCGGGACTACTATTTCTTAGCATTTTGAAGTCCCTTCCTTTCTTTCCTTTCCGACAACATCGAAAGCACAAGACATTTTCTCGTGAAGGTTTAAGAATCGCAAATCCATACAAAACAACACACTGTACATTCGAATACACACGCAAGGCAGCTCTGTTTCACGACCGCATTTTTGCTCTTGTCACTCTTCCTATTTTTGGTTAACGCGCACATACATATGTACCTACACAACCGCGCTTTGCCCGCCGTTTCCGGAAATCAGCCACTAAGGCCGGCAGGTGATGAAGGCAAATTGGGGGCAAGAAAACGTAGCGCCGCTGACTCGCTACACTGGAGCTTTCAGGACAATTAGTTGCTGGCGCTAGCTAGTAAACAAGCAGTTGGACGGTTGTCCGAGCAAACAGCCAATTGGTCAAAGAAGTAAAATGCCGTTAAGGCGAAAGACGCCAACTCTACTGCTATTTCTTGCTTGAGTACAATAATGAACAAGTAAGGAAGCCTAAGTTCGAGTGGAATCGAACATTAGATACTCAGCTGTAAGCTTTCATTGTTTGTTTGCGTTTGATGGAAACACGGTGTATTTATATAAAGCGAGTGCTGCATAAAGTGGGCGTAGCCACGCCCATTTTCAACATTTTTATCAGTCATCCAACTACGCAATTGAATATTATTCTTTGTGCAAAATTTCATTCCTTTTTGACTTCTAGTTACAAAGATGTCACGTTACAAATTCCCAAAGGGTGTTCCAGAAATATCTCTGTTAAAAAGTAGGCGTGGTCATAAACCGTTTCAATAAATTTTTGCGTGTCTATTAACACAAGTTATAGAAGTGTATAAACCAAGTTTCGTCATAATATCTCAATTATTTGTCGAGTTATAGGCTGAGAAATCTCGTATATCCTGCTTCTAAAAGGAGGCGGTGCCACGCCCATTTTACAAAATTTTTATGGTTTTTGTTTTATATCCATAGTTGGACTTCTGCCATAAAATTTCAATGATATATCTTTATATTTGACAGAGATATCGCTTAAAATGTTTTTATTAGGCCGCTTTATAGTTCCCATATATAAAAGTGGGGGTGGCCGTCAACCGATTTTGGTAATTTTTCGTCCACGTATTTGGCTAAGTAAGTATATCACGCGTACCAAATTTCATCGATATATCTTTAACGGTTTCTGAGTTATGATATATAAAACTTTCAATATTTGCCTCTTAATAAGTGGGCCTGGCACCGCCCATTTTCCAAAATTTTTGTGTTTTTTGTTTTATGTCCGTAGTTGGACTCCTGCCACAAAATTTCAGTGATAGATCTTTATATTTGACAGAGATATGGCTTAAAATGGTTTTATTAGGCCCCTTTATAGTTCCTATATATAAAAGTGGGCGTTGCCGTCAACCGATTTTGACAATTTTCCGTCAAAACATTTGCCTAAGTAAGCAAATCACGCATACCAAACTTCATCGATATATCTTCAACGGTTTCTGAGTTATGACATATAAAACTTTCAATATTTGACCCTTAATAAGTGGGCGTGGCACCGCCCATTTTTCAAAATTTCATCAAATTTCTTCTTAGGGGCCTGAGCTCAACACGTGGGTAAAATTTCATCACTCTAGCTTTAATAGTGACTGAGATACCAAATTTCCGATATTTTCTATATAGGAAAAGTGGGCGTGGTCATGGTCCGATTTCGCCCATTTTCAATACCAACCGTGCCAGTCTCGATACCAACGTGCATTCCAAATTTCATCAAAATATCTCAATTTTTGCGCGAGTTAGAGTGCGTACGGACGGACGGACAGACGGACGGACATGGCTCAATCGATTTCTCTTTTCACCCTGATCATTTTGATATATATAAGTCCATATCTATCTCGATTATTTCATTCTGTTACAATCCACCGTTATGAAATCAAAACTATAATACTCTGTGTACTAGTACAGCTGAGTATAAAAATATGGATTTCTTATGCAAGTTAATACGTGTGTTTAATATGCATATATGCACATATATATTTGAGCAAATTTAACGTTGTATAATTTTATAACAGAAGCACATATTATACATACATAAATTAATGAAATCCTATATTAATTCTGTATTTAGTCAATTTGCTGAGTTGGCACGCGAACATTGCATATTTTGGGGCTTACAACCCGTTGTGTGTATGCTTCATATCCCTTTCGACTTCAAATGAGTGGATACGGGTACAAAAATATATTGTTTTGTGTATTATTTTGAAAGAACAAAGATTTAGCGCCAAAATATAGACTATACGTACATACCTACATACATACATAGTACATTGATTGCATGTATATAAGGGTGTGCTGCATTTTTTTAACTTATTTCTGTAAACTGCTATTGATTCATGATTTATGTAAGTACCAGAAGGAGAGAAGTACTTATGTATATATCTGCACATTTTTATAGTTACTCTAACTAGTAACATTGACAAAAAATAGGACACACCCTAATAGGAACTCTCACGTACACTTACCTACAGTTAATTTTCCATAAAACAGTTATTAGGTTGAAGAGTGTCGGGAGTGTGGCTATAATCAATGTAAGGCAGTATATGTATGGAGTCCTCGAAGGCAATTAAAAAGCCCCTAGTGGGCCAAAGTTATGGTAGTGAAAGTTATTGATTTCGAATGGTAGTATTTATAAACCTATAATATATATATTACATACGCATAGTACATATCGCGGTGGACATTTGAAGGAACAACCTAAGTCGACCTACGTGAATTTTCCAGTTTTTTTTTTGTCATAAAAATACATACATTCCAAAAGACGGTTCTTTCTGCGGCGTTATGGTATCATTCCAAGCTCAGGCGATGTGATGTGTTGAAATCATCTTAACTCTGTAATTTTCACATACCTATGCATTTGATTAAACCAGTTAACTTAAGATAAGATGAAAAATTCAAAGAAAAGTGTAACCTTTGAAAATTTTCATTTTCCAACATTTTATTTTGACAGAAATAGTAGGACTCTCATTGGCCTCTTTGGCTTTAAATCAATGATGCCCAAACATTTAAATCAGGGCTGCTCACCTCATAGGCACTCAAAGCACAATTGTTTTTGTTTTGTACCGAATCAAAGGCACAGATACATACATATTTTCACTTCAAATATGAAAATAAAATTTTCTTTGCACTCCCATAAGCACTCAGATATAAAAAAAAAATTTTATATGTATGTGCCTATGATTCATATTGAATGTGCAGGGCAAAGGCACTTTGTATAGGAGCTCGAGCACTGCCGTAAGAAATCGAAATTTACAATAACAAATGTGTAATGAAAAAAAAAATCCAAAAATGAAAGCACTGTAAAAAATTTGTATTCAAAAAATGTTCATACATATAAATAATAAAAAAAAATTTGTATGTATGCTATAGCTTTAACTATCTGAATTCTGAAAGACTATTCTTCGTCAATGCTATTCGGTTATGGAATTCTATTCCGAGCCATGTTCGCGGTAGCCTAAATGAGAGCAACTTTAAGGATGTAATATATTCTCATTTCCGAAAAATAAATATCGCATTGTAGTCTGAGTTTAGCTATCTAATAAAACTATGTACCTGTTAATTGTTGAATCTATTTGTTTTTTAATTATTTAAGTTTATGTTTAACTTTATATATGTATATTTATGTATTTTTAGTGTTAGTTATGTATATTGTTTTAACATTGTTAGTAAAAATTCTGTATTATATATCTATGTTGTACTATAAAAGATCAGTTGATCTTACTGTACTAATGTATTACTGAATAAATATGAAATATGAAATATATGAGATACTACCTGGGCCCGTCAGAATGAATACTTTTCCGGCAATCCAGCAGCGTTTAACTGACACATACTTCAATTTCATATATTTGTTACGGCAAACTTGAAGTACTGATTGTGTCGATCTTCATTCAAATACATGTAATTCCACTCTGCTGTCAGTTAAACGGATTGCTGGATTGACGGAAAAGTATTCATTCTGACGCCCCTATACTGAATTTATTAATTAATTTTCAATGCCCTCCTCTAAATTTTTCAAAATGTATAAATAAATAATTAATTAATTATTAGTGTGACAAAATTAAATACCTTTGCCTCCGAGCGTTTATTTTAAAACTTTCGTCAATGCTTTTAGTACGTATAAATGTGAAAGTGTATTATCAATATTAAAAATTGTAAAATCAAAACACAGAAACCGGATCTCAGACAAACACCCCGAGTCAGTTTTGCAACTATCAACCACAAATGTTGAAATAGACATAGATAACATTATCGAAAATATGAACGAATCAAATTAGTATACATATGTATATACATACATATATATTCCACATTTCATTCTTTTTATTGCTGGGTTGGACCTGTTCGAATCAAAATAAAAAATTGTTTTTGTATTTCCATAGAAACATTTCGGGAGTATACAAATTTTATTTGCCTATGCTCGCCTATATACACAAATTTCTTGTGAAAGTGTATAGGCGAGTAAAATCCTATACTTACGAGCATTACAAAAACAAAATGTGTATGCGAGCATAGGGCTTGGGAGATTCTATGTTCAAGCAAAACTAAGTTTTTATGTCATGGATAGATACAAAGGATCCAATCTTGCAAATATATCTATATTCCTTTGAACCAGTGGGAATATTTTTGGCTTCCGTCCACGTGTTTATACTTTTGGATTATGTTTTACAGCATTTTCCAACATTATTTCAAAGGAATTTCACATTTCGTCAATTTTCCGGAACGAAAAAAACTTATTTTGGAGATTTTTCTTATTGCTATAAGATGAATAGTGCAGGGGTCTCCTCGACCCATTCTGAGTCACTGATTGTATTATAGGGTTAAAAATCTAGTATATTATAAAACTTTATTTGATATACAGTGACTTAGTTTCTTATTTCGATAAAAATACCTATCCTTTCGAAAAAAAAAATTTAATTGAAGTTTGGTGTCCCTATTATTTTTCACAAACTGAAACAAACTCACTCCACAAAACCGTCAGTTATTATGAAACAACCCAAAAAATGCCCGATTAAATAACTGTTCCTTACTTCGGAGGCACATGAGCAAGAAATTAATGTATGTATAAGTTTTGACCACTGTTTAGAAATTGAAGCAGAATCGATCTTTGATATATTTCAAGGGGTATCCCTGTTATTTTTCACATGAGTGTATTAATCTATACCTTGCCGCTACCACTAATTTGACATTACATTGGAGAATGAATGTGACGTCAGTGTTTCTGGGTTTTAAAGTGCTCAAAGATAATAAAAAAAAAAGTACAACAGAAGTATCTGATTAGATCCGATACTTACACCAGACTGCCGTAGGAACGACAACAAAACCCCTCTCAAAAGCAAATAAATAGTTCTTACTCTTGTTTTTGTGGTACTTTTTACTTTAAACCTCTTATTAGTTATAGTCAAGGTTTATCTAAATAGAGGTTATATTACTTCCATTTTTATGTATGTGTTTTCTTTGAAAATGTCAATGTGAAAGAGAAGATAAATGAATTTCAAGGTAAATTCTTTGCTAATTAGTTTTGTCTGACATTCGCACTTTTTAGTATCCTTCTTTATATAATTCTTGGTTATAGTTTAGTTATAACTTTTCTAGTTCTTCCTCATATTCTTCCCATTCTTTTGTAAATTTTTCATCTTGCTCGAACTCTACTTCTTTCTCTACTTCCACCCATAAACTGTACTTCTCGATTTTTCCCCAGCGGGTTAGGGGGCTTAGAATATAACCGTGGTAAGGAATGCCTGTCGTAAGAGGCGACTAAAATCCACCGGCCTACAAGGTTGATAATGGCCACAAAATCGTTCGCACGACAGTCGGGCTAGTGTCACAAGGGACTAGTACCCGAGCGTACCGGATTTATCCGGCAAAGGACTGTCACTTCCCCTACACTCCCAAGAACCTTCGGGGAGTGTCTTGGCGGCTTCAACAACAACAACATTAATTCTGCGGCAAGGTTGATGATTTAGATAATTCTTGTGCTGCGCTCAAATAAAAATATTTTATGTTATGCCATAAAAAATGTGGCTCAACCATTTTCTAAATTTGCACTTCAGAACTTATCATACACAGCCGATGTGGCAACACTCGAACTGTCACCAAGATGACTTTTCACATTTGGCAGCCGCCAAAGATAACTAGATACGAAACTCTTCATTTCGTGAGAGCGCTGTCAAAATGCGCATTTTTTATAACATTTTTCATTGGTGCCACTCTGTTCGAAAACTGAAAATGGGTATTTTACATATTATTTCTGGGAATTTTTCGGCTTCCTTATGTTATTGAAGACTATAGCAATAATAAAATTTTGTTTATACCAAATTAAGATAAGGATATAACCACAAAAGTGATACACAGGATAGTATGATTTTCCCACATTCCGAATATTCGTGTTCGAAACCCAATCTCAGACAAATTGAGAATAACGCACAAAAAGTGGCGAACGATAATACATGTAGTTAGGTGGTGTTTTTTAAGAAATATTTACTCTATTTTGGAATTCTATTAAAATGTGAATATATTAGAACTGAAATATAATAATTTTTAACCGGATATATATATAAATCTACTGAAGAACCGCTGCCCGCGTTCCATCTCATTAACATATTTTTTATAATTTTAACTGAAACACAATTTTTTCAGTTGAAACAATAAACTGCACTGCATAGTAAACACAAGCAATACAATTACGTCGGCATTTTTCTTATTTCTTTATTATTTCAACAAAATTTAACACATAAAAGAAAAAATCTAAATCCACCAAATGCGCCAATTTATTTTGGCGTGTTTTCCCTTCTGGCACCAGCAATTTGCACAACAGCTGATCGGCCGGGTTTTCTGTTGTGTTGATGCTGGCAACAAAGCCACAGAAAACCCGTGGGAAAATCATAAAAGTGAGAGAGTAAAAAAGAGTTTCGTATCAAGTCATCTTTGGCAGCCGCTGTCACTTTAAAATACACACAGTCACCGGAGCAAAATCTCATATTTGTTTGTTGCAGCCGCATTTTATTAAATTTTTAAAACAAAAAAATGGATTTTTCACAAGATTATGGTATACACGATAATGCCGTCAGCACGGGCACGACCATAATGGCTGTCGAATTCGATGGAGGTGTTGTAATTGGTGCAGATTCACGTACCAGCACTGGCCTATTTGTGGCCAATCGTGTCACAGACAAGTTGACTCGCATTACGGATAAAATCTATTGTTGCCGCAGTGGTTCCGCAGCTGATACACAAGCCATTGCCGATATTGTGGCATATTCATTGAATTATCATGAAAATCAGACAGGAGAAGAGCCATTAGTGGCGGAGGCAGCTTCGGAGTTCCGTAATTATTGCTATAACTATCGCGATAGCTTGCTGGCAGGCATTATTGTAGCTGGTTGGGATAAGCAAAAAGGTGGCCAAGTGTACTCTATACCATTGGGTGGTATGCTGAAGCGTGAACCTATGACTATTGGTGGATCTGGTTCTAGCTATATTTATGGCTATGTACGCGAAGCTTTTCGTCCGCAAATGAGCAAGGAGGATTGTGTCGCATTTGTCGTGAAGGCGGTAAAACACGCTATATACCATGATGGCAGTTCCGGCGGTGTTGTACGTATTGGTATAATCACAGAAGAAGGCATTGAACGGCGGGTATTCCTTAACACAGAATCGGGTGAACCGTTGGAAATTGAAAATATCTTTATTATAAATAAATGAATTATTATTTAGAGAAGGTTAATATGTATATGTTTTTGCATTAACGACCGGTAATGGTTTTCAAATAAAAAGAAAAACTTCGATATCATTTTTTATATTTAATTTTCTATGTACATATTTCTTTACGTTGATTAAGTTGTAAATTTTAAATTAACAGTCAAAACTGCGATGTAGCGAAAATCAGCAGTCATACTACTACTTTTGCATATCGAATATAAACTTCTTTCCCATGAATCCTTTAAAATCCAGTGCGGATTGGAGTGCTTCCTTGAATTTGTGTAGTGGCACCATTTCATGTACCGGAGCAACAAATTTGCCTTGTTCTATCAATGAACCTAGCTCATCAAACATTTCCTTGCGTAGTGGTGAATCGGAATTTTCCTTGCTCCAGCGTGTCATCCAAAAGCCTTTGAATGCTATATCTTTGAATATGAGGGCAGCTGTGCTGGCAACGACGGGTTCACGCGACATGCCACCGTAAGTAACCAGCACACCCTTATCAGCCAAGTGCCGTGTAACTTCGGTGGCACTTTTACCACCCACACAATTGAATGCTAAACATGGTCGCGGTAATTGTTTATCTTTGAATATTGTGCTGCATCGTACTTCTTCTTCGGTCAGCACTTCAGTGGCACCTAGTGATTTCAAATATTCTTTTAACGCTGCAATATCTGGACGATCACGTACAACACCAACAGATTTTATATTCCATGCCTTACACAATTGATGTACCGCTTGACCAACAGCGCTATTCGCACCATTCTGTATAATACAATCTCCAGCATTTAGATCAATGAAATCTTTCAACATGCGATATGCAGTGCAGGGATTAACAGTTAGGGTCGCAGCTTCAGCAAGTCCTATCTTAGAGGAAACAGGCATAAGTTGCTCTTCGGCGTATATGGCGTGTGTCGCCCAAGTGCCCAAACCGGTGACAAAAGGTATAACATGTTGTCCTGTGGTCAGCTTGGACACCTTTTCACCAACGCAAATCACTTCTGCAACGCACTCGTTACCGCCGACGGCGGGGAACTTTGGTTTTACAGGATATTTTCCTAAAAGAAATGTTGCATTAAGAGTGCCAAATAAAATTACACAATTTTAGATGTACCTTGTATGGTGTTTATATCAGCTGGATTAATGGGTGCAGCCAGCACTTTTACCATTACCTCATTTTCCTTGGGATGTTTCAGTTGATCCTCAACAAGCTCAATGACTTCAGCCGGCTCACCATGTTTGTTATATTTTAGCGCTTTTACAATCATACTCATATTGCGTGCTAACTGGAATGACCTAAGCGAATTTTGCTTTGCAAAATATGTTCGTTTACTTAAGCTGATAATAAACATTGCGCCGGTTAATTATCACAGAAAGTCGTAAAAAAGATCAGTTCATTAATCCTTTCCAGTTTGTAATCAGGTGCTTGATGCAATTGCAACAATGGACGAGAGTTGCCACGTAAAAAAATAATGCAATACAAAAAGTGCAACAAAACCGAATACCGTTATGTATTAATCGATGGGTACAAGTTATGTAATAAAAAACTTTAGAGCGCTTTCACATTACTCGGTGCGGTATCGGATCGACATTTTTGGTTTTTACCGAAAGTATACCGAGAGCTTACTGACCACATGTATTTCAATTGGCACTTTCACATTAGTGTTGCATACATGAAATCGGAGCGGATTAATTTCGGTATACCGCAACGCGGTAAGACCGGTCAGTAAAATTTGAGGAATTACTGCCGACATTTTTGCGGCGTAATAAAAGAAGAAGAATAAAGTCAGTAAAAAACTCGTTTCGGCTATAAATGTAGCAAGTTATAATGTCTTCGTCTTCGCTAGAAGACATTATTGTTATTATTGAGTGATTTGTTGAAGTTAAAAATTTTGTTTTGCAAATTTCGATGTTTGTTTTCCTATTTTCTGCCGATTACGCACCGAAAGTATTCCCACAAGTGTGAAAAACACAGCAACGCGGAATCGTTTCGGTAAGCTGAAAATACCGAGCAAAAAATGTCGATCCGATGTCGTACCGAGTAATGTGAAAAGGCCCTTAGGGTAATTAATTTATAAGTACGAGCGTTAATTTGCTATTTAAATTAGATTTCAAAATTAAAATCATTTTCAGGCAAAGGCAATGAACGAATACATAAACCCCCAGCGGGTTACGCGTGGTAAGGAATGCCTGTCGTAAAAGGCGACTAATAGGCCCGTCGCATAGCATACGTCAATCCGTCTACGTCGACGTATGTGACTGACAGCTCACGTAGTTGACGGAGAGGTCGCCACATAGGAAACGTTGGCGGATATACACAAATCAGCTGTTTGATTAACCTTTAACTACAGAGGTGGTGGCAAAAATTTAACTCTTTAGAATATTTTGTAATTTCTCTTTTAAGTTGCCCTATTGAAATTCAGTTTTCAGTAACTTCACATCTCCTGATAATTCTTGACCATTTTGTTTTATGGAGGAATGTTATGCAAATGAGAAAAAACTGGAAAAGCAAATTGCAAAAAAAGTGAAATTCAAGAGTAGCTAAAGGTTAACAATCAAAAGCAATCAGCTGACATAGCGACGGATTGACGTATACCAAAAGTTGACTTTTGGGCAACTTCGGTACGTTGCGGCGACGGATCCGTCGTACGTGTGACGGCGTACGTTTTAGGGCCTTTTCACATTACTCGGTACGACATCGGATCGAAATTTTTTGCTCGGTATTTCCAACTTACCGAAACGATTCCGCGTTGCTGTGTTTTTCACACATGTGGGAATACTTTCGGTGCGTTATCGGCAGAAAATAGGAAAACAAACATCGAAATTTGCAAAACGAAATTTTTAACTTCAAAAAATCACCCAATAATAACAATAATGTCTTCTAGCGAAGACGAAGACATCATAACTTGCTACATTTATAGCCGAAACGAGTTTTTTACTGACTTTGTTCTTCTTCTTTTATTACGCCGCAAAAATGTATGCAGTAATTCCTCAAATTTTACTGACCGGTCTTACCGCGCTGCGGTATACCGAAATTAATCCGCTCCGATTTCATGTATGCAACACTAATGTGAAAGTGCCAATTGAAATACATGTGGTCGGTAAGGTTTCGGTATACTTTCAGTAAAAACCAAAAATGTCGATCCGATACCGCACCGAGTAATGTGAAAGCGCTCTAAATGCCGACATTTTACTGAGCTGTCAGTCACATATGTCGACGTAGACGGATTGACGTATGCTATGTGTCGGGGCTATAAAATCTACCGGCCTAGAAGGTTGATTATGGCCAAAAAAAATCGTTCGCACGACAGTCGGGCTAGTGTCAGAAGGGACTAGTACCCGAGCGTACCGGATTTATCCGGCAAAGCACTGTCACACCCCCTACACTCTCCAAAACCTTCGGGGAGTGTCTTGGTGGCTACAACAACAACAACAACGAATAAATAAATCAATCAATATTTTTTTTTTTTTTTTTGACATTTTTCTTTTAAACTTAAAATTTATATTTAATTGTTGAATTATTGTGTAGGTACACAGAAGATTTTTAATTAATTTTATTTGGCGAAAAGCGAACAAGTTCAAAGCTACGTATTACCAGTGATGGTAGAAATGATAGCTATTTCGAAGAAAACCAATTCTTCATCATCAGATTTCTTTTCGGGATCAAGCCGGGAGTCGAACTTAGACCCACCGTGAGAAGGTGTATATGTTAGCGACGCGACAAAAAGTTCAACTGCGTACCAGGCCGTGTTTGGGTGAGTGGGTTAGCGCGTCGCTAACATATACACCTTCTCACGGTTGGTCTAAGTTCGACTCCCGGCTTGATCCCGAAAGAAATCTGATGATGAAGAATTGGTTTTCTTCGAATAAGCTATCATTTCTACCATCGCTGGTAATACGTAGCTTTGAACTTGTTCGCTTTTCGCCAAATAAAATTACTTAAAATTTATAAAAAAAATTTTGCGGCTCTTCTTCAAATGCGGGAACCTGTGATATGCTGAGCTCGATATGCGAGATAAAGCATGTAAAGACCGCAAAAAGTACAAGTATGCTTTTTCTCGTGTTTTAATTTAAAATTTTTACGCCTTTTTTTCTTTCTTTGTGTAGATTATAAAATTTTTTCAAACTTCTGAAGGCCTGCTATGTTTGAACTTTCATTGTCGGCGACATTACACAAATGAAAAAATGAACGTATGTCGGATACCGGAGTTTCCAGCATGTGATGACAGCGGGTTAAATAACATTTAAAAATTACTTGCATTATCAACAATCTGGCAGCCTTCCCACTGACATCACACGTTCTATCTGACTCATAACCTAACTATAGAAGGTCCATGCATGGGAGAGTAGCTCTTCTTACGCGAGTTTGTAGCTTATGTCAAACTATTGTCTTTTGTTTTGATTTTGCATTCTTGCACGTGTTTTCCGTGGAAATAGCTTGTGTGTTCGGTTGTGCGTTTGTGTGTTCGCTCGCGTTTTCTCTGCTTTTGACATTCTTGAAAGACGCCATCTAACTGTAATCACCTATTTTGCTTCACATAAGAGGACCTGTATAGATTGGTCTTTATAGATTGATCTGACTGCAGCTACCTTTTTGTTGTTTCAATTCAACGGTCAACTGAAAATTTCTTGAAAGCGCCCGCGTTGCATAGTTTTCGTTTCGATTTGTGTTTTATAAGTGAATAAAAAGGAAAAAAGTAATAAATTCCTCAAAAACATTAAATTAATTAACATAGTTGTGATAGAATTATATCTAAAGAACAACTGATTTGTTGCAATTGCGTAAAAGTTCGATCACAAAATGTCGGCGGCTGCATTGTCTACTTTGGCGACCTTTGACGATATACGCCGTTGTATACAAGTTTTGACAGACGGCACAGCGGAAGAAGGTAATGTATTCATACAAAATATAAAGTTGCTTAACTGAATTAACACTATGCTGCTATAATTATTTTTTAAGAATTTCTGCGTGTGCTCCGTTTACAAGAACAATTTCGCCAAGAGTGTTTGGACACAGCCAAAGAAGCACAACGCATACAAAAGGAGCTGGATGCCTCGCTTGAATCTATGGCCGATTTGGAAACGAAGCTGTACCATGCACGTCGTCTGCTCGAGGTAGAAAGCAAATTGCGTCGCGAAGCAGAGCATGAACGTGATCAAATGGAGAGGAAAATAATAGCTGTTGCCGATTTGGTACAAAAAGATGCTACTATGAATAATGAGACACGCGATAAGCTGGCATTTCTCAAAACGCTACCACGCAAGCGTAAATCTATGAATCGTATTGAGGAAAAATATGGCAATGACATAAATTCGACTGGCTCCTTTCTTTCGGATTTATCCATAACACAGTCGGAGGATGATTTTCTTGATGTGCGCCCAACAGCGGGCTGGCAAAAGCATCGTCCTTCATTGCCAAAAAATGAAATACCTTGCGTAGGTGGCAAACGTTCCCGTATTAGTATTGGTGGTGGTGGTGGTGCAGGCATGCCAACAACACCAGCTTCAGCAACAAGACGTTCAACACGCCGCAGTGGCGCAGGTAGCGTACAAACACAAACAAATGCAATGGATGTAGCGCCGGGAGTGGATCGCATTTGCGCTACCACAAAAGTTACCATACCTCAGGATGGCAATGGTGTTATACGCGCAGAATCAACAATAGAATCAATGCCTGCTGTGCCAGCTACTGCCACTGTGGCTTTAGACAATGCATGTAATGCGGCGGAAGAGGAGGAAGAGCAGGCTCCATGCCCAACACCAACTCGCACGCCATACAAAAATGCAACTGCACCACCACCGCCAGTTACGCCCATAACAGCAATCAAACGTGGTGGTCCAACACCGAATATGTGCTCACCGGCTGTATCGGGTTTACGTGGACAATTGAATCGTCAACACAATTTTGCCTCGCGCACTTTTCTACGCACCGACACTTGCACACACTGTCAAAAGAAGTAAGTTGAATTTGTGTCTCAAGTGTATGTAGTAGAAGAAATTAAGCGAAATTGTTTTCCTTCACAGAATACGTTTTGGTACAGTGGGTGTACGCTGTCGCGATTGCCCGGTACGTTGCCATTCCGATTGTCGTTTAGTTTTAACTGTAAGCTGTGTACCGCAATCAAGCACACCCAACAAAAGCATGATGGGCTACATCAATGATTATGCACCGAATGTGGCACCGATGATACCAGCACTCATTGTACATTGTGTTAATGAAATTGAAGCGCGTGGTCTCAATGAAGTTGGCATTTATCGTGTTTCAGGTTCGGAGCGTGAAGTTAAGGCACTCAAAGAGCGCTTCATACGCGGCAAAAATACGCCACACTTGGCTAATATTGATGTACATGTGCTGTGTGGCTGTATTAAGGATTTCTTGCGTTCACTACGCGAACCACTCATACCGACAAATTTGTGGAAAGATTTTTGTAATGCCGTCCAACAACCATCTGAGGCGGAAATACAAAAGGACCTGTTGAAAGCCATCGATGCTTTGCCGCAGGCGAATCGTGACACTTTGGCATTCCTTATATTACATTTTCAACGTATAGCTGAAATTCCTGAAATTTTAATGCCCATCGATAATATTGCGCGTGTTTTTGGTCCAACTATTGTCGGCTATTCATCCGCGGATCCGGATAGACATGCTATTTTCACAGAGGTTTATATGCAATTTACGACCATGCAAAATTTATTGAAGATATCAGGCGACTACTGGGCGCAATATGTTGTGTGGGATGCCGAAAAGGAGAATACACAAGCAAATGGTTCAACTCAAACGCTTACACGTACGCCAAGTCACAACAATAAGGAATCGCTATATTCGTTATATGGTTGGTTTGCTTTTTGATGAAAAGTTGTGTATGAATTTGATTTTAAATTTTCGTTTTTTTTTTTATTTACAAATTCACAGCTACACCACTTAAAAGCACACTCAAAAAGCGAAAATTCCATGCTACGCCGCCATATGCGTATAAAAAGTAAAAATACTTAAAGAAAGAGCCAATTCTTCCGTCAACAATTTTTTAGAAGCGAGAGTTAAGCGCATTTTATTTTTGATATAGATATTTATTAATATTTACATATTTACATATATTGCAATGTTGCATGTAATTAATTTACTATCGATTAGTTTGCCACAACTCAATCTATTGGCATATCTACTTACTTATACTTAAATACTTATTTGTATACTTAATAATTATTCAACCAATATCGGTTTAGAATACATATGTATGTATTTTTGTACCTCATTTGCACTTTAAAATCTTATTATACTCAATTTGAATAGAATTCGTTTTTTTTTAGTTTTTGAGACGCTGTTCAGAGGCATGATTGTTGATTCATGGTTCAGAAGCTTGTAACTACCTATGGATGTATGTAACGCTGTACATATTTAGTTTCCAGCTAATCGGTGGTAGATATGAATGCTTAACGAAATAACAAAAAAAAAGAAAGAGAAAAACAATGGTTATGGATACTTAATTATAAAAAGAAAATCACTTGAAATTTACTATTATTATATTGCTTTGCATTAATGCAAATAAGTTATTATTATATTATTGGTAATAATAAGCTAATAATTGGCTTTATAAAAATAAACTTGAAATAAAATTTGAATTGCTGAGCTTTCTGAAGCAAAACTTGTTACTTTTTTCACTTTATATGTAGGTTGTTATCCGGAGTCCGGACGCAGATTATTTTGTAACGGCGAAAACTACGCAGAAGTTCTGTGAGGTGCCGCCAAATGGCAGTCCTTGGTTACCTGTCCTGCCGGTACTAAGCTAGACCCGAGTGCCATAGACACGATAAAGTAAAAAATTTAGTTTTCAGATTTGCATATTAACGTTCTTTTATAGTGGTCGAACTTGGTTAGTTTTTTTACCCAAGGTTTGTTCAATAATAAATACAACAAGCAAACAGCTGACGTTTATAATTCACCATGGTGGAGCTTTGGCGCTATGGTGAACTTAAAAATCTCAAAACATATGCCAGAATCAGCACACGCGGCAACAAAACCGGCATTTACACAATAATAAACAAGTCATCTCGCTTATTTCTTCTGATTTTTGGAATAAACTTGCAGCTGCTCCAACATTCCCAGTCCCTTCTTTTCTAACACACATAGCTTTTCACGAACAAGATCGTTTTCGCTCATGTTGGAGCTGTTGGAGCATTTTTGGGGGGCTCGCAATCAATTGACGTCAACTATCAATTTATTCCGTTTCCAGGCATTATAGTGTGAGTATTGGAAGGTCTGTGAGATCTGCGCAAATATACTTATCAATGCGTTATCTTTGATCAATGCTATTTTTAATACTTTGTAGGGGGTGTGATAAGCAAAGTTTATATAAAAATGGCGAACATTGCAAAACTTCTGGCCGTACGTGCTCAACATGTACTACAAGTGTCAGCAAAGCAGCCCCAATTGGCGCCGCGTTTCTTTGCAGCAGGTGAGCAAAAGAAGAAAATAATTGCCAAGTGTTTAGTATGCATGTACATACATACAATCATATGCAAAAGGTTTGGACTTTGGAATGCATAATTGACTGACTGTTCAATTGTTTGCCGCTTTCAATTAGAAGTGCAAGGTTTTTCTATTTAAGTAAAAACAACAACAAAACTGCATGCCGCGTTGAGAAAGTTCGTTTATCGTTGTTTCATAAATTCTTGGCGTTCGGGTATTATGTAAGTTAGAATTTTACTATAACCAGTAGTAAATCTTAGCAGCAGACGTGCCCTTGAAATGACAACTTCCGTAATCAAAGCTGTTGTTGTAACATCAAAAACACTCGCCGAAAGTTCTGAGCAGCGTGTGGGTCGTTCCGGTGGCCCAGATTTCGATCTGTCTACCAAAAGGGCCGGCTTTAGATTAAGCAACCACGGTGCGAGAAAAACGGCTTTTTCAGGGGGTAGAGGGCCTCTCACAGATCTCAAAATTGAAATCAAAACCTGCCGGAGGCTTGTAGTTAACGAGATATTTGTTGGTAGTTGGATGGGTCCAAAGATATTACCCCAGAAAGAGAACTCTGCCGGCTAAGGGTTATTTTTTTTTTCTTTTCGCCAACGCAAAAAGGTGGTCTACACACATATGTACATATGTATATACATATGTGCGTGTTTTTATAAGTGCTTTTCCTCGGTAATAATACGCAGTTTTGGGGTCTTGTTTGGTAAATTTTACAACTTACAAACATCTCCGGTCGGCGGGACTTTTGTATTTAGAATCAGGAGGGCCTCCTCTACAACCCCCAATAACTCTTTTTTTTTTGAACGCGTGGTAGACTGTTGGAAAATTTTCCCAGTTAGTAATACTTGCACAATTTTCTTAGCAAATTTATCTCAATTGCAGCTGCCAACAATTTCGAATACATCAAACATGAGGTCGTTGGCGAAAAGAAAAATGTTGCTGTTATCACTTTAAGTCGCCCCAAGGCACTCAATGCCCTCTGCAATGGACTGATGAGTGAACTAAGCAATGCGCTGGATACCTTTGAGAGCGACAGTAGCATTGCCGCCATTGTTATCACTGGCAGCGAGAAGGCATTCGCTGCAGGCGCTGATATTAAAGAGATGCAAAACAACACCTATTCCAAATGTATTATGGGCAATTTCCTCAACGATTGGACACGTGTTGCCACTTGCCAAAAACCCATTATCGCCGCTGTTAATGGCTACGCTTTAGGCGGTGGCTGTGAATTGGCCATGATGTGTGACATCATTTATGCGGGTGAGAAAGCGAAATTTGGACAACCTGAAATTGCTTTGGGCACAATACCTGGTGCTGGTGGCACTCAACGTTTAACACGCGCTATTGGCAAATCAAAAGCAATGGAATTGTGTTTGACCGGCAATATGATTTCGGCTGCCGAGGCTGAGAAAATGGGTTTGGTTAGCAAGGTGGTGCCAGTGGATCAGCTGGTGAGCGAAGCAGTTAAGTTGGGTGAAAAGATTGGCACACATTCTGGGCTGATTGTACAGTTGTGCAAGGAGGCGGTGAATACGGCGTATGAGACTACGTTGCAAGAGGGTTTGAAATTTGAGCGTAGAACGTTCCATGCAACATTCTCGACGGTGAGTAATAGTGGTATCTATTTGTTAGAAAAAAGTATAATTTTCATATATATACATTAATTTTTTATTTTTAGGAGGATCGCAAGGAGGGCATGACTGCTTTTGTTGAGAAGCGTCCAGCCAATTTTAAAAATAACTAAAGCCTCAAACGGAAAGCATCACTTTCTAAGCATGTTAAAATATCTTGTTAACTGGAACTGAATGCCAGATTCTGCATTTATAACTTTTACTTATCTACTTACATATTTATATTCTTTAAAAAATAGCTTTGTGAATTCCTGGCGATTGTACAATATTGTACAATATACGTTCTTTGTCCGTACTTTAACGAACGGTGTTAGATTGAGTCTTGGCTAGATTCGAAGATTGGGGAGACATCTATCGATAAAAATTTGAAGAAATTTCATGAAATAAACACACCTTTTTTCCAATTCCTTTACTTTAACGAACGGTCGTATAATTTTCACTTGTTTTTATACCAGTGGTTGTTTTTTTCGCAAGTCTCTAACTCTTGCCCAAACGAATACCGCTAGTGTTCCTAATAATATTGCTAGGGATATTCTGGCAACTGTCTTTCCAAATAAAACTATCTTTCGAGAGGCAAATCTTTTGGAGGATATTTGTCTTTGTCAAGACAGTGGCCAGAATAGCTTAGTAAAATATAGGTAACAACAACATAACCTCAGCTTTTAGGCATTGTTATATGGGAAGCGCTTGCATATCAATGATCGAGTCATTGCATTTAGCCTCAAATTCGTTACATAGTGAAAGTAAAGCCCAATTGCTGTCAATATACTCCCCGACTCATATCCTCACATATCATATTTTTTCATATTTATTATACATATTATGTAAGTTGGACCTTTTTTTATGTCTCCAAGAAGGAGTTCAGTTGACTAGCCCTGAATTGGATCCGAACTGTGCCTAAATGGACATAAATTTGCTCTGAAGTGTTTGACGTATGTATAATAAAAAAAATATCCACTTCTAATTATTTTCTAATGATTATGAATGTCTTTTAATTAAGAAAATTCTTGAAATAGTTGTATTTCCGTTTTTCCTAGTCTGACACTAATTCATTCTCATTTTTTACCTATTCAACTTCAAACTGCGCTGAGTGAAATTTTTCTTGCATACTTTTAGGCGCATTTTACAATATCCGGCAAGCAAGTAAATGTATGGGCGAAAGATTGACAGGACTTCCCGCCATGCTCATTATATACTTTATATGTACATATGTATGTAAACAAAAGCTCATACACCGCTGGCGAGCTTTATACTCAAAAAGCTTTCAATTGCAAATATTTCTTTATCAATCGCATAGAAATGCCAAGCACGATGACGAAATGTCAAGCTTGAATCATGTGCACACATTTACACAAAAACCACCCTCTCTCTTTGCACATGCACACGTATGTATGTATGTACACATGTGTGTACATCCTGCTACTGATAACTGTTTTTCCAACCACTTGCACGCGAAAAGCTGCGAAACGCAGAAAACAGTTGGAAAAGCTCGCGCAACGTTAACACTACATTCGCTGAATTTTCGTTGAACGGTTAGTGAAAAAGTGGTGTATTTTAGTAAATACAAACGCACATAGTACACAGTAGCACTGCTGCAATCACAGTCAAAATCAAAAAAAGGCAATAAGCAGCAGTACAAAAAGTATAAACACACACGCATATCTAGTAATAGATATACCTACACACGCTGTAAGCAGCGCAGCTATTATGGCGTTGGCGTTGCAAAACAAAATAAAATAATAGAAATTATTTAATATGTAATAATAAATAAATACAAAATCAAAGTGTGTACCAATAGTGATTAGGTATCCAATTTTTTTTTTAGATTTTGTGAGTGCTCATTATAATTAAAAATCACAAAAAATGCGCAAAAAATAATTTAGAATGCATTAAAATATGTACACATACACACACACATACATGCATACTTGCGTAAGCAAATTTGTTATAAAAACTTAAAAACTTCAAGCGCAATTTTCTTTTTACGTATTATTATTTTTTTCAATCTTCTTTTATTGGCTCTGTGGAATGCGCTATGAAATATTTTATGTACGCGACGCCTAAAGTAAATGCTTTTGTATGGCGTGTGTTGTGCATGTGCGTGTGTAACATTCATTTGATTTTAAAGGTTAATTTCATTAACATTGCCATGTGAAAGTGTAAGTTCACGTTAACTGCACTTTTTTCCTCTTCTTCTTCTTCTTACTTGTGTTCTCGCTTTTGGCTTTGCTTCTTCTTTTTCTTTTTCCGTTTCCTGCGATTTCGCTGTTATCACGTGTGTGAGTGTGTGGCAATGTGTACACTCGTCCTCTAACGATTTTCATGATTTTCATATACATACATATACATTAGTACGAATACATACCCAGCCAGCAAGGTACCGTACATTTTACGAACATTGCGATTTACGAGCTATTCTCGAATAAGAAAACAATAACAAAAGAAACTTTTTTCTATCATGTCATAAAAAAAAACAAAACGAAAAATTTCAAACTCAATATTTTAAAAGTAATAGCCCAGTTAGTCGAGAACGTAAACTCGTGTACCGTGTCAGCTGATCCAACCTATTTAATGGGATTTGTATGTAACCGATTATTCAAAGACGTAGGACGCAGAAGCCCGTACCGCAGAAATCAAAATCATTTTGATTTTTTACGTAAAAACGTGTCAGCTGATCGCTCGCATGGTTGCAAGGTAGAAGGGTTGCCAGTTGAACATTTTTAGTTATTAAATATTTAAATAGTAATTTTCACAGCATTATACAACTAACTTAACAAGATTTTAAAATGTTATCGAATATACATATATGTGTTCACATGGAAAAAATAGTATGTCTACTTAAACGAACCATTTATTATTACTTTAATTTTTGAAAAGAAAGGAAAGAAAATGTTTATAAATTTTTTTTAAATCCCAAGCAAAATGTAAATATATATATATATATCTATATATTAATAGGCTAACATTTTTTCCATACAAACAATTGCCAGGCTGTTTTGTACATTTAACATACTCATATCCACATAAAATTGATATGGATGTGTTCGTATGAGTCAGGAGCAGTGCACAGGCATATAATTTTTTCTATAAATTATTTAATTTCTTTATAATTAATAAATAAAGTTTTTAGTTTTGTACCATTTTTGATTTACTTCGTTTTTGCTTCGTTGGCAAATGTGCTCACTATCTATATATTAATAGGCTAACATTTTTCCCATACAAACAATTGCCAGGCTCTTTAGCACATTTAACATACTCATATCCACATAAAATTGATATGGATGTGTTCGTATGAGTCAGGAGCAGTGCACAGGCATATAATTTTTTCTATAAATTATTTAATTTCTTTATAATTAATAAATAAAATTTTTAGTTAAGATAAATAGATATCGTAAACGTGTTTACAAATATCGTAAACACAGTTGAAGAGTCGCTTTAATTTAAAAGCGCTCACCACCGGGCCTACCTTCCTAGATCTGCCTTGATTTTGACCATGATTTCGCGTCGGACCGTCATCAAAAGGGCAAATCAGTGTTGCGGTACAACTGGAATTTGGAAAGTGTTGCTTATCTCCGCGAAAAGGAATAATTTTTGTACCAATACAAAGTTGAAAAAATAAATTGCTTGGTCGAATTTCGACCACCGGCGATACTAGTATATATAAATTCATAACAAGATTATAGCTTTGTTCAACAACTATACTTGCAAAAGAGCGTCAATGTCAAATGAAGAGTAAAAACGAGAAAAAGAGAAAATTATCAACCAAAGTAATTGAACACAAAATCGTAAACATTCGCAAGAAAACAGCTAATACGCTGTTTTGACAATTTGATTTTTAGGTTAGGTTGTAATTGAAATTTTTGAAATTGGAAATGAATGGAAATAACTGAATTAGGAAAACAAAATTCTACTTTGGCTATTCCACAACATCATCAAGATTCGTTTTTGCGCTAACTTATTTAGTACACAATTAGAAATTTGCGTTTAAAATGTTTGTATATTTCCAATTGAAATTTTTGTGATCATATATTTTTGACACTTCTATTTTTTAAAGCTGCTAGTAGTTGCAAGTGAAAATTTTACTTGCAGCGTTTATCAACTCCCTCGAGGTCTTACTCTCTCAATTTGGCTCTCTTGCGAATTTTTTGGGTTATTGAACATAAATTCGTAACTATTCGTAAAAATATGTAAAAATTTAGAGATATTGAACACTCCTAATAAATGAAGATATTACTGAAAATTAAAGCAAAAATTGTATTTATACACAATGGTGGCGGTATTTTCTTAATTGATAACTCTTGGTGGTCTTCTTCTGCAAATTTTTCTACATTAAAAAGTTATAAATTGCCACAATAAATCTGAGTTTCTGTAACAAAATCAATTAAAGTGATGTCACACTAATACGATCCACACTTTGTCACCACCTATTTATACTAGAAAAGATATGAGTTACAGAAACTCAGTACAGATTTCTTAATTAAACACAGATTTTTGTGAGAATCTTGTTGCTTCCCAATATAATTTTTTTATGGATTTTCAATTGTAAATTTAATGTTCTGACTGTGTTTTTTGTTATTTTATGTTTTAGCCCTTGATAACTATCACCAAGGTGTGATGGAAATATATTGGGCAGCAACAAAATTACAAGAAAAATGTGTTTTAATTACCAACTAAGCCGTAAAAAAGTAACTAAATTAATAAAAAAAAAGTCGTCAACGACAACTTTAAAAACGATTAAATTAGTATTTTCTTGTCATTTGGCAAATAATGCACAGTTGTGTATTGAAGAGTAATCCGCATAACACTTTGAAGATTAGTAAAAATCTTGTTTGTCCAAAATGACTAAATGGCAACCCTGCCAAAATGTAAACAAACTATACATATATACATATATATAATACTTCTATATTGCTAGTATTGACTTGTTTTGTTCGTCAAACATCACAGTAACGATATACTGTTAGAAAGGGAAGCAAGATTCCATGGGCGCCGTTAAACTTTTGTTTCCAAAAACAAGGGGAACCACAGAAAAATGTTGATACTATGAAATAGGTATTTTATTTAACAAAGATAAGTCCGAATTTTATTAATTTGTACATATGTATGTACATATATATGTGTGTACATACCAAAGAAACATTTTAGTTGGAAATTGATTTGAGGTCGAATGGATATTCAACTCGTTTCCCAATTTCAAATTAGATTCAAATGAAAAAATATTATTTACTAATAATTTTACTTGTGCATATTGGGTATACGTACATGAATAAAATGAAATAAAAATGAAATTCCAAAGAGCGTTCATTGGACGTTCACGAGCATGTAGGTATGCATGTTATTTGGTTGTGAAATACGTTGAAATAATAAATACATTATTTTGTTTTCGAAAGATTGGCATTTCATTGTTTAATCTACTGCTTTGTGTTTTTATAACGATCATGAAAATTTTAAATGAAGGGAATAACGACCCCTTTTAAACCCCCTTCTGTTTTTTTTTTTGTAATGCTACTACAATTTTACAAATGTGTATGTGACATATATTCACATACACGACTTTTGCTTGTGTTGACGCATGCGCACAAATTACATATGCAGTCAGAACCGAGTTCATGAATAGCGTAACTGAAACACATTGATTAGATAGATTGTTAGCAATATAGAAGTATTACATATATGCATATATGTAAATATGTGTGAGTAAAACAGCTGATTGCTACGGGCTCAAAAAATCCTAAAAATTGCATACGGGCGTTTGCGTCAGCGAGCGGACCACACGTTCTTGACTTACTGGGCTATAAGTATGTATGTTTGTAAAATTTCTACATTTACGATAAAAAAACGGACGTAAAAAGATTCATATACGAGTGCTTTTTCGATACATTTACGACACTCGTAGGCGCTGAACATTTTAAAGCGAAACAGTATTCGTAGGCGAATCTTAAACGGATATCATAAACGATATTTTATTAGAGTTTTCTTCGAGAAAACATCCGTTTACGAGCTCGTTTACGATGATTTTGCTGGCTGGGTATATGCGCGTGTGCGAATGTGTTTAGAATTTCGATTTTGTAATCAATGAAGAGAAACAGTTAAATATTTAAATCACTCTTATTTAAATAAAAAAGAAACAAAAAGAAAACAGATTTTTAAACAGAAAACCAATTTAAATTAATGTCCTTTTCAGCTTTTTTAAAAAGAAATAAAAATAATAAACAACATTAAAAAAAAATCGTTAAAGTAGTGCGACAGCTGCAAGTGCATAAAAATATTTATTCTACATAACTTATAATAAAAACAGCAACAAAATGGATATTTTAAATCAAATACTAAGTATGAATGCTGGTGGCGCCTATGGCGGTGGCAAAGCTGGTGGCGCCTTTGATCCACTCACGTTCGCCATGAAACCTCAAGTGGTGGTACGTGCATTATGTTGGGTAAGTAGTTGTTGTGGACGCTGGCTTTGTTGAAATGCAAGTTATTTATAAATTTCTCCATTACTAACCAAGCAATTAAATATTTATGAATTCTAGGGGAGTAGGTACATACATATGTACATTAGACCGTATCGAAAAAAAGAGCTCCGAAAAATTTTGGACGCCGTTAGATGTCGACCAAATAAATTTTTTTCATATCTTCGGTATTTATAGCCCGATCTCTAAGTTTAATACACGAATGTCTTTGGCTTAAAAGGGTGGTTTCTACTTTATAATCGTATTAACCCTGCTTGCGCCATGGGGGTCACTACCACTCAATACTTAGTTTATACCATCTTAAAATACCTGTTTTATGCCTGCATGTGAGACATCATCAAAAATCATGCAAAGAAATATTTCGGATTTCTTCAGTAGAACACCTACACCTTTTTCAGTTGAAATTCAGAAAGTTCCAATTGATATTCAGAAAATTACAATTGAAATTCAGAATTTCCATTTGAAATTCAGAAAGTTACAATTGAAATTCAGAATTTCCATATGAAATTCAGAAAATTGCATTTGAAATTCAGAAAATTATACTTGAAATTCAGAAAATTCCATTTGAAATTCAGAAAGTTACATTTGAAATTCAGAAAATTACAATTAAAATTCAGAAAACTGTTTTGTACTGTGAGGAAGGTTTCTGAATTTCAAATATAATTTTCTGAATTTTAAATGGAATTTTCTGAATTTCAAGTGTAATTTTCTGAATTTCAAATGCAATTTTCTGAATTTCAAATGGAAACTCTGAATTTCAATTGTAACTTTCTGAATTTCAAATGGAAATTCTGAATTTCAATTGTAATTTTCTGAATTTCAAATGGAAATTCTGAATATCAATTGGAACTTTCTGAATTGAAACTGAAAAAGATGTAGATAAAACACATTCAATATTGCGAGGAATATATATATGTACATACATATGTTTTATGCTTGCTGTAGTCTTTTAGGTCCATTTTATAAAGATTTGTTCTAAGAAGACCCCTAGTGAAATTTTATGGCGAAAAATTTTCTAGAACATTTAAACCCTACAACAGCCCCACGAAAAGGTTATTTTGACCCATTTTTAGACAGTCTGAATAAATCAGGGTTGAAAAAAATGCCAGCAGAACAGCAACAGTCTCAAAAAATAAGCTGTTCCCGTTCTGCGAAAGTTGTCATTATTTTTTTAGAACTTTTAAATTTTTTTTCCTTTGAAAATATCTACATTCGAAGCAGAGAGCATTCGAATCATTTTTGATCTGTAAACATCTTTGCTGTAGCTACGAGTAATTTCGAAAAACAGGTAAGTAAAGTTTACGCGTAAACGTAAATGACCTTTGTGTTAGTGCGCTGCTGCGTCCGTGTGAATCGCTTGGCATAGTCAGTGGTAGGTAGGTAGATAGACATGTATGTACTTACAAATGCTTGCATGCATAACCGTGCTAATACAAATATCAACAACAACAGCAACGAAGCGAAGTGAAGTTGTTGTTGTTGTTTTCTGCAACAATGCGACAAATAGGCAAAATAATAAGTGAATATTTTAAAAATATAAATACACGCGCGCCATCTGTTGGAACATAGCGGTGGTTATAACCTAAGCAAGAAGTTACATACATACATACATACATACATACATACATACATGCATACATACATACATACATACAGGCGAAACTAATAAAAGCGTGTTAAAAAGGACCAACCTGCTTGAACATGTATCCAAATGTATGGATATGCATACCTACATCTACCTATCTAATTTTCTGAGCAATATTGGTATCAAATGAAAGGTTTTGAGCAGGACTTCGATATGAAGCTCTTTTCATTGTGATCCCTAGGCCGGGTCTCCAGATATGGGTCGAAACGAGGACCCGGATGATCGTTGAATGTTTCTGAGCAATACAAAACAAAACAAAATAAAAAATCAAAAGTCAAAAACCAAAAACCAAAACAAACAAAAAAAACAAAATAGTAGCAGTCACAATGACAACAAAAAATTACAAAAACGATAGTCGCATTTTAATCCAAAGAAAACCAGGAAAAAAGGAATAAGAAAAAGGGAATAAATATCCGATTTCGAAACTGTTTACACACCAATGTTCATGAATACCCGTTATTTACGCTTTAATTTTTTTTTTACTATAAAGAAAGACGCATTTAAATATTTTTTAGGAAAGAAAGACGTATTCGATTTTTTATTTTTCTTTGTCAATATTAATGCTAATGCGTCTTTCTTCGCAGTTAATAATGCTAATGCGTCTTTCTTCGTCGAAATATTTTATAATGCGTCTCTGTTCGTCGAAATCTTTTTTAACGCGTCTATCTTCGTCGACATGTTTTGTAAAGCGTCTTTCTTCCCCGACATATTTTTAATGCGCCTTTTTTCGTCGACAAATTACTGGCATGCGTCTTTCTTCTTCCGGAGCGACGATATGTATGATTCGATTAAGTAGTTTTATTTGTATACAGAAGCATGTTTCGAATATTCCCTTCATAGCAAAATATATAAAAACATTATACAAAATCTGTTGCATATTTCAAGGCGTCATATTTGTTTATTTATTTCCAGTAGTCCTTGCCTAGCCTAGCGACTTCCTATATGATAATTTTTTCGATCGAATCACGTTCAAGCTCGATTTGTATTTTAAAACTCTGCTCCATTTTTGAAGTACATACATACATAGATACTTATATATAGCAACAATTTTAACAGATCTCTGGTAGTAATCAGTAAACCGGAAACTCATTTTTCTCAGTGAAGGGCGTCTCGATTTTCTTGATTTAAAAGTATGTATAATCAGTGAATAATTTTATTATGTAAATATGTATGTATGTATGTATTTGCAAATCAATATTATTCAAATTCCAAAACATCTACGACGCTTGGTTTATGTACACAATTTAAGCTGCTTGCTGCATTCGCCCCCACACAAAAGGACATGTAAAGCTTCTTAATTAATAACTAGACGTCGTTGGACGTTGTGGAAATGAGAATGCCTTATTTCCATACATATGTATGTATGTATGTATGTATGTATGTATGTATGTATGTACATACTTTGCGTATTAGAAATGTTCTTCAAACAAAACAAACTCAGGCAGTACGCCTACGATATTCCTTTACTTTGGCCCGCAAGCAAAAGTTTTGTTTTCGACTCGTTACTGCTACTGAAAGTATCTATGTACATTTGACAAGTTTTGTTTTTGCACAGTCGTATTTGTTCTGACACGCGCATAGCTTTAGTACATAAAAATAAACATTTTTCAGTGAGATTTTTAATTGCTTTTGGCAGAAGGATTACTTTGGCATTGAATTGGCTCAATGGGCCTTTTATTTAATTTTAGAAATCTACCCACTCAACGAACTCATTTGAGTTATTGAATATTGAGCGCATTCGTGTGAAATACTCTTTTGTGTGATGCGATGTCTCAACTCTTTTTATGGGGTTTTATAAAAGGATTGTAATTTGGAATTCAAAAGATGGAAAATTTATAAATTCTTCAAATGGCGTATCCATGTAATATCAGCAAATGAATATAAATATCACAACTCAAATTCCTTTCTTCTTTCTTTGGAAATAAACAGCTGACATTTATGTTTAGTTTTTCGAATGGACAAACATGCTAACAAGTGTGGGTAGCGAAGTAAAAGGATTTTTTTTCTATGGTAAACGTTGTGACGGGGGCAGAGTTATGTAGGTACATTAGATGAGTTTTTTTTTGTATGGGATTCTTTAAACCTTCTCAGATCCTCCCTCCGGCACCGAAATATGAAAATATGGTGTTTTAGAGTAAGTAAACTGAAAGAAAAATTTCACTTTTCCAAAAACTAGATGGAGCTACACCAAAAACCGCGCAAATTCCCAGAATTTCAAGGTATGTTTAGATTTATGTATGAAAAAAGTTGGACTTTTCCACAAGAAAAAAAATTGAAATCTATCCATACGTAGAATTAACCGCTAGATTGAATGGCGTATTAAGTTTTTTGGTGCACTACCCAGGGAAGCTAATATCGCGGCCTAAATTGATCATTTTCTTGTTTTTCTCATGAACCTTCAACTTCCTGCCCTATACTCTTCCCGAAAACACGGTAGGCTGCATTATTTAATGCGCTTTCCAGAAATGTATAGCTATTAAAAATCTAATACAATTTGGATTAGTTCATTAAGTTTATGTGAAGTAAAGTTGGGTATAAAAGGGCTGACATGATTTTAAATTTCTAAAAAATTTCAACGATTTTGCTCTTGAAGGCGGGTGTTTGGTTTATTAGTGATTGTTTTATGGGGTTGGATAACTCCACAAATGTAAAAAAATGCGAAAGATCGAGACCGTGGATAGCGGAAAAAACGTGGAACCGGATGACCCCAAAATATTATTGGCCAATATTTGGTTTTGTAGTAAAAATGCCCCAACTCCCAAAGTAGTAGTAGAAGCAAAAGCATTCACGCAGCAGTGCTTTTACAAACTTTTACTTTAATTCAAAAAGCTGGTCGGCCAACAAACAGTCCATATTATTATATGTATGTCCATTTCGCACAGGAAATGATTTTCCATATGCCGCCGCGCCACATTCACCGTTCACGCCTACTCTTTACACATTAATAGCAGCTTCGTAAACTTGGCCTTGATGACTGCCAACTGCCAACTGCCAACTACCGACTGCCGACTGCAGTAAAAGCAAATGCAACAAAAAAGCATAAATGCAAAAGAACAAAATCCATTGCAGTTTGTTGCTGCATTCTGAACTGGGTCAGTAGCAGACAGAGCATAGTTACATACATACATACATATGATGCCTTCGACTCTTGTTCACAACCTTCATATTTGTGCTCTATCAAATCTGTTGATGATTCACTTGTTGGGGGAAGTGGTTGGCGTTTGGTTATGGCGCCGTCAATGATGCCAACTTTTTTATGCTTATTTCAGAACTTTTGCATATAGTAAATAAATATACAAGTGAAGGGTAGAGGGAATCGTCATGTGCTTTTGTTTCAGATTTAACAAATCGCTATAATGAGTTGTGTTGAACGCAAATCAATGTCAGTGAGATGGCCAATGGACAGATATATGTATGTATTGTGTGTGAACATTTATCTAACATATGTACATAAATAGATACATATGTATATACAATGTATGTGAAACAGATGTAATTTTTGCTTTTACGGCATAGCTTACGTAAGCGTAATCGATAATTCGTAGTTGTTGTTATTTACATATATATATATGTATGTATGTATGTCCGTGGCTGTGTGTAATAGCCCAGTTAGTCGAGAACGTAAACCCGTGTACCGTGTCAGCTGATCCAACCTATTTAATGGGATTTGTATGTAACCGATTATTCAACGACGTAGGACGCAGAAGCCCGTACCGCAGAAATGAAAATCATTTTGATTTTTTACGTAAAAACGTGTCAGCTGATCGCTCGCATGGTTGCAAGGTAGAAGGGTTGCCAGTTGAACATTTTTAGTTATTAAATATTTAAACAGTAATTTTCACAGCATTATACAACTAACTCAACAGGATTGTAAAATGTTATCGAATATACATATATGTGTTCACATGGAAAAAATAGTATGTCTACTTAAACGAACCATTTATTATTACTTTAATTTTTGAAAAGAAAGGAAAGAAAACGTTTATAAATTTTTTTAAATCCCAAACAAAATGTAAATATATATATATATATATATATAAATTAATAACAAGATAATAGCTTTGTTCAACAACTTTACTTGCAAGTACTTGCAAAAAGAGCGTCAATGTCAAATTAAGAGTAAAAACGAGAAAAAGAGAAAATTATCAACCAAAGTAATTGAACACAAAAGCTTTGTTCAATAACTCAAAATTTGTAATTGCTTTTACAAATAGTTACGAATTTTATGTTCAATAACCCAAAAAATTTGCAAAAGAGAGCCAAATTCGGAGAGTAAGACTTCGAGAGAGTTGAAAATAGTTGCAAGTCAAATTTTCACTTGCAACTACTTGCAGCTTTAAAAAAATAGAAGCGTCAAAAACATATGATCACAAAAATTTCAATTGAAAATATGCAAACATTTCAATCGCAAATTTCTAATTGCATACTAAATAAATTAGCGCAAAGAGGAATCTTGACGGTGTTGTGGAATATCCAAAGTAGATTTTCGTCTTCCTAATTCAGTTATTTACATTTACTTTCAATTTCAAAGATTTCAATTACAACCTAACCTAAAAATCAAATTGTGAAAACAGCGCATCAGCTGTTTACTTGCAAATGTTTACGATTTTGTGTTCAATAACTTTGGTTGATAATTTTCTCTTTTTCTCGTTTTTACTCTTAATTTGTCACTGACGCTCTTCTTGCAAGTAAAGTTGTTGATTATGGATTTTCAATTGTAAATTTAATGTTCTGACTGTGTTTTTTGTTATTTTATGTTTTAGCCCTTGATAACTATCACCAAGGTGTGATGGAAATATATTGGGCACAAGAAAAATGTGTTTTAATTACCAACTAAACCGTAAAAAAGTAACTAAATTAATAAAAAAAAAAATCGTCAACGACAACTTTAAAAACGATTAAATTCGTATTTCCTTGTCATTTGGTAAATAATGCACAGTTGTGTATTGAAGAGTAATCCGCATACGTTCTTGACTAACTGGGCTATAAGCATACAACTGTGTATCCACAATGACAATGCTGTCAGCAAGGACATGTATGCTGGAGGCAAACTTTTGTTTGGTTAGCAGATTTAAATTTTTAAAGTTATAAGTAGCTAAACGGCTAGTTCATACGATTCTGTATTGGGTAATTTCAATTTTAAAAATCTCACATTTATAACATAAATAGAGCATTGCCGCAGGAGGGGTCGTCATTTTAAGCAGCTCATTTTGCCATCAAAAAATTCATTGCATGTTTCAAATCAATCAGAGTAAAGCAAGACTTAAGTTACTCATCTGTTGCATATTGTTAGGCGCATCTGCTATTCGTTGAACAGCCGAATTTAGAAAAGTGATATTCACAAACTTGCTACTAAATTGCTTCGTACTGAAACATATGGGCTAATCCTGGGTAACGCACGCGACATTCGTACGCATATAATCAATGCTAAAGGAGGGAAACAACGAGAGGACTACATGTTTATTTTATCTAATGCAAAGCACTACCAGAGTACTACATTCACGAGAAAATTTAAGCTGTAGAAACAGTTAAGTTCGGATATACACGCAAATATATAGGGGTAACGCACGCGACAAAAAATAGAAGTTTTTTTTAATATGTCTGGAAGAATGCAAAATTTAGTGAATTTTGCACGATAACATATTTACGTAAAATGAGGAAATGAAGTTCGAAGAATACCTTAGGTTCGTAGATTTACGAAATTTTAAAAATATTTCTCTAATTTCGTTTATGAAATATAATAGTAGTACTCACGCGACAGTAACGCACGCGACAAAATTTCCCAATGAAAAAAAAATATAAAACAAATTTTTTTTAATTCTCATTTTTAATGAATTTTTAGCAAAGAATGAATAAAAAAGTACATTTAAAGTATTTTGATAGAATAAGTAAAAAATAACTTAAAACCAGGTACGTTGTACTTTAATTTTTTTCTTCGGCGAATAAGCTGTCGCTATCGATGTATGAAAACCAATGCAAACTTTTAATTCCGATAATGTTTGGAACACTTTTCCATAACTTAGGGCGATTAAGTTTGTATCGGAGATGCCACGCCCCCTTTCCAAATAGCTTCCATTTACTTTCGTAAGTATGGTATTGATATTGTTTATCTATGTACCAATTCCCAGTGTCCAACCATGAACACTTCCAGAGATATTGAGTATAAAAAATGTGAGGTATATGGGAGGTGCCACACCCCTTTATGTAATAACGCTCATCTCTATTTGTGAGCTTGGCATCACGTTAGTATATCATCCCAAGTTCGAAGCCTTACAAAGAATATTTTCAGAAATACGTATACAGTATGAAACGTTTTGTTTGTATGGGAGGTGCCACGCCCTTTTAACTTTCTTGAAATTATTTTCCAATAGAACTTTCTACAGACAATAGTAAACACAACAAAAAAAGAATTATCGAAATCGTTCCATCCGTTCAGGCGTGATGCGATGACCAAGGAAATAGTGATCCATTTTTATATATATATAGATTGAATTTTTGCACTTACGGTAACGCACGCGACAAATTTAAAACACACTTAAAGTTGTAACATTCAGATTTCGGACAACACTGATTTTATTTTTGGAAAAAGGTACACAAGCTTACTTTGTCACTGAAATTTTTTTTATTTCAAGTGGTTTCCTAGATTCAATAACTATTTATATAGTTTTTTGGTAACGCACGCGACAAAAGGATCAGCAAAATTTTAAAGTAAAAAAACTCCTTTATTCTTACTAGCTTCGCAAATTTTATACTCTTAAATTAAATTACGATCTAAGTAGAATAATTAGAGCGTGTAACAATAATATAACTCTCTTTCCAATAAACTAAACCCGCGAAGAAAAAACATGATACTTTGCTAATAAAAAGGCCTTAGTGAATATTATTTTTTTGCTTATGTGTTTCTAACATATACATACATGTATTATCATTACTAATAAATACCAAAAAAAAAAGTTCGGACCATTTTCAATTTCATGCTCTTGGTTGACTTTTTCAGGATTAGCCCATATGTATGAGTACAACCAAAAATATTTTAACATTGATGACGTAATTTCAACCTAATTTGGCGTAGGTATATAGAATCAAATTCCAAATCTGTATTCAAAAAGAATATCGCTAGCTTAGAGTGCAAACTGTGTAAGTACATTTTTATGAAAAAGTGTTTTTAAGTGTAGAAAGCTAGAAAAATCAAATACGCACCACGCTAAACAATTCTGTGATACTTGTCATATTTCTACTCGTTGTTATTCAGTGATACGCAAATTGTGTAAGTCCAAAAAACGAAGAAAAGTGTGTAAGTCCAAAATATTTACATGAACAGAATTTTTTTTTTTCATTTTGAAATTTTTTTATTTCTTGTTTTTTGTCTCTCCTACAAAGTTTGAAAAAAGGACTTACACAATTTGCACTCTAAGCTAGCGATATGCTCAGAAATTTGCATAACTCATACGCCCTGTCCTCCTAAAATCAATCATTGTATACTTCATTATCGTACACGGAGAAAACTATATTGATGTCATATCCATATTTTTGTATATATTACAAATTTTTTTGGATATAACACCCAGTATATGGATATGAAATCCATATCCCTTTTGCTGGAGAATAACTTAAAATTACCTAATTCTCGAAACGATTACTAACTTTTTTCCATATTCATCATAGAAGGTGGGAGATTTGGAAAATAGACTCGTTTTGCAAACGTATTCGAACTGCGCATCAAACATAATATTTATAAAAGAATTAAAAAAAAATATATATATATATATATAAGAAGGCCCACTGAAATCGAAACCGTGTTAACAATGTTTAACTCACATAACATCAGTTTAGTATAAATTTTTGTATTTATTTATTTTGTATTGTTAAAAAATTAAGCCGTTAAATTGGTCATACGCCCAGTCTAGTTGTGATCAATACACATACATATGTGCCACAGCTACAACGAAGTATCAATTATCACCTCTGCAGAACTTTTTCATGCGTTCTAAGCTACTTCCTACATGGAAATTCCTGGGTTAGTTCAAAAATGTATAGTTCGCAGTTAGTGCCAAAGAAAGCACCTTAGGACTAGTTTAACAAAATGGTTGGTCTTTGGCCGCGCTTAACAAAAGTAAACCTCAGCCGGCAGAACTCTTAACATACTGAAAATAAATGCGGAATTGTACAAGAAAATACGGAGTTTTTGAAACTGAACTATACACTAGACTGGCCGCAAATTTTTTTTTCTCGAATTCTATTAATAAACACTGCCTAAAAGGTGAGGTATGGTATAAGAAATAACGTCCTATTTTTTTATTCAGATCGCACCAAGCTTTGTTGACCCTCATCAAGCTTAAAAGGTTAAAAAATTTTGTCTTTAATTAATTTTTTATTTTTTTATTTTATGAAATTTCAAGAAATTAAGAATAATAAAAACAATATCAATTCAATGAAATGGACTTTTTGTGAGACGGAAATGTCTTACGATAATGTTCAACTACTTGCAGTAGGAATTGTTTATCCTCTTCGTCATACGTTAAGGTACGGTTAAAGTCTGTTATCAACTTAACTGCCCTTTCGGCTGCATCGTTCACCACTGCCAAAGTTTGACATGCCGATTTCGCTTTGCGATAATCATCTTTGGCTTGCCACGTAGAAGGATCCGAATTTATAAATGATGTATTAATATTCAAAGAAATGCTTTCATCGAAAAATGATAACCCAACAATTTCCTCACTCAAGTACCACAAATGGTTTTTAATCTTATGCAACAAGGCATTAGAAACTTCTTTATCAAAATATAAAATGGCATCTTTTATTAATTTGAGATCTTGTGCTGGTGCATCTATTGCATTAATGCATGTAAACCAATATGGAATGTAAATGTTTGTCAAGAAGATACAAATACTGCGAAGGTTTTTCAATTCCGATGAAGTCAATTTGAACTGATCGCGAAACAAAAATATTTTATAGCAATATATGCATTTCGACATGAACCTAGCATGCGATGTTGCTCCGGGTTGGCGTACTTTAGTAAAGTTTGGAACATTTTCTCCAATAAAAAGCAATGACAGTTGGAGAAGCTCCTAATAATCGGACCTTGAACTTTTTGATTTTTCGTACAACCGATACACAACTTCATACAACAGCCCCAAAAACATTGCGATTTCCAGCGCAACATGCTCATGTTGTATAAAAAATTGCAAGGTGTGTGGCTGGCATCATGACGATCGGATAGTGTACGCACACTATTCATTGTGGTTCATGTACGAGTAACATAGTTCTCATAATAAAGCGAGTTGTTGTACTTCACTACAAGAAAACCAAACGAGTAAGGTCCGGTTATACTTGCATAGCACAGCAGCGCACAACATAAGAACTGTCACATACGAAATCTGTTTAATGGGATTTCCGTGTAATCGATTACTCAACGCATAGCGGCACAGGGCACAGCATAGAAGTCTGTTGAATTTTGATTTCTGTGTTATGTGCTATGCGATTTGACATTTGGCAACACGAATGTGTGTGTGCTGAGTGTGCGAAGGGTTGCACGCAAGGCTAATTTATACAGGTTAACTTACTAAACAGCTGATTTTTCACTTTTTTCTACTGTTTTACTTTAATAATGGTGCGTATATCAAACTGGGATCAATTTTGAGCATGGTGCAATATGATTTCTACAAAGGCGAACTATGATTTTGACAGAAGCACCACAGAATACACAAACAATTTACATGGAGTGTGTATGTATGTATGTACGAATGTCGGGATGCGAAAACTTTTATTAATTAACCATGGTTGCACGTCTATGCGAAGTATAATCAGCTCTATGCGCTATATGTTTTGCGCTGCCCTGCTTTGCAATGCTATGCAAGTATAACAGGGCCTTACCTCGTTTGGACATATGAATGTACTCATGCAACAGTCTACTGACTACTGCTGACTATTTCTGGTAAAACTGTCAAACGATCAGCTGTTTGGAAATTTACTTCCCTGCTGGAATAGTTAGACTCATTTCAACATTTGTATCAGCACGTTAAGAGCAGGGTGAAAAACAGCAGCAATGTCTTGGAATTTGATTGTTTTTGCTCGTTAAGTACCGTTATATTCACTTAGCAACTCAAAGCAACGGTACTGATACTTTGTTTTAGGTGTAGAAAACGCAAGAAGGGCTCAGCAAGAGAATTTTTATCTCTCAAAACAGACATATTAAAAAAAATCATGTTCAAGGTTAAAAAATAAAATTTTCCATACATTGGGCTCAATGAGGGTCAACTAGACAACAACGGATCGGGCCAAAAAATTAAGGCCGTCTTTTTAACCCTAAACCTCATATTTTAAGAACTGTTAATATACAAATTTCAACAAAAAAAAAAAATCCATACATGCTGCGGCCAGTCTACTATACACACACTGAAAAAACAACTTACTCAGATTATGGAAAAGTGGGAATGATTCGGCGCTAAAGACATATTTCCATATTTTGATGTACGATTTTCTTCAAATCAAGGAATAAAAACCACGTTTTAAAGAAAATTGTACATCAAAATATGGAAATATGTCTTTAGCGCCGAATCATTCCCATTTTTCCATAATCTGAGTAATTTTTTTTTTGAGTGCAGGTTCGAGTTATCCGCATTCACCTACAAAGAGGGACACTATTTGTAAAGTGCAACATTTGTTGTAAACGTAAATTTTTCATGGAGTCACAATAATAGACTGTCCCGCTCTATATCCATTTAGCACCAGTTCTGAGCTCTCTAGTTTTAGATTGTCGTTTTTCGCAACTTTCCCTTATATTAACTGCAGGGTACAAATGCATATGTGACAGCGCATAGAGAAAGTGACCTAAGGGTAAAAAATCAATTTTTTTTTGCGGCATGGGATCGGTCTCATTCGATACTCAGATGTTGTCCACATTAAAAAAAATTAAATTTTTTAGCCTTAGGTCCCCTTTTCTATGCGCTGTCACATACATATATGCATAGTAACACACATGTGGCAGTGGCGGACCTAGCATATATTGCCTGGGCAAGCCTATGTGTGAAGCATAACCATTAGCCATTTATGTAATTTCCTTTGCTGTATTATTTAAAAGTCTGATTGCGTTCCGTCATTGACTTTGATTTAGAGTTCTCGATTTCTTTTTAACATTTTCGAGTGGCCCGAATAAATGCTTTTCAATGCTCGAACGCTCGTTTGTTTGTTTATTACGCGTATGTTTGTACGGGCATTTGAACAATTCGGGTATTTGAAGATCGTTTTTTCTCGTTTATTTTGTTTTTGTTTTTTTTTCTTATGTATTTTTTATTTTTGTTTTCCTGATACACATTTTTTTGATTGTATACTCAGAGAAAAGGAATCAAAAATAAAATTTTTATTTTTATAATGCACGTTTTAAACAAAGTCATTTTTATTTTATAAATGAAAATTTTTAAATTAAAAATTAAATTTTTTAAATTAAAATGTATTTAGGATTTAAAAAGAAACATGTTTAAATTAAAAATTAAAATTAATGGAATAAAAACGAAGGTTTTTCTTTCAAAATCTCATAGTGCTTAAAATAAAAATAAACATTTTTAAATTAAAATTGTTTTTTCTTGATTTTGCAATTTTACTCTGAACATTTTTAAAATAAAAAATTTCGTATTTACATAATTCTTAAATATAAAAACGTGCGCTAGGGAAATCTTACACGAAAGCGCAGAGGTGTTTTTAGTTTCCTTATACCGACGGAAATTTCAGCAGTAGCAAGTGTATTTGCTAATTGCCTAAAAAATGGGTGCTTTAGTGTTTGAAAAACTGAGGTCCAATTTGATTTCCACCGCTTTTTAAAATTATCTTAGTCGCCAAAAATCACAATCAACCCTTTTATAATCTGGTATTTGATATTTATGTTTGCATGCAGATGCAGATGTAAGAAATTATGTGCATAAGTATGTACCTTAGGTAGGGTCGATTACACTGGTCGACAAAATTTCAACAAATTTTTGTTACGGAATGAAAATTCTACTTTTCTAAAGGATTTCGGTGCGCTGAATCAAAATCTGAAGTCGGATTTTCTGTAATACGTACAGTTTTTTAGATATTCATGCCCAAAGAGGCGAAAAACGCGATTTTTGGCTATATTCACTCCTCAATATCTTTTAAATTACTTACTTATTTTAAAAATTGATTAAAGCTATTGAAAGCTCGGCCATTTCTCTTAAAGACAACGTTTTAATTTTTACTTTAGAAAAGTAGAATTTTATTTCTAGGCGCATTTCTGTCGTACCCAAGCATGAAAAGAATACTCGCTTATGCATCAAATTACCTTCAAAGCAACAACACCAACTCGACTATTTTAAAAATAGTCGAGTTGGTGTTGTTGCTTTGAAGGTAATTTTATGAATAAGCGAGTATTCTTTTCATGCTTGGGTACGACAGAAATGCGCCTTCTGTAACAAAAACTTGTCGACCAGTGTTATTTTGCGATAAAATCGCATACGCGGATAATGTTCTAAGGACTATTCTAAGCAACTTTGCCAAAGAGACCATGGGTCTTAAACCAATTCTTAGTCCGCGGGTTTTAAGTCGTTTTGTCAGGTAAAAAAAAATTTTGCCTTTCGTAGGCAGACAAAAATGATTCTAACTTCTTACCAAGAAGCCAGGATATACTTTTCCGAAGGATTTTGATGTGCTGAATCCGAATCTGAAGTCAAAATGGCCAAATTCGAAATAGTTTTCGAGATATCTTGACCTAAAAATACAAGTGCAAAAAGTGCAATTTTCTTCAAATTTTGGAGTTAGGGCCAGCCGAAAGTTATGATTTCATTTAAAGTCTACGACCATTGTCTTAACAAATAGGCTTTGCAGTTTCAAATGCCGTTGACCTTGTTAACGTGTCTTTTTTGGTCTCCGAGATATCGCTGTTTTAAAATCTGCATACTTTTCAGTGCGTACACAATGTATTTTTTCTTTAAAATACTTGCATTTCTTTGCTGTCATTTTGAACATGTTGCTGTTTCTTGTCCATAATTGGTGGATCTGGTGACTGCAACAAAAAACGATGAAACCGGTGAACTATCGCAATTGGTTGAAGCGGTGAATTCACCAAAATCGATAAAACCGGTAAATTATCGCTATTGGTGGAAATGCTTATTATTGGTGCAACCGATGAATAAAAAAAAACGACAAAAACGGTGAATTATAGCTATTGGTGGATGTGCTTATTATTGGTGAAACCGGCGAACGCAACAAAAGCGATGAACCCGTGAATTATCGCTATTGGTGGAAGTAATCATATTTGGTCGGACCGGTGAATGCAACAAAAATGATGAAACCGGTGAAATGGCAATTGGTTCAAGTGCTCATAAATGGTGGACCCGGTTAATGCAACAAAAACGATGAAACCGGCGAATTACCGCTGTTGGCGGAGGTGCTGATTATTGGTGGAACCGGTGAATGGAACAAAAAACGATAACCCATGAATTATCTCTATTGGTGGAAGTGATCATATTTGGTGGAACCGGTGATTGCAACAAAGATGATGAAACTGGTGAATTATCGCAATTGGTGAAAGTACTCATAATTCGTGGAATCGGTTAATGCAACAAAATCGAAAACCATTAAATTATCCCAATTGGTAGCACCGGTGAATGCAACAAAAGCGAAAACCTGTGAATTATTGCAACCTGGTGGATGTATTCTAGAATTTTGGAGTCGGTGAGCACGACACAACCGTTGAATGCGGAGAAATAGTGCGGCTGTTGGATGTTTGGTATATTGGTGGAGCCGTAGTTTGACAAAGTAGAAGAAACAGCAACATGTTAAAAATGACAGCAAAGAAATGCAAGTATTTTAAAGAAAACAAGTAAGGAAGCCTAAGTTCGAGTGGAATCGAACATTAGATACTCAGCTGTATGCTTTCATTGTTTGTTTGCGTTTGATGGAAACACACGAGTTCCGCATATAGTGGGGGTAGCCACGCCCATTTTCAAACTTTTTATCAGTCATCCAACTAAGCATATGAATATTATGCTTTGTGCAAAATTTCATTAATTTATTACTTCTAGTTACAAAGATGTCACGTTACAAATTACCAAACGGTGTTCCAGAAATATTTTTGTTAAAAGGTAGGCGTGGTCATAAACCGATTTCAATAAATTTTTGCGTGTCTATTAACACAAGTTATAAAAGTGTATAAACCAAGTTTCGTCATAATATCTCAATTATTTGTCGAGTTATGGGCTCCGAAATCTCGTAGATTCCTTTCCAAACTTATTTTAGTTTTTGTTTCCGGTCTATTGTGGAACTCATGTCACAAAATTTCCATGAATTATCTCTATATTTAACAAAGATATCGCTTAAAATGTTTTTATTAGCCCACTTTATAATACCCATATATAAAAGTGGGCGTGGCCGTCAACCAATTTTGACAATTTTCCGTCACAACATTTTCCCAAGTAAGTAAATCACGCATACCAAATTTCATCGATATATCTTTAACGGTTTCTGAGTTATGACATATAAAACTTTCAATGTTTGACCCTTAATAAATGGGCGTGGCACCGCCCATTTTCCAAAACTTCATCAAATTTCTTCATATGAATTCAATACGTGGGTGAAATTTCATCGCTCCAGCTATATTAGTGGCTGAGATGCCAAATTGCCAGTTTTTTCTATATAGGAAAAGTGGGCGTGGTCATCGTCCGATTTTGCCCATTTTCAATACCAACCATCCCAGTCTCGATACCAACTTTCATTTCAAATTTCATCAAAATATCTCAATTTTTTCGCGAGTTAGAGTGCGTACGGACGGACGGACAGACGGACGGACATGGCTCAATCAATTTCTCTTTTGACCCTGATCATTTTGATATATATAAGTCCATATCTATCTCGATTATTTCATTCTGTTACAATCCACTGTTATGAAATCAAAACTATAATACTCTGTGTTCTAGTACAGCTGAGTATAAAAATACATTGTGTACGCACTGAAAAGTATGCAAATTTTAAAACAGCGATATCTCGGAGACCAAAAAAGACACGCTAACAAGGTCAACGGCATTTGAAAGTGCAAAGCCTATTTGTTAAGATAATGGTCGTAGACTTTAAATGAAATCATAACTTTCGGCTGGCCCTAACTCCAAAATTTGAAGAAAATTGCACTTTTTGCACTTGTATTTTTAGGTCAAGATATTTCGAAAACTATTTCGAATTTGGCCATTTTGACTTCAGATTCGGATTCAGCACATAAAAATCCTTCGGAAAAGTATATCCTGGCTTCTTGGTAAGAAGTTCGAATCATTTTTGTCTGCCTACGAAATGCAAATTTTTTTTTACCTGACAAAAAAACTTCGGCTTAAAACCCGCGGACTAAGAATTGGTTTAAGACCCATGGTCTCTTTGGCAAAGTCCTTAGAACATTAACCGCGTATGCGATTTTTCACTTTTTTCACTCCCATACAAATGGACCCGCTCTAATGTACCTACATGCAAACGAAAATCAAATCAAATATGCATATGGCTGTGAATACTGAACTTTTGAATGCCGAAGCCAGTTCATATTCGCATACAAATTTGATGTGAAAAATAAAAAAAGTGCTTTGCTAGTTCTTTTTTCAATTTAAGTCTGAAAATAAGCAATAGGTTTTTCCTTAGCGAAAGCGAGAAAACAAGCTGTTATTCTGTTTTGAAAGCCAAGTAAAAGCTAATGTTTGAAAATTTTGAAGTATGCTCACTGTGCTGTGATTGGCTGTACAAACAAAATACACATTGTGAGGCGGATTGGTGGTGTATTTGCGCTATTTTCTTAGCAGGCTTTTAGGGGCATGTTACAGTGCACACTGGTCTCATTTGTATGGAGAGTGGGACAAAACTCAATTTCTTGGAAACGGATGGACCTACCGAAACCAAATTTGGCACATTGGTGTCCCACTATACGACTCATCTTTCAGAAAAATTAAAAGCATATATGTTGTAATCCACGCCCACCACTAACGCTAGTTTACAGCCAAAAAAAAAATAAGAAAACCAGGAATGGGGGAGGATAGGAATTGACCTGCTGAGTTTGGAACTATTTTTTTTAAATTTTTTGTATAGCTAGGTTTTTGAGATAACGGTAATTTTGTGTTTTTTTGTTATCACTTCATTCAAAAATTATTTTCTCTGGAGTTACAAATGCGATAAATGCAAGCAGTTTCTCGTTCGAAAGGCAATTAAAATACGCTTCAAACGACATACAACTTGTAGTGGTCTATTAAAAACTCGCTGAGCGAAAGCTGGTCAAAGTCAAAATTTTGTGGATTTTTTGCGATTTTTGAAAAAATTTTGATTTTCAAATTAAGTTTTTATAAAAAGTTGTAAAAATCTGGAAAGTTTTATTACTTTAAAAATTTCCGCGTTTAATTGCAAAGACTTTAAGCGTAATATCACAGAGATCCGATAAATATTTTATTTTTGGCGATTTTTTTCTTGTGAAACAAAAAGGATATTTTGGGCGAAAAACTTGGTTAGGTGACTTAACTATGTGAAAACGACTTCATAGGTCAAAAGGACATTAAAAGAAAATATAGAGCTTCCAAAGACTAAACTAATGACATTTCGATTTTAAAAATCCGATGTCAAATAACAAAGTTACAATAAAAAAATATTATTCCGCGATATTTCGCGGGATCAAAAAAAAAATTGTATGGAGAGTGGGACCGAACTCAATTATTAAGATTTTATCGAAAATAAAGTTTTATCGAAAACAGTCGATATAAATATGTACAAAAATCGTAAAAGGGAAACAATATTTTGTATAGACTAGTTACATTTAATATGATATTTTAAGAAAAAGGGAAAAAAAGGGAAAAATGTATAAACAGACTTCTTAAGAGAAGACTGGAACGAACTCAAATCTGCTTATAAGACCTGGTCCAGAGTGGTCCTTAATTGTTAAAAGTTTAAATGAAAATGCTAATGCTTGAAAATTACGCTCATAGAAAAGCCAAGATTTCTTCATCTTGTATTTTGCTAAAAATAAATTGTTTTCATTGTTTCCTTTCGCTAAATCATGAAACATACGTTTTTCTTGCGTTTCCATAGTTATCCGCATTTTTTTTAACACTCAAACTTGAAATATCGCAAAAATCATAATACACTTAGTTACATAAACTTTTACCAGAAAATTTTTTTTTCAAATGTGTTGACTTTAAATGAGCCAAAGTAACATTTAATGATGGCTATTGCGTATAGAAGGAGGTTTTCCATAAAATTCAATATATTTCCCACGGAAATGCATGACAGAAGTTTCTTTTTCAAGCACCAACGTTTTTGACTTTTGTGTATGGGGGCTGACCAGTGTGCAGTGGGGCTATATTATTGAGAACTTAAATAGTAAACACATTTAAAACGTAAAATAATCAGATTTTAAAGAATTTCGTATGAAATGAACGAAAATGTGTACGCATGCCGGGCTTCTCGGCTTGTATGAAGCGACCGCCTCTGACATGTGGGTATATGGAAATTAGCATAAAACTACAATACAATACATATGCATAACCACACTTTTACTTCCGTACTAGTATTTCACAAGCGCCCTCTATATCATAGTCAAGCTTCCTGATACTATTTTCATTGTTCACATGCACTTCTTTTATTTTTTATGCTAATGCATGCTTATGAGTTTTCAGCTTTTCAGCTTATTTTTTCGTTTACCTTCCTTCTATTCTTCTGCGCTTTCCTATTTTTTGCTACCACTTCCATGACAATAAAAGCATACGAGTACCATAGTGTGTCTCGTCTAATAGCCGTATTTAGAAAGTAGTTTGATATATGTATGTACATAATCACATGCTATACCAAGAATATTTGCAATCACATTTTTCTTTTGTCATTCCGCTACTTCTATTTATGGTATATTTCCTTCTGTTTTTGTGCGAAGTTTCACGTCAGGGAATGGAAATAATCATTGTGTTAATTTCGCAGTTTTCACCACAAATTCCTTGGATAAGAATTTTTGCTGATCATGAAGGTTAAAACACTAGGATATTCTTTTTTATATTTGTACATTTTTATTTTCAGCAAATGCCTACTTTAAAGTCGATTTTGTTACTTTTTCGATCACAGCTCCAGCTATCGACATTCTAAAGGCTGTACTCAATGGACTACCGAAGTTTATCCACAGTAAAAGTGTTCAGAGAAAAAGACAATCGCTACGAACCCTGCTAAACCCTACGTAACCTACGCAAAGGAATGTCTAAGTACACTCAAAAAAAAAAATTACTCAGATTATGGAAAAATGGGAATGATTCGGCGCTAAAGACATATTTCCATATTTTGATGTACAATTTTCTTTAAAACGTGGTTTTTATTCCTTGATTTGAAGAAAATCGTACATCAAAATATGGAAATATGTCTTTAGCGCCGAATCATTCCCACTTTTCCATAATCTGAGTAAGTTGTTTTTTCAGTGTAGCAGTAGAAATAAATAGGTCGGATTATTTACTTTAGCAAAATATCCATAGTCAAAACACTTTAACTCACATACACACATATGGCGTTTTCTTTTCTACAAAAAAATGTTGCCCTCCTATATCCTTATTAGCGAATTACGTAACGTGACTTTCTATAAAATGGCTGATTTTGTAGATAATGTTGCTCTCTTACTTAGTTAGAAGTAAATATTCGGTGAAATTACCAGACAGACATACGAAATGGCTAAGAAAGTCCAACAGGGCAACATTATTTCGAGAAAAGAAAACGCCAATAGAAAAATGGCAATAATAATAATAGCAATGGCGACAGCGACGGCAGCTCATTCTATTCTGCGAAAGAACGACGACGGAAAAATATATGTGGGTAATGATAAATATGTGGCATAGGGAAAATAATGGCGCACAATAATATGTGTGTGCTCAAGGAAACTTATGTATGTAGATACTTACATATCGTCGTCCCCCTGCCAGAACCACGAATGTGCAATTTTTTCAATTTTGAGTTAAGCGGTATTCCTGGTCAATCTGTGCATGCTCTACATTTTAATAAAACCCCCAGTACCTTTGTGCACTGGAAGCCACCAAAATTTTCAATGCCAGTAACACGAATGTGTAGAACAGTTATAAAAAGTTGAGCCAGAAAAACGAATGTGGCACATTCGTGTTTCTGGCCCAACAAAATATGTTAGAAATTCCTTCAAAATACATAAATTTCAAAAAATATATGGGGCACATTCGTGTTTCTGGTCCAACAAAAATGTAAAAAATTCCTTGAAAATAAATTTCAAAAAATATATGGGGCACATTCGTGTTTCTGGCCTAACAAAAAATGTAAAAAATCGTTGAAAGTAAATTTCCAAAAATATATGGGGCACATTCGTGTTTCTGGCCCAACAAAAATCAAAATAATTCTTTGAAAATAAATTTCCAAAGTAAGTAAAGCAAACACATTCAATTCATATTCATATTTTATTTGTGGAACTATTTCTAATCTTCAAAATCAGAGTATTCTGAAAAGTTAGGCTCAGGATTATGCTCTTCCAAACCTCGCTTCTAATCTTCAAATTGTTATAAAAATAGTGGCAAAAAGGCAATCATGAAATGCACCTTGAACGGAAAATATTAGCTTGCCGATTGCGCGATGAAGACAAAGCTATTCCGTAAACTAATTTTTGATTAGCAATCAGTGCTAAATACGCCAAAAGGACCTTGTGGGCAAATATTTACCTTCCAAAACTGACCATAGAAAATGGTGCTGTACAACGCAAATCATCAGAGGGGCATGTAACTCTCTAAAACCATTTCAAATTCATACGCAACTATACGACGCTTTTTTAAACTTCATTTATTTCAACGAAGGAGAAACTGCCCTTTCGAAATATTTGCTGGTCGAGGTGCATATCGTCGTACCATACGAAAACACATTTAAAATTTCTTACGAAACTGGCAATTAAACAATTCTGTACGAAAAGTAGCACACTTGACTAATTATATACTGTTAATACATTAAAATTGTTGTTGTTTAAACCAAATTTTTACCTTTCGTCAACCAAAAGATTAAAGTGTTGTATTCCTCAACCACAAAAAATCGTGTGCTAGTTTTCGTATGGTACGACGGTATATAAAAGATTAACTCTACAACATTTTTTACAAAAAACAAATTATTCTGAAACAAAATTTTTAGTAGCTTATTTGCCATTGTGGCCATCCGCAATAATACCCACGCCCATTTATTCGGAGACATTATCTATCGCTGACGCGAAAGCAAAAGATTTAAATAAAATGTGCGAAACCTTGGCTATTCCAAAGGAATACCACAATTTTTATAAAAATTTGAAGGCTAACAGCGGAGTTCGCGATGCTCTACCTGAGCCTGACCTTTCAGAGCACTCTGATTTTGAAGATTAGGAATAGTTCCACAAATAAAATATGAATTTGAATTGAATGTGTTTGTTTTACTTACTTTTGGAAATTTATTTTCAAGAACATTTTTTGGTTTTCATTGGGCCAGGAACACGAATGTGCCAAATCTCGAAGATTAGAAGGAATAGAAGCATAAAAACTATATCAGGGCATCGAGCTAAACAAGGTTGTAATTTGCAGATATACTTTTATATTAGAAACAAATTTTTCAAATTTTGCTAGAAGAATAAACTTTAAAAGTCGATTTCCTAACATTATTATTTTAGCACATTCGTGGTTCTGGCAGGAGGTCGACGATATATACAAAACTTATATACTTATGTGCAAAAAGATTCATAAGCCTAAGCTAAAGCCTAAGCTATAAAATGAAATATGCCGCCAGCGCTGCTTGATATTATGCGCTCTGCTTGCTCTGCTGCAAATGTTTTAATACTTAATTTTCTGCTATGCGCTAATATCTCAAATAGAGAGAGATGGAAATAAGTTTTATCAGCAAACTTTCGCAAAGTGAGCACAATGGGCCTAATGCATAAAAATCGAGCTATAGCTCGTACTCATTTTTTTCTCGTAAAATGTGGATTTTATATGCATAAAAATTATTAAAATTGCTTGATTTTACTAACAAAAATTAGGTTTATCGCATAAAAAAATTTATAAATTATAAAACTGCATCCAATAAATTTAAATTATTTGGTTACTTCTCGAGATTAAGTTTGAGTTGAGTCTCTTGAGAAAGAGCTCAGTTTTTATGCATAAAGGCCAATGTGTGGCAAGCGTATAAAAATGCGTATTGTCATAGGAAAGATTTCCGCTTAGAAAAAATATATATTATCCCTTATTATACACTGAAAAAAACAACTTACTCAGATTATAGAAATGTTGGGATAATTCGGCGCTAAAGACATATTTTCATTGTTTTGATGTACAATTTTCTTCAGATCAAGGAATAAAAACCACGTTTTAAACAAATTTGTATTCAAAGCAATGAAAATATATCTTTAGCGCCGAATCATTCTCATTTTTCCATAATCTGAGTAATTTTTTTTAGTGTAATTTATTAAAACTCCATATAATCATTTATTATAAGATATGTTTCAGGCATACCTGGGTAATACTGAGTAGTAATTGGACTATTACGTACTTAAATACTTTATATTTTGATCTTGAAGTAATGAGTCCGTACCAAGTACTTCCAGAATATTCAAGTACTAGTACAAGTACAAGTACAAGTACAAGTACAAGTATAAGTACAAGTACAAGTACAAGTACAAGTACAAGTACAAGTACAAGTACAAGTACAAGTACAAGTGCAAAGAATTGAATTTTTAGCAAATACTTCAAAGTAATTGAAAAGAATTTAATGTACTTGAAAAGAATTGAAAAATGTAATTGAACCGATTTTTCAATTCTTTTCAATTCTTTCAAGTACTTGAAAAGAATTGAAAAATCGGTTCAAGTACATTTTTCAATTCTTCAATACGTCAAAGTAATTGAAAAGAATTGAATGTACTTGAAAGAATTGTGAAGAATTGAAAAATCGGTTCAAGTACATTTTTCAATTCTTTTCAAGTACATTCAATTCTTTTCAATTACTTTGAAGTATTTGCTAAAAATTCAATTCTTTTTCAATTCTTTGTACTTGTACTTGTACTAGTACTTGAATATTTGGGAATGCAAGTACTAGTACTAGTACAATTCTTTTAAAATGTACTTGTCACAAGTCGTACTGGTACTTGATATTATCCAGGTCTGGTTTCAGGTCTTATTTCCTTAGGACAACAACCTTTATTATAAGGTATATAAACACCACATAAGTCCTTATTATATTGGAATTATATAAATCTTATTCCCATGACGGATAAGCCTTGGGAATAAGGCTTACTCTCAGACAAAGGGTAGTCCTTATAAACTCATGACATCAAAACAGGAAAATCAGCCTTATTATAAGCCTTTGTCCATACAACTTTTGGTCGCTTAGAATTTTCAGGCATTATTTCGTAAGCCTTTAAATCTTCTGGAATAAACCTTAATTAAGGCATAGATTTTTTTGGAAGGTATGTATACATATGACTCCTATGTATGTTTCAGATTTAAGTGGGCCAAATACATAGTGAAAAGTGTATCGAAAAAAGTAGAGTAGCAGAACGTCAAACAAAGTCTTATGGCCGGTTTCACAATATGCGGTTAATTTAATCGCTGGTTAGTTTGACGTAAATTGTATGGCGAGCTGTCAAATAAATTGCTTCACCGGGCAAAAATCTCTGGTTAAGTGCTTAACCGGAGGTGGTGAAAGCGGCCCTTAGTAGAGCTTGAGTTAATAGCATGCGCTTATTTGTGCGATTGATTAGTGGGCGTGCGTGTGAGAAAAGGCATTGATATGGGTTATAAGACAGTAGGTAAATATGCTAATACATGCATATACATATATGTACACATTTACACGCATAATTGAACGAAAAGTTTTTTACTTGTTTTTTATATTTATGTATAGCTAGTACGTGCTCGCTTAATAAGTTAAGTACATACCTACATACATAAGAAATGCTTCAAAGTATTTCAAGTTGTTTATGAAGTATGTACTTATGTACATATATATACATATATATATATAGATATATATATACATTTGTACATATGTATGTACTTAAGTGTGTATGTAAATATATAATTCCATTGTAATGTTTATTGATGCGTTAGGTTTAAGTGCTATTAGTAATCGATGGCAGACGAAGATAATTGAGTGCTTTAAGTATACTCAAGAAAGACGTTGGTTATGTTAAAGTGAAATTAAAATTGTTAAATTTCAAGTAAATTTTTAGGAGAGTTTTCATCTTTTTTATTATTGAGAGTAAAATTTATAAAATCAATAAGTCAAGTGTTTGGGTTCTCAAAAAACTTTGAGATGCCAATCTTTAACCAGACACACTGCAAAAACGGAAAATTACATATATTTCCTACCTATTTTAAATATCTTCTACACAAATGACTCTAAGATTCATCATGGGAACACTATTTTTAGGCCGAACTGTAGCAAATTGCAACAATAGATTATCCTCAAGCAGTGTTACTAATCGGTCTCAAGGATCATGCAGCTTTAAAGCTCTAAACGATGGCATCCAAACTTGTACAGGAATGTTTAACAGTGTGTTTCTTGACATGACAGCTATGCTGGCAACGAAGGCGTCAACAACGAAAGGGTCGCAAAGTGCAATATCAATATGTATTTCATAATCCAGAATGATTTTGTGGTCTCACCAGGCCACACATTAGCGAAACCACCTGTAAATGGGAAGACTAAATAATTTAGGCAGCATTGGTTTGAATTTTACAGAAAAAAGGGTCTGCTGATTGCCATTAGCTTCTAAACCTTAACCTTCTACATCTTACTTTTCGCTCCTTCTTTAACTCTACAAGTACTAGGCCAGAGTTTAATCAAGCTTAGATAATCTAAGTTAGATTACATATACTTTGTGGACGTGTATTTGAACGGTTTAGAATCGTGCTTGAAATACGAGTACGTTGATAGTTAAATAGCAGTAAAGATAAAGATGAAAAAGCCACATCTTTCATGCATCGTGTGATGCCACACAAAAAGCATTATCTAGGAACAACATTCATTCTACAAATTAGGATTTTCGTCAAAACCCCCATTTATTCTAAGAAATTTGGGAATTTAATTAAGAAGAAAAATGTGCTTTTATGCCATCCAATTTGCGCTAAATCCATGTATGTACACACACACATACATACATATGTCCTCTCAAGCAAATCACTTAGCCATGTCACCTTCAAAAGTGAAAGTTGAATGTCACGTAACCACTTCTTGATGCATAGTTCATATATGTACATATGCACATTAGGCAAGGGCGTTTTACTAACCTAAATATTTATACCGTGCCACCAAAATTCGGATTCTTCTCATTTTTCTGGTTAGAAAACTGCTGCACGACATTTGTCTAAAATTAATTTTGATGTTCCAGAATTTGGTTTTTATGGAACAAGATGGATTTTTGAAAATAAAAAATGGACAATTTTCGCTGGGAGCGCTTTGTGTACAATAAAGGCAGATTCATCGTTCGAATTCAGAACTAAATTTGAATTTGAGTTAACTAATAAAAATATGTAGTTCAGAACTTTTCGGAATTCCTCTCACACTTCGAGAAAACAACAACAACCACATGGCAAAAAACTTCTGAACTCGAACGATGAATCCGTCGTAAATGCTCCAAATACAAAATTTCAGAATTTTAGCTGCAAAAATTTAAAAGTTATTCCTTAAAACAGGGCTGCTCAGCTTATAGGCACTCAAAGCACAATTGTTTTTGTTTTGTTCCGAATCATAGGCACATACAGACTTGGGAATTATTCGAATAAATTTTTATTTAGATAATTATTTGAAAAAAAATTTATTTTTCAAATTTTATTCAGATAAATTCATTCGAATAATTATTCTGAGGTTTATTCGTTATTTCAAATAATAAATAAAAACTCAGGGTACAACAAAAAGAAACAACTGAGTAATGGTAAAAAAAAACTTTGTATATTTTTTTTGTTTGAAAGTTTGTTTATTCTTACAAATGTAAATGAAAATTATCTATTATTCGAATAATTTTTTGTTTGAATAAACGAAATTATTTATTATTCAAATAAAAATAAAAAAAATTTATTCATCTATTATTCTTATTCGAATAAATTTTGCCCAACTGTGGGCACAGATACGTATTTTCACTTCAAATATAAAAATTAAATTTTCTTTGCACTGCCATAAGCACTCAGATATAAAAAAATTTTATATGTATGTGCCTATGATTCATATTTTATGTGCAAAGCAAAGGCACTTTGTATAGGAGCTCGAGCACTGCCGTAAGAAACCGAAATTCACACTAACAAATGTGTAATGAAAAAAAAAATTCAAAAAATGAAAGCACTGTAAAAAATTTGTATTCAAAAAATTTTTATTTTTTTTTTTTTTTTTGTTAGTGTGTATTATATGTTTATCCCTTAATGTAAAGATAGCACATCTCTTTGTTTTATTCTCTTGTTCTTTTATCTACATTTTTATTTGTTGTCTTAAATATGCTTTTGTTTTTCGCGCTACGCTTTGTAATGGTTATAACCAATAGCGCATGTAGCGTTGATGATTGTAGTCTCGCGATGATTAATATATTTTGCGGAAACCAAACTGGCTTGAAGGTTGTCCATTTTAATGCACGTAGTCTCAATAGTGAGAAAATGGACATGGTGAGGAAAGTTTTTGAGTTTTCAGCTGTGGACGTCATATGTATATCTGAAACATGGTTCACTACTGATTTAAGAGATGCACATTTGAACATTAATAATTACAAACTACTTAGAAGTGATAGGGTAGGGAAGAAAGGAGGGGGTGTTGCAATTTATTATAAAGACAATTTAAAAGCAAACTTGGTAGTGCAGTCAACTGGAAGTAGTGTCGAATATATGTCTGTGGAACTGTCTACTCTTGCATCTAGAACCCTTATTTGTTGTGTGTACAACCCAAATAAATGCTATAGTCAATGTGATTTCTTTCGTTATATGTCATCGGTCTCAACCGACTATGATAACATTATTGTCTGTGGTGATTTCAATATTAATTTGTTACATAAGGATTGTTATAGCTCTAGTCTTACTGATAATGTATCTGGTGTTGGTTTGTCTTTTGTTAATGTGTCTGTTCCCACAAGGTATGGAAATAACTGTTGTCCAAGTCTTCTTGACTATTTTATTGTATCTGACCCTGCGATAGTATTAAAATTTGACCAAGTATCGTTTATATCTGACCATGACCTGATTTTTTGTTCGTTTGACATTAAACTTGACCGCAATAATGACTCCACTAATGCTTACACTTTTCTAGATTATCGCAATATAAATGTCAATAGCCTCTTAAGCGACCTGTCAGCAATAAACTGGTCTACTTGTTGGGGTTTCAGCTCAGTAAACGAAAAGCTCTCCTTTCTTAATAGAGTGGTTTTGCAGGCCTTTAGAGCTCATGTGCCAGCAAAAACAGTGTTGAATAAATCCTCATCCTGTCCGTGGTTTAACACCAAAGTTCGTGTGGCCATTAAAAAACGATGCAAAGCATACTCGGCCTGGAGAAGGGACAGGACGGATATGAATTGGTGCGCTTTTAAAGCAGCACGAAATGAAGCCACTCTTATTGCCAGGCGAGAAAAACGCATTTATTTTTCAAAAAAGCTCTGCCCCTCCCTACCGAATAATGTTCTGTGGCGTAATCTGAAAGCATTGCGTGTCCATGTCAGTGATAAGTCTCCGTGTACGCTTAGCCCTGATACTCTGAATGAAGCTTTTGTAAATGGTGTACCCTCCCCTTGTTCTCGTATCCCTATGTCGAGTACGTGTTCTTATTTAATGCCAGTTAGCCAGATGTTTGAGTTCAGAGCAGTGTCTGAACTTGATGTGGAAAAAAGTGTCTACAAAATTCGGTCAAATGCAACTGGAGAGGATGGAATTCCAATTAAGTTTATAAAAACTATACTACCACTTATTCTACCAACCCTTACGCATATAATAAATCACATTTTAACAACGTCTTGCTTCCCTGATGCGTGGAAAATTGCCACTGTTCTTCCTGTTGCTAAAAATAGGTCTGCAGTCAGCCCTTGTGACTTTCGGCCTATCAGCATATTGCCCGCTTTGTCGAAGGTTGCTGAGTCGTTAATGTCTGAGCAAATCTACCACCATATTAATGCATTTAACTTATTATCCCAGTTTCAGTCCGGGTTTAGAGCCAAACATAGCTGTTCAACAGCTATGATAAGAATATTGGACGATGTAAGAATTGCTTTTGATAAGAAATACTTAACATTGCTGTGCTTACTAGACTTCTCTAAGGCTTTCGACTCAGTTGACCATGAACTGCTTTGCCTCAAATTGTGCAATAATTTTGGTTTTAGTCCGTCCGCTGTGAAGTTGATGAAGAGTTATTTGACAGGCAGGTTACAACGTGTCAAGGTTGACTTAAATGTGTCTTCGCTGCGTTCAATATTGTCTGGTGTCCCCCAAGGATCTATTTTGGGGCCATTGTTATTTAGTATGTTTGTAAATGACGTCTTGTCTTTATGTCAGCATGCTCGTATTCATGCATATGCGGACGACATCCAATTGTATATGTCCAGTCCCCTTGATCAAGCGAAGAACCTAGGCTTCCATTTCAATCAGGATCTATCTTCCATTAAGTCCTGGGCCTCTGAAAATGGCCTCAGCCTCAATGTCAACAAGTGTTATGTGTTACCTATTTGTAAGAAGCGTCTAAAACATACAGAAATACCCTCTTTGTATATTGGTGAGCACGCTCTAAAACTGGTGTCTAAAGTTACTAATCTGGGATTTGTTATCAACTCTGATCTTACATGCACTGACCACATAAATGCAACAGTTGGCAAAGTTTACTCTACCCTTAGAAGCCTGCGACTCTCTGCCCCGTTTACGCCGACTGCCATAAGGCGGAAGCTTGCTATCCAACTTATTATGCCAATAATATCCTATGCTGAACTAGTATATAGTAACTTAGATTCGCAGTCTGCACACAAGATGGATGTGGCCTTTAACCACGTCACGCGATATGTATTTGGGCTAGCGAGATTTGACCATATCTCGAACTGGAGGAGTAGTCTGCTGGGCTGCGAGCTTGACGAGTATTTCAAAGTTAGAAATTGTATTTTTCTCTTCCAGCTAATAAATGAGAAATCACCCAGATACCTCTATGATAAACTAACGTTTGCAAAGTCTGCTCGCGTACATGGCCTTATAGTTCCGCAATATAACTTTCTTCAATCAGCTAGACTATTTTTCATCAGCGCTATTCGTATATGGAACTCCGTTCCTGCTGCCATACGTAGTAGCTTAAACAAAAGCAACATTAAGACTGTTTTGCTGTCGTATTTTCATAACAATTAATGTACAAAATAAAAATGTCTGTATCACTAGTAGATGTGCTATCTATATTTAAATTTACTACCCTTTTTCTACTGTCCTCTTTCCTTTATCTTTCCTTCCCCCTGCCCTTTTTACTTTAACTTTTTTTTTCTTCTCCTCCATGCTTTCTCCAACTCTATCTTCTCTACTTATATATGTATTTGTTAATTAGTTTTAAGTTATTTTTAAATAATTAATTAATTATATTATTGTCACTTGTTCTACTGTTGTGCTAAAAAAGACGTCTGATCTTATTGTACTAATGTTATATATTTCTTAATAAATGAAATGAATGAAATGAAATATAAAAAATAAGAAAAAATTGTATGTACTATGTGATACTATCATTTGAAAATAAATTCTAAAATAATATTTTATTGGAATTCATAAAAAAATTTAAATGAGAAAAAAATTTTTCAGTGCATATAAAATTTTTTTAGATGTATTGAGTTTTGTACTTTCAATATGAGAGCGTTGAGCAGGCCTGCCTTAAAACTTCGACTTAGAGCGCTTTCACATTACTCGGTGCGGTATCGGATCTACATTTTTGGTTTTTACCGAAAGTATACCGAAACCTTACCGACCACATGTATTTCAATTGGCACTTTCACATTAGTGTTGCATACATGAAATCGGAGCGGATTAATTTCGGTATACCGCAACGCGGTAAGACCGCTCAGTAAAATTTGAGGAATTACTGCATACATTTTTGCGGCGTGATAAAAGAAGAACAACAAAGTCAGTAAAAACTCGTTTCGGCTATAAATTTAGCAAGTTATAATGTCTTCGTCTTCGCTAGAAGACATTATTGTTATTTTTGAGTGATTTGTTGAAGTTAAAAATTTTGTTTTGCAAATTTCGATGTTTGTTTTCCTATTTTCTGCCGATTACACACCGAAAGTATTCCCACAAGTGTGAAAAACACAGCAACTCGGAATCGTTTCGGTAAGCTGAAAATACCGAGCAAAAAATGTCGATCCGATGTCGTACCGAGTAATGTGAAAAGGCCCTTATGCTGCTTGAAAATTGTGTTTTGCTTCAAGTAGTACCCTATGGCGTATGAGTAACCTTGAGTTTTCTTAGAGTTGAACAAAGTTAATTTTTTTGGTGAATTTGGCAGATTTTTGATTTTCAAAAATCCGTCTTGGTCCATAAAAACCAAATTTCGGAACATTAAAATTAATTTTAGACAAATGTCGTGGAAGAATTTTCTACTCAGAAAAATAAGAGAAATCGCAATTTCGATGGCGCAAGTAATTTCGCCTTCATACAAATCGTCCCGGCCTAAATTACATAGGTACATACATATTTACATAGGTAGTCTGTGTGCACTTTAATAAGTGAGCAGCCAAGTACGGAATATCTACATGCATATTACATTAAGTATTCTATAGTTTAAATACCTTGACCTACCTTTCAGACATGCACAAACACACACATAGCGTACAAACTGAGAAGTGAGTGTCAACGGTTCACACAGTTCGATTTGTGTCATAAAATTTTCTATTTCTATTCGATTTAAATTGCAATTGTAGAAAACTTCGGCGTGCACATTAGCAAGGTTCTTTCTGCCCTTATGAAGAAATAATTGAGCTCGCTCAAGAGACACGTATGCAAGTGGGGATGGTAAATAAGACAAGAAAAATATTATAAGAAAAAGAAAATGGTTTTTGCAAGGTTAATATTTTGTTCAAAGTCATACAAATTTCTCCCCTAGAATTTTTTTTATAATTAGAAAATTTTATTCAAAATTCTTGTATTGCATAATAATTTTTAACATGCCTTGCTTCGCAGAAAATTCCAATTACATGTACTTTTAGCAGTACAAGTGTACATACAACATATTTAATATATACATACATATGTATGTACCTACATACATATATACATATTTTCGCACAATATACATATGTACATACTTTACATTTTCTACATTTTCCCTTCTTTCTGCTTTTTCTTCTTTTTCGCCCTTTTTCAGCTCTTTTCAATCGTCGTCTTCGGCTGCATATCATCGGAGGGTTGGCGCACCGACGAGAATGGCAAGGAAGTCTGTTTGTATAATGGCGATGGCATGGCGTGCAAATATGGCAACACAGTTGGTGTATTCGGTTTTTTGGCGTCGTTGGCTTTCGTTACTGGCGAATACCTGTTTGAACGTATGTCATCGGTGAAAAGCCGGAAGCGTTATGTGATGGCGGATATGGGATTTTCAGGTGTGAATTGTATTGATGATGATGATGATTTTCGAATAGTATAAGAAAAGTGTTGTAAATCTTTTAACATGTTTTTATCTGTTTCTCCTTAGTATTTTGGGCCTTTATGTACTTCATTGCCTTCATTTATTTATGGTCACAGTGGTCATCAGCACCTATGCCACCAAACGGTGAGGGTGTTAATAATATGCAAGCGGCTATTGTTTTCTCTTTCTTCTCGATATTTTTGTGGGTAAGTTGTAATTACTTATAATCAAATGCATGGTAAAATTTAACTAATGTTGGATTAGCCCGTTTTGTGACGCCTTTTTTTTTTTCAAATTTCTCTCCGACAGCATTTGGATAAATTTTTTTTAACGACCTGTTAGTTAAACTAGTAAAGTTGCACGGGTCTTAAAATGTTCTGAATTGGACCCAAATCAATTTTGCTCATTTAGGCTGTGGGAGCGCTAGGCGGGAATTGTCCATCCTAAGACCGAAAAAAGGTTCCCTATGGATTCCAAAATAGAGGACTGAGTTCCAAAATAAAAAATCATTGATCCAGTATCTTCTAGAATGTTTTGAACAAACCTAGAGGCGTGTTTCGGGTCGTTTTTCTGTGTCGAAAGTAACAATGAGGGGCAAGTGACTCTCAGCATATGTTAACATTTCCCCTCCTAAAATCTCTTCACAAATAAAGTGACCCCTTATTCCGACAATTTTCGCAAAAGAACTAACCCCTCTAACAGAAAAGCAGTTGCACACCTTAATTGCTTCTCGGCTATGCATACCACGCACGGCGCAATGGTGAACATTTTGAACCACGAACTTTCGGCATGAGTCGAGGAATTTTTGTGCAGAGCAATATTTTCGGTAGAGGGGTTAGTTCCTTCTCAAAATGGTACAAATTAATGGACCGCTTTATTTTGTAAAGAAACTTTAGAAAGGGAAATAATAAATATCATTAGTGGCATGGAACGCTTCATTGGATCTGTGGTCATCGTAATGCCACGAATCACATCTCTAAGTTTATCAAAAACCTTCTAAGGGTTGGTAGAGTTTGGGTTCTTAATGTTCCATCACAGCCCCCCGCTTGGATCTAATAGGGGACCTGTTCGGCGTCTCAAAACGCAAGTTTTCCACCCAATGGCTGGGCCACAGGGATGATCTATTCCAAGCTCCAAAAACCGAGTGGAAGAAGTGAAAATTTTTTGCTTTTGATAAGCACAATACTGTACATAAGACCTTACCCCCTTATATGGCTGTAATATCCTGTGTTTATAATATTACTAATCCCACTGCGCTGCGACAAATCACACTATCACACACTACCTACCCTATCGGTCTCTCTACCACTCAGCATTTCCCATTCCACCTATCTCTGCCTCCACCTATACTACTCTCTCTCTCGCGTTCATTATCAACAACTTTCCATGGTCATCCGGGTCTACATATCGGTGTAGGTATATCATGATTACTACTATATTTTTATACAAATATTGCTCAAAAATGTTTCGAGCTATTCCGGCTCATGTTTGGGCCTCAATATCGGTAACCGATTGAGATATCCATATAGCGTTAGATATATGTATATGGAAATCCTGAGCAGCAGCTTTAATTTGAATATTTGGAGCACATCCAGGTCCACGAATTGGAAATGGATACTCTCTATTGAAGCTCTAATTGATACCTTTAATTTGATACCAGTATTGCTCAAAAAATATTTCGGAGGCATCTGGGTCCATATATTGGCCTATATCTCGGGAAGGGGTTGAGATACGAGAATTAAATGTGATCATAACTTTAATCTATGTAATATTAGGTGACCATAGTGTCAAAATTTCAATGTGATCGGTCCGGTAATTTCGGCGTCCATAAGGAACAAACAAACAAACTTTCTTCCTTATACCCTGCAATTTGTTTCACTGCTGAAGGATCAGTGATGATTCTTTGTTGAATATTCATCACTGTCGTCATAACTCAGTATATTTTTATTTTTATTTGTTTTTTTTTTTTTTCTGAGGAAAGCAAACCATTTATATGAAAAATTCAGCAGTCTTTATATGAAAGTATTCAGTGATGCCTCCCTGTCATAGGTGAATTGCATCAGTGATTCATTAAGGATTCATTGCGGATTTTTACTGCAGGGTATATGTATATACATACATAGATAGAAGATAGATAGATATTCCGATTTATATGTATGTCTAATTTCTGCTTATTTTCCTCTCTGCAGGCCTTGTGCGCCTTTCTCGCCTACAAACGTTTCCTCATCGGTGCTGGCGATGAATTCACGTCGGCCTTTGAAACAGATCCAGCGAACATTACACATCAGCAAGCCTACACCAGCTACTCCATGGACAATGATAATGATCAATATAGTTCATCACCGTTTAGTGGACAACAACAGCAGCAACAGGGTAAGTGGCAAATAATTTTGATGAATGCATTAGGTTGCTTTAGGGTGCTTTTAATTTGTATGAAAAATTTAAAAGTTCATAAAAAGACTGTATCGCCCCCTCAATCTGTAGTAACATGGTCAAAGATATCACACATAAATTTTGGTCCCGATTGGTGGCGGTTAAGGCGTGGCCATTGAGGCCAAAGTTCAGAAAACTCTATGAAGGGTCAAAAAATCAAAATATTTTTTTTAATTATCTAATACCCAAAATTAATATGTACTTCTATACCCAATGATAACAAATATAAATTTTGGTACCGATTAATGACGGTTTACTGGTGTTTCAAGGGGGTCAAAGTTCAGATTACCATATGCTACACTAAAAATGTAAGTCTTCTATGGCAATCTGAACATTGACCCCATTAAAAAACACCACTAAACCGTCATCAATCGGAACCAAAATTTATATTTGTTATCATTGGGTATAGAATTATTATTTTGGGTATTAGATAATTAAAAAAAATATTTTGATTTTTTGACCCTTCATAGAGTTTTCTGAACTTTGACCTCAATGCGCCACGCCTTAACCGCCACCAATCGGGACCAAAATTTATGTGTGATATCTTTGACCATGTTGCTACAGATTGATGGGGCGATACAGTGAAATATCATTAATTTAAATTTTAAACGCACTCTAACGTACATGTATACATACATGTATACATATTTATTTACCTTTTTCACCTTTTTGTTTTGATGACATTTTTAGGCATGGTACAACAACAAGGCATGGAATATCAACAGCCCACCTATTAAATAGAAAGCACATCTCACTAGCTTAGGAAATAAAAAAAAATTGTTTAGCGCTACACAGAGACTACATCAATATGAAGAGTGCGTGTTAGCGAAAAGTATTTGCTTTAAGTTGTGGATATAAATCACAGCAGAAAATTTAAGATAATTTTAAGATGAACCGAAAATACCGACAAACTATACATACATACATACATATGAGTTTTAGAGTAAAAAAAAGAAAATTCATGTTAACATACTTACCTGTGTAAAGAACAAATTAAACAAAAACCCTAGCATTGGTATACAAATTTTATTTAAAATTGAAATTAGAAACCTGGGGCCAAATCGTGGCAGTCGTGAACGAGCGAGCATTCGAAACGAATAAAATTTAGAAACGTATCGACTGGCTGAATTGTCCCATTCGAAACAGTTCGTATCGAAATTTTATTATCCAAACTTATATTCCACAAATAAAAAAACAAAACAAATGTACATACATATGTATGTCAAATTGAAGGAAAATTATTTTAAAAAAAGTAAATTTTGGTACACATTTTTACTTTTAACGAAGAGTTTTATTAATATACTTGCTTCTTTTGCATATGAGTTCTTTTGCACATGAGTTCTTCGGAGTCAGAAGATGAACACAATTGTGCAATCGTAAGGAGATATATGTACATATTCGTGATAGAAGCAATCATATGGGATTAGTTTCGATTATTGCCGCCGGGGCATTGCTGCTTGGGGGCAATATATGTATTTCCGAATCGTTTAACAGAAATCATTCCATCAACAGCAACATCCATCCCAGAAACCTGCATGATTTGCCCATTTGTCGCCGTTAAAGCTCTTTCCTCATTAGGGCCCCGCAAGTTCTCTTCTTCGAATCCTTGTTAAATGGCAACTTCTTGACATTGGGTTTTTGGTCAGCAAGGACCTAAAAGGTGTGAAAAAATTGCATAATAAAATTTATACATAGGTACCTTAAGCCATGCTTTAGCACCTTTTATAGGGGGACATTCACCATTAAGCTTCGCCATTCGGTATCATATTTGTGGCCCAGTTTATGTGTTCAATCATGTATTTGGCCATTATGCCTTTTGGAGACATATTAATTTTATTCCTATAATTATTCATATCAGGATTGAGCAAAGTGCACTAAATTTTGATTGCATTCAGCCTTGCACTACCCAATCAATAATGAGTGGTAGTGAGAAATTGATTTGCACTTCCACTCATCATTTAATAGCAGTGGAAACCTATGGTGCTCCGGCGAAGAAAGTATTTCTATCGAAACTCGCTCAACGCAAAGAAAGGGGAGAGCTCCACTGCGTTGGGAAAATCAGATGGACAGGGATGCTGACTCCTATGTATTCCATAATGCCGCCATGCTGCACGAGACAGAAACAATTGGCGCACTTTGTTGGATTTGGCCAGAATCGAAGAAGAAGAATAAGAGGAAACATATGGTGGTAGTTAAGGTATTAAGCTTAGAAAAGTGAACGGAAACCAACACGGCCTATGTCCTATGTTATAACTACATGTATAAGTATTTCTTTACCTTCTTCGTATTTAAAAGAAATTTATTAACAACTTTAACACCTATTGATATACACAAGACATATTATAATGCCGTGTTGTTCACTTTTCTAAGCCTAATTCCATGTGTACAATATCCCATAAACTTCCTTGCCGTTAATAAATAGATTGCCCACTAAATACCTTAATTACGACCATAGGTTTCCGCTGCTATTAAACGATTAGTGGTAGTGCAAATCATATTTGCATTCCCACTCATTTATTTATTCGTTTGATAATTTCTATTCGAATGAAATTTCGGTCTGTTCGAATGATGAAATACTCGTGAACGAATGAGAGAATATCAAATTTCGATAATGTCCACTCGTTAACGAATGTGGTGATACCAAATTTAAAAATTTCGAAATTTTTTTCTCGTTCACGACTACGACGATTTGGCCCCTGGACCAAAAAGTGTAATGTTTTTAATTGTTTTTTATTTGCAAATTTCAAATAACTTTCATTATCAAAAAAAAAAAAAATAAATAAATTAAATAATAAAAACACTATAATCATATAAATGTAAATGCATAAATTTTTCAAGTAAATTCCATGTCGCATTTAAACCCATAAATTGCTGTATAAAATTTATACGTAGCGCGTAAGAAAATGGTTTGCATAAAAAAATGTTTCAAGCTTTGGCTTCAATTCAAAAGAAAGACATACATACATATGTTCTTGTATTATTATGAAATAAAATTAAAAAAATATATACATATATACAAAAATTGTTGCTGGTAGACATACATGCATACATGCATATATACATATTTGTTAATAAATGTAGTAGTAAAAGTACACTTATGAAAATCAAACACATATTAAAATAAATATACAGATGCAACGTTATACATATCGTCGCCCGGATAAATTAGTGTCGTATGTGAAATTTGGGCCGAATTGAGTTAATAATACAGTTAAAAAAAAATAAAAAAAAATTGAATTAAATAAAAATTTCGTGCTAAGCACTAAAACTCTTTCACAGTTATACTAAACTGATCAAGATCTTTCGAATGACGTTATCCGTTTTTTGCTATCTCTTTTAGTTTAAGAGATATTGCGCAGAATTTTGTCGTTTGTGCAAGGTCGCAAAGCGATTTCGTCTAATTTCCAATGTGTTTTAAATGCTGTGAATTATTTAATTTATTTACTTTTATGAGAAATAAAATATGTACAATATTTAACTAATTTAAAAAATCTTTAATTTAGTTCAAATTGGGAGCACATTTTGTCGTACCGCATACAAATTTCCTGCAAACTGCAAAACTGTTGCTAAAGATAACATACGACAAAATTTTACTGAAGAAAATCCTTTATGAATTCCAACATAATAAACAATATATAACAAAATTAAAATAATTTAAGAATTTTGTGGCCTAGTAGCGTTCTGCCAGACTTTGGAGAAAAACTAATGAGACGTTTTGGAGAAATACAATTCCAAACTTCAAGCCTGTTTTCCTAAAAGTCTTTAAATGCAACATACGACATTAATTTATTTGGGCGACGATATATACAGACATACATACATAACTATATTTTTACAGAGATTACAGCGTAAAAGATGGAAAATGAATAAACTAGTATATATACATACATACAGAGGGCAAAAAATTACGCAACACACAACAATAATAAATTATATAACACAAATAAAACAATAAAAATAAATTTAATTCCATACAGAGGTTATATACAATAAAATAAAATAAAAAATAAAAAAAAAATGCTAGCACCTAAATGATATCCTTAAAACATAAATATGTTTAGCGAAATGTACATAGTATATATACATATGTATGCATACATACATTTTATACATATGTACATATGTACATATGTACATATGTACATAAAATAATCTTTATAAAGTTTCTTCTGGTATACACGTAAATATTGTTGTGTGAATATTAGCATTGCCCATTCAAAAAAGTTAATTCAAGTATTAACTTTAGGTATCATAAATTCGGCAAAGGCCAGGGATGCTTGCAATATCACTTAGCATTTTTCTTATGGCAAAGCTCTTTTAATATTTTTGGTACACATTTTACTGTTTTATGGTTTTATACATACATATATATACTCACATAAGTATGTATGCATACCCAATAAACACAGACGCGAGAATGATATCGCGGCGAATTCGAGGCGAATATCATTTTTTTTCTATTTTTTTAAGTTGTTTTGCACAAAAAAATCATTATAGTTCTGAAATTTTACATTTATATCTGAACTCGAATATTGCAGTTCCAGTAGATGAAATCGGTTTATAATCAAATAGATACGAGTATGTGGAAAACCCAATTCAAAATTGTTTAAATAAGGGGACTTTACTTACTGCTTAAATTTATTTAAAAAGCTTTTGTTATTTGATGAAAGTTAAACTTTCTTTATAAATACGTTTTAAGCGTTTGTATAATTTTATACGGATTTAACCCATTGCCAGTAAACCAAACTCTGAACTTTTAATTTTTTGAAACGCCATTTATAAAAAAATCTGGAATTGCTAATGAACAAATTTTCGAATAGCCAACGATCCGAGAATGGACAAATTTTCGAAACGCCAACGATCAGAGAAATTAAAAATTATCGAATCGCTAATGATAAAAAATTCGAATCGCTAGTGATAGGTGACATGCCAACGAATTCGAATTCGCCAATCTATCGCTGCGAACTATTGCTGCGATAACATAATAAGAGAAAGCAAATCCGACGCGATTTCGAGGCGAATCCGTTGTGTTTATTGGGTATCTGCATTTTTCTGGATTCCGTTTTGTATTTTTATCATAATTTGTATTTAATTTCATATCGTTTCAAAACAAGTTTTTATTTCTGTTTCTTCTTCATTGGCACTTAGAGCTGTCGAACTAATTTTGGCCGAGTCTAATAAATCTCGCCAGTCATTTATATTTTTTGATTAATGGGCCAATACTATGAGCGCCTTGCAGAGTGTGGTGATCTTTTACTTTTCAACTACCTACCTACTTAGTCTAAAGTAGAACTAGCGGCCTTATTTCGGCGTGGTAACATAATATACTTTACTTGTAAAATGAAGAAATTGAAACTGTGAACAAATTTGTTCGTCTTCTAGCAGCAGGAAATTTAAGTTGCCACCTCAATATGTGGTAACACTTTGGTACCATTTTTAGCTCGATTCCTTGCCGTTCATATGCAGTTGCTTTGACAGCCAGAAACCATTTGTGCCAGAATACCGATTGAAAAGATAGTAACAATTTTTCCGCAAAGTAAATTACCAATAAAGTAATTTCGTGGTAACGCTTAGGATCGAACTCTAATTGGCAAGAGTAATGCTTCGTTGAACTTAAAGGTTGATTGATAGTATCAACTTGATACTATTTTTGTTGTTAACGCTAGTACTCAGCGATGCAAAGTTGTTACGTGTTTCAACTGTTAACAGTACATTAAGTAACCCGTCTTGTTTTCATTGAACGAAATACCCGTTCTCTTAGCCTTTTATCCAGCTTAGGGTGTGTGGAACATATTATTTGATGTTATTTAAATTTATTCTAAGTTCAACATATTTCTTCAATGATTATGACATCATAAAGTACTTGATTTTGTTTTGTATTTAACCTTGGCGGAAATAGAAGAATTTTGAGCAAAATATAAGAATGAAAATTTACACACATACATATCGTCGTACCATACGAAAACTAGCACATTTAAAATTTCAGACAAAAGCTGGCAATTAAAAAATTCTGTACGAAAAGTAGCACATTTGACTTTTGGCCGACGAAAAGTAACAGTAATTATATACTGTTTTTTTTACTTTAAAATTGTTGCTGTTTAAATGAAATTGATACGAGTAGTTTTCGTCAGCCGAAAGTCGAAATTGCTACTTTTCGTCAGCCACAAAAATTCGTATGCTAGTTTTCGTATGGTACGACGATTTATACATACATTTAAATGAGTACTTTTATATTTTTAGTTTAATGCAAGTTTCTCACAGGATTATAATTTTTTGAGCTATCAAATATGCCATAAGAAAAGCAGAAAGAAATAAAGCCACTTTACAAGGCTTTTTCAAAAAGCATATAACTGGATAAAGCATACAGACGCATATCTATACTTACGGTACATTTAATTTATAAGTAAAACTTTTTTTCAACCCGCCTTATACTTTTTTTTTGAAAATACTCCATTCATTTATTATTTCATTTGATACCAATGGATGTATCATAAAATAAATATGATTTATTACTTACAATCAACTACCAATGTAGTAAAATAAGTTTATATACATACATAAAAAAAAACTTAAGCATTATTGCATAAGTAGATTCATGTATTAACGTGTAGTACCTAGATGTGCGTTTGATTGACAAAACTAGAATTAAAAACTTAACATATGTATTTATATAAAAAAAAACAAAAATAAGTGAATTAAAATAAATAACAAACTGTGCAAGTATAAACAAAGCAAGCCTTGCTTAGCAAAACACAGACAGCTATTATAAATAAATAAAAAAAAAACAACAAAGAAACTCTATATATAATGGCCAAATGGTTTAATGATTGAACAAATCGAACAAGCTGACTGATTCCATGTTAGGTTGGTCTAGAGTCTAGACGAATATTTTGATGAACCAGATTGCTGCGAAAAAAAGGGCACAACGCGGCGAGACTCCTTAAAACACTTGAGGAGCTTAATTGCCGTTTTGGCTTAAACAAAGAACAATAACAACAACAAACCACTAAAAAAGGCAAATAAATATTAGAAATCCATTAACCTTTAAGTGACGAGGTGAAATTTTGTGACATAGTTTACGACGTGGTGGTAAAAGTTTTTCTACGCATTTTACTTAAAACTGTCAATAAAAAATAAATTTTTTTATAATAATTTTTGCATTGGAAAGCGGCCAGTCCTTTTTCAAATGAAATTGATAAAAAAAATTAATTAAATTTTTTAAATCAACAAAGTTTTTATTATAATTCACAACGCCTTGTTCTTTCAAAATAGCGAAAACATCACATGAGAACCTTATAGATAAAAGGTAAAACAAAAACTTTCCTTAAACTTTAGAGACGGTTTTTCATAAAAAAATATATATTTTAAATATATAATAGGAATTTTATTTAAAAAGTTCTTTTTTGTAGAAAATGCTGGCCAGTCTTTTTTGAAGTTTTTCTTTTTATAATAACGTGAGCGTATAAAATGAATTACGAAACGAATTTCTTAATTTTTCTTCCAATAATCATTTGAAGAAGTTGAAAAATTAATAATCCATGTTAGTCAAATTGCCAGTGACAGAAGTTTTAAATGGAAATAAATTATTTTTGAAGAAAAAGTTACGTTAACGTCGAGGTGTGGTAATTTTTACCTTGATATCATAATTTATCCGTTATTGGAGACCTTCCACCATAGAAACTATACTGATCGATAATTATGATGACATGAGTAGATTCTAAACGCATCAAAATGCTGTAGAGAAGCGAGAAGTGGTAAATTTCCAAAAATTGCATTCGAAGAAAAACTAACGTTACCCTAGACGTGGGGTAATTTTTACACCACCATCATCATTTCTCGACAAATGTTACACCTTCCCCCATAAAAACAAAACGGGTCAATAATTACAACGAGATGGGAAGATACTAAGAGAGTAAACTTGCTGGACGGTAAGTTAAAAGAGATATTTAAGGAAACTGTAAGTCGGTGTAAAAATTACCACCACGTCGTAAGTTAAAGGTTAAAAAAAAACACATCAAAATTATAACTGGCAATAATCATAAAAGATTAACCAATAAAACATTACCTGTTTAAGTATACAATAAATAAAAATAGAAAAATTTAATAGAATAAATTATTTGCATAGAGTAAAATGACAATGCTGTTTGCAAGATGGTAATGGAAAGCACTCACACAACCAACACATATAACTATTTAAGTACATATTGGAATTTTGTTCAGTTGATATCATTATAGTATATTGGTGAATAAATTATATATACATACCTACATATAATATAATATATTAATATACAGAAACGAAATAAAAAATTAATTCAATTAATTAAAAAATTGTTTTTTTTTTTTTAATTTTTATTATTATTAATCTTTTTTCTTTGTATTTCCCAAAAAATAACTTTTATTTTCTGATCGAAAAATAAAACTCAAAAAATAACTTTTATTTTCTGAGGGAAAAATAAAACTCAAAAAATAAGTTTTACTTTCTGAGGGAAAAATAAAACTAAAAAAAATAACTTTTATTTTCTGAGGGAAAAATAAAACTCAAAAAATAACATTTATTTTCTAAGCGAAAAATAAAACTCAAAAAATAACTTTTATTTTCTGAGGGAAAAATAAAACTCAAAAAATAACTTATTTTCTGATCGAAAAATAAAATTCAAAAAAATAACTTTTATTTTCTGAGGGAAAAATAAAACTCAAAAAATAACTTTTATTTTCTCAGCGAAAAATAAAACTCAAAAAATAACTTTTATTTTCTGAGTGAAAAATAAAACTAAAAAAATAACTTTTATTTTCTCAGCGAAAAATAAAACTTAAAACATGGTATAGATAATGTTCAACAGTTTATTTTTATGGGAGGTCCTTACAAGTGCTGTTTATGCCCATAAGCATTAATCTGTTGTTAGGCATATTCATTTAATGATAGCAAGGCGAGCTCCTTTCATCAAAAACACCAACATGTTGATTCCTTGACCTACCTGGCGTTGGCTTTTTTCTATGAAGTACCAACGCTTAAACTCATTGCAATTAAGTTAATTTGTCTTTCTATAAACTTTTGTAATAATTACATACTAACTTGTAACTTTAAAAGTCATGTTATTATGAATTATTTTTAATTTGTCTCCTATTAGGTTAAGTATAAATTCTTGTCATAGTCTGTAAGTGAATTTGTTACACAAGACTAATAAAATGAAATGAAATGAAATGAAATGAAATGAAATAAAATTTTATGATTTTTAAATATACACTTATTTATGTATTTATATACATATGTCCAAACACAAAAAAAAGCTTACTAATAATAAAACTACAAAATAATTAAATGTTAAAAATAATATATTTCGGGCACAATCTAGGCAAGCACCCATCCAACGCCTACGCTACCACCATGCAGCCAATGACGAAATTCATCCGTTGACAAATCGGCAAATTGATTGACGCCCATCTGAAATGTTACTTCGCCGCGCTTATAACGTTCGTTATGCGCATAAATCATATGGATATTATTACAGAATACTTGACGGCGATGAGCTTCTTCCGCCATGGAACGATATTGTTTGTTGAATTCAGACTGAGAGTGATACAAAAAAATTACAATTTTTGTTTTATCCAATCCTAAATCATAAAGTGACATAACTCAAAATTCAAAAATTTTCAGGAGAGCCAAAAAACTTTTTCTTTTTTATAGGCAATGATGTGGAAAAAGGTCACGTATATCTAATAGTTATTTTTCAGTTAAAAAAGACTGATAGAAAAGCTTTTTGGCAGTCGCTAGATATACATACATATATTCTGTGTACCGATTTATGAAAGAAACCCGATTTCGAAAAATTTTGAGTTGTGTCACCTTATGATTTAGGGTGCGATATGTATGTATGTAAATCATTTTTTTTTAAATACATACATTTTTTAAATAATTTTCTTTTTTCTCTATAGCCACCCACCTTATACAACTGCCAACTGGCATCACTGCACTCGTTCACAGCATCACACACGCGGCAAAAGCAAATTGCTAACGTTAACACCGCAATTGGCAGCATTAAATGGCGCTTGAAATATGTTAATTTGAAAAAATTAGGCATATTCTTAATACTTTTTACGTGGAAGTCGAATGTTGTCTAGCAAATTACAAAATATTTCTGCACTTGACTATCGCTTTGTAATTTATATGGACCATCACTTCGTAGGCAAGACAAAGCTTAGACTGATTAAAGCCCAACATGCGCGTCGATTTTTTCGCCAATCTTGTGTGGTTTACCTACATACATGTGAGGTCTATGCACGCTTTCTTGATTGTCAATGAGTTTTTTTTTATTTCTTTATTCTTGCTTTATTATTAAATATTTTTTTTTTGTCTTTCTTAAATAGCCAATATGATAATGAACTGGCATTCAAGCATACATTAATGATTAATCATTGCTTTGCGTTTGAATTATTTTTCATTAACATCTGATTTTCGATATTGCAACCGCTTGTTATCAGGCGCTAATAAATCATGTACATATGTATGTAAATAATGTCAATGACGTCTATACATTCATAAAAGCCAAGAAAAAGATCTAAAAGTAAAAAAAAACACATCGATACGGTAAGCAAATATGTATTATGATGAGAATATCTACGCAATAAACAATTCGAAAATTTTTGGAAAGTCTCACCTTCCATAATGAATATGGGTGGGTGTTTATTCACCATGAAACGGAACTTGCGTTATTCGATGTATTTTTCCATCTGTATGACTTCGTATTCTAACCCATTCTCGAAGGGAAATTTTGTAGAAAGAACTGGTTAGATTAAAGTACGTAACTTCTTCTCTCTAGTTTAATACGATTCGAAGGCGCCAAAGGTGTCGAAACGCGTCGGAGGAAAGTGGACAAGTGAAAGCTTTTACTTGAAATTGCGACCTAAAAGCTTGACTAAAAAAAATAGTAACCCAACAAACATCATAATTGGTCCAACAGAAAAATTAATATGATTCTATTTACCATACAAACAACTCAATTTATAATATAATAATATAATAATACAATGGCGCTATTATAACTCTGACGAGTTTTATGGCCGAGCTTCTCTCCCAATTCGAGGTGTGCTCCTTTTGTTTTTCCTACTAATTAATACTAATGAATTTATAATAGTAAATTAAAAATAAAGTGACCATGGACCAAAGTAAAACACGATTTTTCTTAAAAATAAATTTATATTTATTTAGCATAAAAATTAGCTTCTTTTACAACTTTTGCTACATCTTCATCTACGGCTCTCTATCTTCCCTTCCCTCTCCTTCTCTCTCCAACGCACTTTCTACAATATCGGATAACTGCACTCACTAGCAATACCACAAAAACTATTCGCATTCCTTAATACACGCATAAAACCACCTTCACCCCAATTCTCCGAATATGAATTCTTTATTATCCAATAATCACGCCCCTTCTCCGTACCATATCCCACAACAACCACCGAATGATTCACCTCCTCCTTATTACATTCATTATCATCATATATGCCACCCATATATTGTTCAAATGTAATGGGTGAACCATTTATGGAGCACGCCAATGGTCCCAACGTAGCAACAACCTCTTTCATTTTCTCCTCATCGCCCGGCTTAATGCGCGCATAATCACGTATTTGCACTCCCCTCCCAGTCTCATTGCGATGACATTGTTCACCCTCCATTTGTGTATATGGATAATTGTTTGCTATCGATATGCCATGATCGCGTATATATTCAAAGCCATACTCTTGGAAGCCGCCATCACAACCCAAATTGCCATATTCGTCGGCGCAATCGACTAGATTTTGTTCGGATAGTGGCACTAAAATGCCGGTGCGCCGAAAGAGGTGGCCCTCTAGTGCGCCAGCTGTAGCAAATGACCAGCAGGAACCGCAATCCAAGCCTTGAAAACCGGGCGGTGTAACGCCGCCCTTCTCACGCCAATCAAATGAATCGGGCAAATTTTCGATTTTCGCCTTGGCCGTGACGAAATTGGTATGCTTGGCGGTGATCTCTCTATGTGTGTGTTGGTGGTGGTGGTGTAAAAGAGAATTGAGAATTTGTGAATAGAAATTAGATATTAGAAAACAAACAAATAAATATTAATCATTAATGCGGATACACACATACATATGTATCTACTTAAAGAATTATCAATGGTTACTTAATATTAGCTAAATTATTTGATATATTTTTTTGTATCATTTATCAAAGTGTTTCAAGTTAAAGCATAAAAAGAATAAAGTATTAAAAGACATTAATTGCTAATTAATTCGAAATCGAAAGCAAAATCACGTTTTCATATGCATATGTACATATGTATGTGCTTTTATGCAGAATCATTGACTCACGAAATCAATTAATAATTATTATGCGGATTTTTAGTGTGAAGTAATACTAATTATACAATTTAAATTGGTTTAAAATTTATGCGATTGGAACATTAACCCCAGAACCTTTAAAAGGTATTTAAAAGCATACATTTAATTAAGTATAAGCTGCATATGTTTGTGTACAAAAATGTGTGCATTATACTCGTAGTATGTTCACGTTGAACCATTTACAAGAGTTTATGATTTGGAGTTAATGAAGAACTGTCCAGTGTTCACGTTGAGCTGTTGAGGAAGTTCAGTGTTTAATTTCACATATTTATGTATGTATGCTTGGTGGCCGCGATACTACATACACTGTTATAAATATTGGAATATTTTTTAAACTTTGATATGGCTTGAGAGGAATTTAAAACTTTTTTTGAGTTAAATTTTGAAACTTCGCAAGTTTAAAAGTTTCTTATTCATTTTTGGTTTAAAATTAAAATTTTAAAAAGGTTAAATATTTCGAAGTATTTTTTGGAATAAATTTCATACTTTTTGGTTTAAATCTTAAACTTTTTCTCATTTAAACTTTTAAGGTTTAAATTTTAAACTTTCATTGATCGTAAGGTTTTATTTCAACGAAAAAATTTTACTTTTAGATTTGAAATTCCAACTTGCTTTTTCGAGAAATGAACAATATAAAAGGCTCACTTATAGTTACATATTAGACAATTTGAATGAACGACTGTGTGGCGTTGTTTGAATGGAGAAACAAAGAAACACAAAATAATTATTGAAACAGATAAAATGAAGAAGGAAGAAAAGGAGAAAAAGAGGATAGGAAATAAGATACAATAGGGAAAAGCATGAAGAGGACATTTTTTTTTATTTAAACCAAAAAAAGGTTTACATTATAAACTTTTAAAAGTCTTACAATAAATCTTAATTTGGAATAAAATCTAAACCTTAAAAGCAGAGATGTAGAATAATTACTATTTCATTTTGAAATTATAAAAAAGTCTTACAAATTTTCTTCAGAATCATATAAGTCTTTTGATAATATTTTTTTCCTGATGATAAAAATCTTCAATAATTATTATTCAGAAACTTATATTTTAAAAATCTTTCCATAATAGTTATTTCAAATACATTTTTTTTAAGTCTTCAAAGACTTTTATATTGAGACAAATTTGAAAAAAGTCTTTGCGTAATTATTCTCAGTAACAAATTGTTTTTTATATCTTCAAAGACTTTTTCATTGAGACAAAGTTCAAAAACGTCTCAGAAAATTTTCAATAACTTTCATATTATATGTATAAAATAAGAATAACTTTCATATATGTAAGTACTTCAAAATTCAAGCAAATTTCCAATTTGAAATTGTATGAAAGATTTTTATCGAAGATATAAAAAATAAATTTGTTACTCAAAATAATTACTTAAAGATATTTTTGAAATTCGTCTCAATGAAAAAGTCTTTGAAGACTCAAAAAACAATTTGTTACGGATAATAATTACAACTCTGCTTAAAAGTTTAAAAATCTCTTAAACTTTTCAAAGTTTAAATTCTAATAATTTTTCGGTCGTATCCTATATATCGGCCAAAAAAGTTTAAAATGTATACCAAAATTTATTTCAGTGTACATGGATTTGCTACGGATCCTATGTATATCAAAATCACGAGTAACCTTCATAGAATATTGACACAAGCATCTCAAATCATTCGTCTATTGCGACCAGCTAACTGTTAAAATAATTTGCAATTAGTTAACGTTTTAAAAGTGCAAACAAATTTTGGCAAAGAACGGGGTTGCAGAACCATAAATTCCAAATACTTAAAAGTAGAGTTAAGTGAGGTTAAGCGCGATTTTATCAAAATTTGTAGGTTAACTCGGAGTTAATGCGTAGAATTTAGTGGTTAACTCGAGTTATTGGTTCAACGTGAATATAATATTAGGGGTTTTCATATTAGGTCAATCTTTATTATGCGCAATAATACTACGCTTCGTAGTCTATTAAGAGGCTTTCAATAAACATTTTATTTTAATTCCAAGAAATTATGATTATTAAGAGTAACGTCATTCTTATGACAAATCGGATATATCAATTGAGAATATTTTATGGAAAATAAATTATTTTGACGTTGGAAAAAAAAAAATTCCAAATGCATTACTGGTTTTACTCACTCACACAAATGTAAATTTTATGGGAAAAAATTTCTTTCCCCATGAGTGCATGATGTAAGGCCTTTGTCGTAAGTATTGCTTAGATGAAGTTGACATTTTTGAGTCAAAGTTAATATACAAATGTACTCTCAATACTGAGTGGAAGTTGAGAAAGGGAAAATACCTTCATCATACTCTTCTATTAATCCAGGGAAAATCAGTGTTCAAAGTAAAAAAATCTGAATAATAAATAATAATTTTCAAGTAAGTAAAATCATAAAATATCGACTGCGATGCCTAGGTTGTTCCTTGTTTATTAAAGCGAGAATAGACTTCTTTAAAAGATATCTACTATCCGAATAAAAAGCTGAAGTTGCTGCAGAGCGCTTGGTTTATTTTCAAATTCCAAAGTCTATACTTAAAATACTACTTATATGTAGGTACTAAGTACCTGGTACTTATGCTTATACTTGTTTAAAAAAAACTCTTTCATACTCACTCTCCCAGATATGTTATTCTCGAGCCAGTTATTCGTGCCACCTCTTGATGTGTCAAATCGGCCAATGGATTTATGCCCAAACGAAATGAACTCAAACCGGCCGATGCATATTTATTTGTCATATCCACCAACGCTTTCTTGCCAATGAATATTGATTGGCGAAATGACTTTTCTAGCTCATTTGCATAGGTTTTACCCGTTTGCGCTAGATAGTCGTCGAAATGTTGCACATCACAGAGTTTTGGAAAAGTTTGTAATGTCAAATCGGGCACGGGCGATGCGTGCGGTAAAGGCGATGCATACGATGAAGGCGGTGTATGCGATACCGGCGGTGCGTGCAGTACGTGCGGTACGGGCGATATGTGCGAGCCGGGATGTGCTAATGTGGGTGTGTAGTAGCAAATGTGGAAGCAATACAAAATCGCTGGCCAAAGAAGATGATATGAGTACGAAGAATGCATTTTTGTATGTGTGTGTGTGTTTGGCAGTTTGTTTTGGGCTGAAAAAGTTTAAATTTAATTTAGTGCTAACTGTTGACACATTAAGGTTGCTTTTACGCATTTTTAATTTACATACATAGACTTGTACCTATGTATGTATATACATTTGTGCATATAAATATGTATCTAAATATTGTAAACTTAAACCAGTTATGTATATACATATTCATATACATATTTAAATTAATTAGGGGATTCACAACCTCTCATATTGCGTCATATCGTCATAAGTCATAATGTTTTGTTGTTGCATTCTAGGCTATATGTGTACTAAATAAATACAACTCTGCACGATATGTTTTTGGGTCGTCGTATTTGATCAGCTGTTTTTGTTTACTTCTTCACAGGGCTTCGGAAAAGTCTTTTATAACTATTTCCGTACAATATTTTAATATGACATATGACTTTATGACACTTTGTGAATCACCTAAATGCCAATGGTTAATATAAATGAAGTAAAACGCCACCACAGGCGGCATCTGTATTCTTCATTTCTATTTTGCTATAAATTCTTTGATTAATTAATAACTATTTTATATTTAGTTGTCTGCCAACTGGTACATAAAACATCTACATACATATATGTATGCAAATTTACAAAAGCGTCGACTTTTTTTGAAAAAATCATCCATGTAAAATTTTCTGTTCCCAGTTGCACTGAATTGTTTACCATTCAATTTTAACTCATTCTCCTTATAATTGGCTATTTCTAAATTGTGTTGTTTGTATAGTAAAACGAGCTAAATTATGGCTGAAAATTATTGAAAGGCTCTTAATACTCTATTAAGCGCATGTTCGAGCATAGTAGATATAATCTGAGAGGCATTATTATGTAACATCTCGGAATATTCAATTCAAATTTTAATAAAGAAAAAAGAAAACACTGTTCATTGTGATTCTTTTTAATATATAACATGGTTGGTTTTTTATTTCCTGGCCCATAAATACATTTGTAAATAATGTGGATGGCAATCGACAACGTACTTACAACAACTATCCACCGTTGGTTTTCAAGTTTAATGCCATAAAGACTTAACGACTCTACTGCTTTTTTGTTGTTTGCTTCTCCGACAGGGTAGGATTGCGATGTATTGCGGAACGAATTTCCGTCATCCCTTGTCAAGTTTGATTTGGTTATAAACCGGTTTCGGCTATGTGCCATCTTCAGTATCTTGTTTCGTTCTGAGTTAATTCTCGTTGGTTCGCTAGTATTTATAGTCGTTAATGTCCGTTATTTTGTCCTCGTTAATTGATCATGGGCTACGTGTGTGTGTGTACGTGCGCGGTCAGGTATGTTAGTCTTGTTACCTGCGGTTCCTTCATTATCGTATGTATGCGTGCACAGTGCTTTGCCTTAATTCTAATGTGGTTCAGGTAGGTAAAAGTCTGTTATTGTTTTCTTTTGTGAAGTTTTATTTCTGTCATTAGTATATTTGCTGTCCTTTTTTTGGTATATTAGCCTGAGTGGCTCAAAGAGTGTGTCCGAAGCTGTGTTTATTTGTTCGTTTATAATTTCCCCCCTGAACGTTTTCTGTTTGTATATTTCCATGTTCTCTAGTATGTTTAGTCGTTTTCCTTTGTATTCGACGTGGAGGATTTTGGCTGCTTTTCCTATCTTCGTTGGAGCACATTTGTTTTGTGCCATGTGGTTGGCGAAATTCGATTCCACAATGGTTGATGATTTCTTTATTTTCTTGTTGTAGTCTCTGATGTGTTCCCGATATCTTGTTTTTATCTTTCGTCCTGTTTGTCCTATGTAACTGTTTTGGCATTCGCAAGTTAGTTTGTATACCCCTTGTTTATCAAATATGTCTTCTTCGTTAACGTTGTTTCGCAGTAGTTTTCCAATGTTGCTCTTGGTTTTGAATGCAGCGTTGATGTTGTACTTTTTAAGTACTTTGGCCAATTTGTATGACGTCAGTCCAGTGTATGTTAAGGCCGTCCATGTTTTTTCTTCTCTTTCTTTGTCATCCGATTTTCTTGAGGTAAAGTTTTTCTGTATTCCTTTTATTAGACCTCTTGTATATCCGTTGTTCTCCGCTATTGTGTATATGGTGTTGAGTTCTTTGCTGTAAGCCCCTTTTTCAAACGGAGTGCGTTCGAGTCGTGTTATTAATTGTCTGAATGCGGCGTTTTTGTGTTGCTGAGGATGGTTCGAGGTGTTGTGTATTATTGTATCCGTAGCTGTAGGCTTCCTGTATATTTCGTATGCAAATTTGTTGGTCCCTTTGTTTATACTTATTGTTAGGTCCAAGTAATTTATTTTCCCTTCTTTCTCTGTGTCCATAGTAAATTTTATATTTCTGTGTTGATTGTTGAGGTAGTTCAGTATTTGTTCCTCTTTGTTTCCCGATATGAGGCAGATGATGTCGTCCACATATCTCGCGTAGAACTTTACTCCTAGATTTGTTGTCAGTTCCTCCATGAATTTTCCTTCTAAGTCTTGCATAAATGCCTCCATTAATATTGCTGAAGTGGGGTTCCCCATTCCGAGTCCATTAGTTTGTCTATATAATTTGTTGTTAAACTTGAAATAATTTTGGTCCAATGTCGTTTTTAAAGCGCTAATGGTCGCTTTTGTACTGTCTTTATCTGTTTTTTCTGCTAATATTTTTTCTATAATTTTTACAGTTTCTGTCGTTGGTACCGATGGATATAGATCCTTAACATCAAACGATACCAGTTTCGGGTTCTTGGGTATGTTTAAGTCCTTAATTTTTTCAACTAGTTCCGTCGTGTTTTTAATTATGTACTTGTTGCTCAGTTCTAGTTTTTCGGTATGTATGTATGAACAGGAGTACAGAGAAAAAACGGAGAATCTGATTAAAGACATGAAGTGCCGACAAGTTAGAAAAGACCCGACAGAGGACTACCAAAAAGCAATAAAGCAAACGATAAAACAATCGAGAACTATAATTGACGAACAAAGAACTTACTTCTTGACATCGATGAATCCATCGGCTCCGTCATTAATTGCATTGCCGAAAATACATAAGACGGGAACACCTATGAGACCAATCATAAACCACAAATCAGCACCCGGATATAGACTCTCTAAACACTTGAAAGCCCTACTAACCGAAAAACTAGAACTGAGCAACAAGTACATAATTAAAAACACGACGGAACTAGTTGAAAAAATTAAGGACTTAAACATACCCAAGAACCCGAAACTGGTATCGTTTGATGTTAAGGATCTATATCCATCGGTACCAACGACAGAAACTGTAAAAATTATAGAAAAAATATTAGCAGAAAAAACAGATAAAGACAGTACAAAAGAGACCATTAGCGCTTTAAAAACGACATTGGACCAAAATTATTTCAAGTTTAACAACAAATTATATAGACAAACTAATGGACTCGGAATGGGGAACCCCACTTCAGCAATATTAATGGAGGCATTTATGCAAGACTTAGAAGGAAAATTGATGGAGGAACTGACAACAAATCTAGGAGTAAAGTTCTACGCGAGATATGTGGACGACATCATCTGCCTCATATCGGGAAACAAAGAGGAACAAATACTGAACTACCTCAACAATCAACACAGAAATATAAAATTTACTATGGACACAGAGAAAGAAGGGAAAATAAATTACTTGGACCTAACAATAAGTATAAACAAAGGGACCAACAAATTTGCATACGAAATATACAGGAAGCCTACAGCTACGGATACAATAATACACAACACCTCGAACCATCCTCAGCAACACAAAAACGCCGCATTCAGACAATTAATAACACGACTCGAACGCACTCCGTTAGAAAAAGGGGCTTACAGCAAAGAACTCAACACCATATACACAATAGCGGAGAACAACGGATATACAAGAGGTCTAATAAAAGGAATACAGAAAAACTTTACCTCAAGAAAATCGGATGACAAAGAAAGAGAAGAAAAAACATGGACGGCCTTAACATACACTGGACTGACGTCATACAAATTGGCCAAAGTACTTAAAAAGTACAACATCAACGCTGCATTCAAAACCAAGAGCAACATTGGAAAACTACTGCGAAACAACGTTAACGAAGAAGACATATTTGATAAACAAGGGGTATACAAACTAACTTGCGAATGCCAAAACAGTTACATAGGACAAACAGGACGAAAGATAAAAACAAGATATCGGGAACACATCAGAGACTACAACAAGAAAATAAAGAAATCATCAACCATTGTGGAATCGAATTTCGCCAACCACATGGCACAAAACAAATGTGCTCCAACGAAGATAGGAAAAGCAGCCAAAATCCTCCACGTCGAATACAAAGGAAAACGACTAAACATACTAGAGAACATGGAAATATACAAACAGAAAACGTTCAGGGGGGAAATTATAAACGAACAAATAAACACAGCTTCGGACACACTCTTTGAGCCACTCAGGCTAATATACCAAAAAAAGGACAGCAAATATACTAATGACAGAAATAAAACTTCACAAAAGAAAACAATAACAGACTTTTACCTACCTGAACCACATAAGAATTAAGGCAAAGCACTGTGCACGCATACATACGATAATGAAGGAACCGCAGGTAACAAGACTAACATACCTGACCGCGCACGTACACACACACACGTAGCCCATGATCAATTAACGAGGACAAAATAATGTTATGTTCAGACACAACCTTAATTGAAAATAAAGAGCCTTCATTCAATTTTCAAGCCCAATGATTCTCAATTTACCATACAAAAATTGACTAAGTTAATGCTTCATTAGAAATTAATGAGTTCCTAATGAAGAACAATTCTGCATGCAACCCTGTTAGAAGCGTTGTTTCATAAGCAAAATTAAATGTCATGTTCAGAGAAATGTCATTAGCGTCAGGGTCCACAAAACAGGTTGTTTCGTCAGATCAGCTGATTTCTTGTTCTTCTTCATCACCTATCAAACTTTTTTTTATTTCTGCTTATTCTATACATGCATTCGTGTTTACGATTGGTAAAAGTTGTGAGCTGAATGTCAAGTTATTTCGTCCTCCTTGCAGTTTTGACATTTAGGTCGCCAGAGTTTGATATTCAGCTCACGGCGTGTATGTGTGTATGTATCTTGAGCCGACCTGTTAAATGGGCCAAGTAAATTAAATATGTCTGAACACCAAATCTAGAGATTTTCAATCAAGCCCAATTGACTTAATTAATTTTTATGTCTGAACATGATATAACGGACATTAACGACTATAAATACTAGCGAACCAACGAGAATTAACTCAGAACGAAACAAGATACTGAAGATGGCACATAGCCGAAACCGGTTTATAACCAAATCAAACTTGACAAGGGATGACGGAAATTCGTTCCGCAATACATCGCGACTCTACTGCCTTTACGATTTATTAATTTATTGACATTGCGAACATATGTATGTAGGTTTGTGCATATGTTTTTATACATAATACATATGTATACCAAACTGGTAAGAGTAATACCCTATATGCACTAGTAAAACATTTTTTCCCATCTTTGAGAAGTTTTGTCTTGCCCTATTAATAACTAATTTTTTCCAATTGAATATAATTATATTCCAATTATAATTGGATATACTAGATGTTTGAGTTCAAATTGATGTCAAAGAGTATCTGAATTGGAGAACTAAGTTTATTAAGAATGCGCCGTTTTCCTTGAGATTAAATAAATAAATTGAAAATTAACATTAGTAATTGGAAAACGGATTGGATCTACATTTGACCTCAAATCAAATTCCAAAAAATATGTTTATTGGGTAATTTTAACTGAAATGGCACGTTATTTGTGGAATGATAATGTCTGTAAGAGTTAATTTTTGTGGTTTTATAAATTTGGGGTAATACCTGCATATGTACATACATCCAGCGCACAGTGGTCGGAATGAGAATTCTAGGTGGACAAAAGTCTCAAACTCGAACTTAGAAAGCTGGTCTAATTCTGTCGTTCAACTATTATAGAATGTCCAGTGACAATACTGTCCAATCCGTAACGCATTCTATGACTCTACCTGGTATTTACGAGTCTTCAAAAGTTGCCTACCTTACATATATAATTTTTTTCTTAAAGCAAAGAGTTTAAATAATCTTTGCGTAGCAGGCCAGATTCTTAGTGTAACTATTTTTTTTCTTTTTCGAACTATTGTGAGAATTGAGATTTTGTATTAAAGTCATTAGAAGCTTATAAATTAATCAATTAGGTCAGTCAAAATACCAATTTAAGCAAGTATAAAAAAAATTTATTTTTAGCATTTATAAATGTGCCAAAATGTAGTGCCACACTCGTCCAAAAAGAAAATTATTTTTCCCAATCAAGAAATATATGTACTAAACGTGTACTAAATCTTAAGCATTACTTTTTCCTACTTTGCCAGATATTTTAGTTTATATAATGGTATAATTTTTTATTTTTCCCCTTGTTTTATATGGCTTGGTTTAGAACAACGAACTCAGCAAATTATAATAATATGTGTTACCTACTATTCATTAATTTAGTATTCTGTCAATTGATTTCATATTTTTAGGACTTTATTAAATCTACTTACATACATACATACATATGTATTTCTAACTCAAATAAAAATTGTGATGACCCCAATCCTGAGGATTAGGTGTCCACACAAATACAAACGCACATACAGGGAATATACATACATATTACCCAAAATTGAATTTACATACATACATATATTATATATATGCCTATACGCAAAGCGAAAAGGAATTTCTTACATTTATATATTTATATACTTACATACATACATACTTTGTAAATACATAATGAATTTATACATACATACATATATATATATATATACATTTATATACATACATATGCATGAATACCTGAATTTCACATACATACAACATGCAAATGAATTTTATATACATAATATATATACACTGCAACAAAATATTATATTTTTATAAAACGCATTTATTTTGATGGGCACTCTAATATACATACATACAGATAGCAAGTGGAAATTGTGCAGATCATAGGCGATTGAACTCAGCGCGACCGATAGGTGACAGCGAACACACAAACATACATGTATTCAAGCGCAGCCACGGCCAATAGAAAAACCCACCACCGCATTTAGGCAAACGAGAAAAGGCCCGCACAAAGAAGGAAAGGAATAAAGCTAAGGCAACGATATACAAACAGACATACATACGTGAAACTAAGCTTAAGCTAAAATATGTAAATATATAAGCATATACATATGTACATAGATGTTAATTTCTAAGGATAATTAGTGTAAGATAACGGGCTGCCTGCGCGCAGGATCGCTATAAAAGGGCGAACATTTTGAAGAGGAAATCAGTTGCAGTAATAGGCTGCAGCTGACAGGTATATTGTCAGTGGGTTTTTACCACTGATAAGGAGTTTGACTGGAGGTTTTCACTCCACTCGAACTTAGTTATATTCACAGAGGGTTTTTACCTCGGTGACGGAAGATAGAGAGGGTTTTTACCTCACTACCTTTAAGAGATCAGGGTAGTTAGAAAACGTAGAAATAGAAACTTTTGTTGAAATAAAGACACATATCGTAATCGAAATTACAGGTTGTTTTCCTTGGAAAAGGAATAGGCCTTCTCTTTCCAGGAACCCTGGACGGACTGAGCTTACCCCAGCTTCAAAGGAAAAGTCCGTCACAAAATACTTGAAATAATTTTCTGCACTTCATGACACAAAAACCTGAAATTTTTTGAAACTAGCAAACCATTTCGATATCAGCAACCGAAAACTAGTTGGAAAGGATATTTGTGACCATTTGGACGTAAGAAATATTTTTGTCCACCTAGAATTTTCATTCCGACCACAGCGGGGAAGGGGGAGGGGACGTAGGTCCAGCTTCACGTATTCTAATGCATAGGTGGCCAGGATTTAAGCGTAAGGGAGCCACACGACAACAACATCAGTAAAAAATCCAACAACCTTCTTCTCGGAATTATAAAAATATTATTTTGCCAAGTAACGGTTTATTGCAACAACATGTAGTTATGTATGTACATACAGATATGCTGCAGCTAGGCATTCATATAGGGGATTCACAACCTGTCATATTGCGTCATATCGTCATAAGTCATAATATTTTGTTGTTGCATTCTAGGCTACATGTGTACTAAATAAATACAACTCTGCACGATATGTTTTTGGGTCATCGTATTTGATCAGCTGTTCTTGTTTACTTCTTCACAGGGCTTCGGAAAAGTCTTTTATAACTATTTCCGTACAATATTTTAATATGACATATGACTTTATGACACTTTGTGAATCACCTAATATATTTTGCTAAACAGCATAAACGAGGTAGCAGATATAAATGTACATCATTCATATGTATGTATGTATGTATGAAGGCGTAACTACACAATGACTGTCGAAGCTGTATCTACGCAATGAATGTCGGCCGATGCTGGACCGTTAGGTTTGAGTGCTCGCCGCGACAACGATTTCTGTGAAAATAAAAATAGGTAAAAAAACTTTTTAAGTTAAACGGTTTTATGTTATACATACATTGCAATGTTTAAGATAAATGTACTAAAAACCAAAAAATAATAAAATAGGTACAGTCGTGGGAATTATAAACATTTGCATAGACTAGACTAAAATAAAACCGGGGGGCACGTCAATTGTCTACAAATTATCGACTTAATGTGCGATAGAAGAATCGTTTAATTCGTCGTTAGGCAGTTGGTCCGCAGACGGTGAGGAAATTACTTACTATTTTCTTGCTCATGGAAATTCCAATAGTTATACACTCCATGTTAATAAAAGAGATATTTCAACTAGTTTATCGTTGGACATTCACACGAGGAATCGTTTCACTGCTCGTAGTTTGTCTTTAATCGACAAAACATATGATAAAAGTACTACTCGCTCACCACTATGAAACCCTAAAACTCGCTTATAATCGAGCTTGCTAGCTTTTTTCCACATTCTAGCCCTACTTATCACACGTCCATCGTTGTCGGTTGAACAACTGCCTAATTATAGTGTAACATTACAAAACAAACATTTTAATCAACGATTGTAGACAATTGACGTGCCCCACGGTTTTATTTTAGTCTAGTCTATGCAAATGTTTATAATTCCCACGACTGTATCTATTTTATTATTTTTTGGTTTTTAGTACATTTATCTTAAACATTGCAATGTATGTATAACATAAAACCGTTTAACTTAAAAAGTTTTTTTACCTATTTTTATTTTCTAGTTTTTAGTTTTTATTTCGCATTCTGTTTAATTCATTTAGTGCTTCATTATTGCAAGGTTTCTTGCCCGTTAGTTTATTGCAGTCCAACGCCTCTATACGTAGTCCCTGCAAAGTTCTTACTCTACTAAGAGCCACGTAGGCTTGACCTTCTTCAAACAGTTTCGCACCTAAGATTTTCAGTTTTAATTACCCCGATCTCAGCTCCACCTAGCGGATTTTTTTTTTAAGAAAATATTTCTTTTCAAGGTAGTAATACATGTTCCGAATTTCAGCCAAATCGGACCATAAATGCGATTTTTGTAAATATAGCGACCCACGCGCCACCTATCGGAAGTTTTTTTTAGGAAAATATTTCCTTTCAAGGTAGTAATACATGTTCCGAATTTCAGCCAAATCGGACCATAAATGCGATTTTTGTAAATATAGCGACCCACGCGCCACCTAGCGGAATTTTTTTTTAAGAAAATATTTCTTTTCAAGGTAGTAATACATGTTCCGAATTTCAGCCAAATCGGACCATAAATGCGATTTTTGTAAATATAGCGACCCACGCGCCACCTAGCGGAATTTTTTTTAAAGAAAATATTTCTTTTCAAGGTAGTAATACATGTTCCGAATTTCAGCCAAATCGGAGCATAAATGCGATTTTTGTAAATATAGCGACCCACGCGCCACCTATCGGAATTTTTTTTTTCATAATATTGCATTGTCATCGGGGTTATACATGCGTACAAAATTTCAGATTAATCGGTTGACAGGAAGAGGGTGATATTTGAATTATTAAATTTGACCCAAGAATAAATAATAATTAAAAAAAAAAACAAACGGGGTGAGCTAAATAAAACCGTTTAAAAAGAAATGCGCGTTATTCTGTTGAAATTCATTTGATTGTTGTTGGGAGCCACTCGGAGCCACTGTTATGTTGTTGGGAGACAAACGGAGTCACTGGAGCCATTGGCTGGCCATCTATGTTCTAATGTATGCATTATTAACTGATTTTCTGCGCAGCGTCATCACTAACTAATCCACTCACACGCTCACACGCATTACACCGAGAGAAGAGGAAACCTACGGCGGCTCACCTCACACGCAGCGTGAGCGGCTCATTCCTACATCACTCATTCAAAATGATTGAAGAAACAAAAAAACTCTCACTCTGCCTTCTAGATGAGTGAGAAACGCAAACGGTCACTCATCATCACGCCGTGAGGATGAGATTTCACGCTCACTCACTGATACTCTGAGTTTCTTCTTACACTAATTTTTTCCGGCCAAAATAAAAGTCCTTTCTAATGAAAACCGAACTGCCCATGCGATTTTTGGTACTTTTATTTTGGCCGTAAAGAAGCAACAACAGATGTGTTAGGCACTTGAAGTACTTTGATAGAAAAGCTCTACGGACATTTGTGCGAGGGCACTGGCGAGTATCGAAAAATTTAACGTACGAGCTTCACACGAATGAACATGTTTCGGCACAGAAAGCATTCCTGTGGCTGTTGTTGTTGTAATGGCAAAAATACACTCCAGAAATGGTGTATAAATTGAATAAATCTTGTGACCATAAAACTTGACTCATGGACAATCGTAACTTCTTCAGCTTCTTCGGGTACCTTCGAATATCGCATTATAACTCAATTCATATAAAAAGAAAATTCAGTAGTTTAAACGGTACCCTGACATAATCCCAAGGGGCATAATCCCAAATTTTTATTTTATTTGGGATTATGTCACTCCCCCTAGGGTGACTTAATCCCAACTTTTTTACTTGGGCTTATGTCACCCCAGACGTAGTGACATAATCCCAATTGGGATAATGTCATTTTTAAGCCCAAAAAAACATTTCAGATTTTTTCTTAGATTTTATTACATTAAGCAAAAAAATTAAAGCTGACAATAAAGTTACTGTTGTTATACAATAACACATTGAGTATATGTATAAGATGAAATATGTATGTACTTAAATTCACATGTTCCCAAAAAATTACTTTAAAACTAAAAAATTACATTAAAATTAAATATATTTACATATATACAGACTTTTTTCAATAAAACGATAGGTATATAAATATTTGTGTACATTGTATATGGGTGTTTCCAGCGTTACGGACGTTCCATGCTGCGACATTATTTTCAGTATAAAACCTATAGTAGGCTTTGGATCAGAATATTTTTTTTTGTCATATGTAGAATTTGTACTCCTCTATCCAAAGCTATCAAACTTTTTTTCTAGAGATGACACATTACCACTGTAGAAGGATTTAAAGTTGCCGTTCGGACGTTCCTCAAAAGTACCTCGTATTTGAGGTTACACCTGATTTCGTTAAAATTCTGCGAATTGGTTGATGCTACAAAAAAATGATGTATATACGACAAACAGAGGAATATACAAGGACTGTCACTACATTAAAGTTATATTTCTGTAGACGTTTTTTATTGGAGAAATATTGGTTTTAATTTTGTTCGGACGTTCCCGTTCGGACGTTCCAAATTTTTCTATGAAGGAAAACATAAATTTTTCATACCAAAACAAGTGTTGAGCACATATTTTATTGCAATTAACTCATTAATTCAAAATTTACATTACTTGCACATTCTGAGGACTAAAACGATACCTAATAATGTATAGTGGCGATGAATATAAAAAAACTGATGTAAGTACTAGCAAAATTTATGGCCGAGCTTCTCTCCCAATTCGAGGTGTGCTCCTTTTTACTTGTCCTACTAATTGGTTGGACCTACAGTTTTATGCCGGCGGAGAACGGCGAATGCATTTTTTGTGAGAAGCATTTTCATGGCAGAAATACTCTCGGAGGGTATGCCGCCCACTGCCGAGAGGTGACCGCTGCTCTTAAAAACCCAATAATTGGATTTTTACTAATTAGAAAAATTGTTTTGGTGTTTTTCTCGGACCGTGGTTTGAACCCGGGACCTCTGTGTAATGTTTGAAGGGCTGGTGTTTGTTTTACTTTAAGCCATCGCATACAGGTAGATTTTGAAGTTTTATGCGCCCAAAAATATTTTATTGTCTACATCTATTCCAAATTGCTTTCAACATTCTTACCTTCAACGGGTTTTTTTATGTTTTTCCTAAAAATCTTTTTTCTCTCTCTTTCTTTGTTTTTGAAATCCTTCCTTTTCTGACCATCTTTCAAGAGGTTTAACCTCCACCTCATAGCCCTTTGAACGGAATTCATTGCTAGATAGCTTTATAAGGAACAAACAAAAAAAAATTATCTGAAGAAAAAAAGTGTATACGTTCGGACGTTCCAATCTTTAATATACTTAAACTCAGGAATCCTTTTGATTTTGGGAAAAAAATTAACGCTGCCAGAAAGAGCACCCAAAACTGTGTTTTGTCAAAAAAAAATTGAAAAATATGACAAAGGTAAGTATGTTTATTTTTACTGCAAAGTATATTTTGCGTCCGAACGCTTGAAAAAAAGCACTACTTTAGAATACACTTTATACAAGATTTGAAGTATTTTGTAAATGTATCTATGTTGATATTCCTAGGTCTGACCTTGGGCTAAGTACTCGTAAAGGCCATTTTTCTACCGGCACTTTTGTTGCGAATTCGCTGATGTACTTCGGAAGTCATATACACTTAGCTAAAAAAAAAATTTTATATGGTAGTCTGAAAAACGTAAGTTTTGTAAGTAGCAGTGCTCTAATGTCCATAAAATTTTGTGGCGTGATAAAGGAAATACGTACCTATATAATGGTATCAAAAAGTTTGGCCTAGGTGCATTTTTAAATTTTTCTCTTTGGTTGACCCATTTTCGGAAACACCCATATATGTCTATAAAAAGATGAAAATTTGGAAGAAAAAATCGCGCGATTTTGATTCCAAATTTTCGCCTGCGGCCTTTTTTTTTTAATAGATCGATAGGTGTATACATATGTATATACATATGTCTATAAAAAGATGAAAATTTGGAAGAAAAAATCGCGCGATTTTGATTCAAAATTTTCGCCTGCGGCGCTATTTTTTTAATACATCGATAGGTATATACATATGTATATACATGTCTATAAAAAGATGAAAATTTGGAAGAAAAAATCGCGCGATTTTGATTCCAAATTTTCGCCTGCGGCGCTTTTTTTTTAATAGATCGATAGGTATATACACATGTCTATAAAAACATGAAAATTTGGAAGAAAAAATCGCGCGATTTTGCTTCGCACTAGTACCTACTCGAGTGATTTGGTATTCTGGCTCCCTTTTATTTGGGATTATGTCACTCCCACATAGTTGACATAATCCCAAGTAAAAAATTGGGATTATGTCACACCATGGTTAGTGACATAATCCCAACTTTTTTACTTGGGCTTATGCCACCCCAGACGTAGTGACATAATCCCAAATGGGATAATGTCATTTTCAAGCCCAAAAAAACATTTCAGATTTTTTCTTAGATTTTATTACATTAAGCAAAAAAATTAAAGCTGACAATAAAGTTACTGTTGTTATACAATAACACATTGAGTATATGTATACGATGAAATATGTATGTACTTAAATACACATGTTCTCAAAAAATTCCTTTAAAACTAAAAAATTACATTAAAATTAAATATATTTACATATATACAGACTTTTTTCAATAAAACGATAGGTATATAAATATTTGTGTACATTGTATATATGTCTATAAAAAGATGAAAATTTGGAAGAAAAAATCGCGCGATTTTGATTCCAAATTTTCGCCTGCGGCGCTTTTTTTTTTTTTTTTTAATAGATCGATAGGTATATACATAATAATAATACAATGGCGCTATTATAACTCTGACGAGTTTTATGGCCGAGCTTCTCTCCCAATTCGAGGTGTGCTCCTTTTTGTTTTTCCTACTAATTGGGTGGACCTACAGTTTTATGCCGGCTCCGAACGGCGAATGCATTTTTTGTGAGAAGCTTTTTTCATGGCAGAAATACTCTCGGAGGGTATGCCGCCCACTGCTGTGAGGTGACCGCTGCTCTTAAAAAACCCAATAATTGGATTTTTACTAATTGAAAAATTGTTTTGGTGTTTGGCTCGGACCGTGGTTTGAACCCGAGACCTCTGGCACAGCAGGCGAGCACTCTACCCACTGCACCACAGCGGCCTGGTATAGGTATATGGTAGGTATATACATATGTCTATAAAAACATGAAAATTTGGAAGAAAAAATCGCGCGATTTTGCTTCGCACTAGTACCTACTCGAGTGATTTGGTATTCTGGCTCTCTTTTATTTGGGATTATGTCACTCCCACATAGTTGACATAATCCCAAGTAAAAAATTGGGATTATGTCACACCATGGTGAGTGACATAATCCCAAATTTTAAAATTGGGGTTATGCCACTTGGGATTAAATCACGGCACCGTTTAAACGCAAAACATCACCCAGTACTACACGTGTAAATCATTTGTTTGTACCTACGTCTTTCAGAAAAACGTTTTTAATTAAATTGCAGCTAGCATGAAAACATCACTCTCAATTTATACCCCACATACACTTCATTCCACCTACTTACACACATACTCACATGCACACTTATCTTTTAACATTTCCTGTCCAGCAACTATCAATCCACTTAACTATAATCTTTTCAACAAAATCAAATAAAAGTGAAATCTGTATGCATCACCATTTGCAAGCAAAAACAAAACACAACAGACCACACAATGCAATAAAAATTAAAAAAAAGCTACTGGAAATTATTAAACCGGCAATTGTAAAAATTAGTTGTAAAACAAAGCAGAGAAAAGGAAAAAACATGTGTATTAAAGACGATGCCGATGCTGCTGATGTTGCTTTATTAATCTACGAAATATCATAATTTTATTATTATGACCAGTCATAATATTTATACTACATACATATATGTATGTATGTATGTATACGAGTATTTACAATGTACAGGTGTGTGCCTTAAGCAATCATATGTACTTGTATGTGGCCACTGTGGTGCAGTGGGTAGAGTGCTCGCCTGCTATGCCAGAGGTCTCGGGTTCAAACCACGGTCCGAGCAAAACACCAAAACAATTTTCCTAATTAGTAAAAATCCAATTATTGGGTTTTTTAAGAGCAGCGGTCACCTCTCGGCAGTTGGCGGCATACCTTCCGCGAGTTTTTCTGCCATGAAAAAGCTTCTCACAAAAAATGCATTCGCCGTTCGGAGCCGGCATAAAACTGTAGGTCCACCCAATTAGTTGGAAAAACAAAAAGGAGCACACCTCGAATTGGGAGAGAACCTCGTCCATAAAACTCGTCAGAGTTATAATTGCGCCATTGTATTATTATTATTATATTATGTACTTGGAGAGGGGACATTCTATCGTGACTCCTGGGACATTTGACTCCAGAGCTTAGTCAACTTTGAATTATAAAACCGACATCGGGACTTAAATTGCTATGAAATATATTTATCGACATGGATAAATATCCAATACAACAAATGCATTAAAAGAATCGGCTAAATAATAACAAATAGCTTTGTAACTACTCAGTAAATGAGTGTGACTCCTGGGGCACCGAAAAATCCCTTTGTTGCACCTTTATGAGCACGAATACGAATTTTAGTTCAACTATTCAACTTTCACCTACAATTTGTATATGGTCGAAAAAACATACTGCATAGTACCATATTCTATAAAAATATTTTATATATTCAAATTCAATTAACTATTTTCAATATTTAAAATTGTGACTCCTGGGACAAGTTTTTGTGACTCCTGGGACAAGTGCGAAATATGTATACTAGATTATTGAAATCAGTTTTATTATTGTTTTAGCCCTTTTTGACCAAGTTATTCATAAATCTCTCCCAGCAGAATTGAAACCAAGCCAATTAAATGAACAAAATAAAGTGAATGCAAAATAATACTTATATTTACTTCAAAGTTCTGATTAAATACACTGGATCACAAAATGAAATTTTTTGTCTGTACTTTGGACGCGACTATCCTGTCTATGTGTAAAATCGGTCGCTGATTCCGAAAATCGGGTTCATTTTTAATTCTATGGGAAGGTTTTTGAGATATCGGCAATTTATCGCTATTTGGCCAATGGCTCCACTTAATCCTGTATATCTCTTTAAGGCAGTGAGATATCTTCCTTGAGGTGGCACCGAACGAAAGAAAATTAAATTTACTTTTTCTCTATCTCTTATAGTTTCTGAAATTTTGACGATTCAATTTGAATTTTTTTCGATTTTTACGATTTTTTTAAGAAAAAATTAATTTTGTCAGGCAATATCCTTAAAACCAATGTTTTTACCTTTACGTGAAGCTCCATTCCATTAGCAAAAAAATAAGCTTTCAACGAAGAAAATCCATGGTAAAATGGAAAAGTTATAGGCGATCAAGTAAATACAGCCAAGTCGCGCATGATATTTTTTTTCGTTTGGTGCCACCACAAGGAAGATAGCTTACTGCGTTAAAGAGATATACAGGATTAAGTGGAACCATTGGCCAAACAACGGTAAATTGCCGATATCTCAAAAACCTTCCCATGGAATTAAAAATGAACCCGATTTTCGCAATCAGCGACCGATTTTACATATAGATAGGATAGTCGAGTTTAGAGTATTTTTTGGCTGTAGAGCAGTGATATTTATTTAAAACAAGTCGAATTCAACATCTCTAGAAACAATTATTCAAAACTACTATATAATAAAAACTAAAAACATTTCAAAATTTCGTTTCAGAATCTTCTATTTTAAGTACAGGTTTGCCCTAATACATTAGAGTTCAGAATCGTGTGACTTCTGGGACATATTTCAAAATAGTCTAGAAACCACAGTATGACCCTATTAACTTAAAAAATGTATTTAGACGGTGAACAGCCTTTTAATCCTTACTTTTATAAATATCTGGTTTCATAGGGTCATACCTGAGGTTACCAGACCAATTTTTATGCCTTTTCGTGTGACTCCTGGGACACCCCATATGAATCAATTATATGAAGATATACGCAAAAATCACATATCCTTTTTTAATTTTTTGTGATGCAATTATTTAAATTTTTCTCTGCTCTACTGTGAATGACATGCAATTTTTTGTTACAAATGAAAATATAGCTAATATAGCAATGCAAACATGACCAAACTTTTTCCGCAAAATAGTTAGGTGTGAAGTCAAAGTTCTATGGACAGAAATTTTGGGTTTTTACATATTTTTCTATATTTCTGTTACCAGATTAGGAAAATATACACATTTAGTTACAGGTAACTGAATAAATAGGAATGATTAGTAGCATTTTAAATTCTATGTCGTTTTCCTCTTTTGGCTGGAATGTCCCAGAGCGAAGATGTGATTAATAATGAAGAAGAAAGAAATAAGAAAACGCCAAAGACATTGTGAACTACATAAATCAATTGGGGTTAAATTATACTAAAGTTATTTGTTAAGGGTTAGCAAGAAGCGCCCAACTGTTTTTACAAATGGCTTAGATATATAGTAAATGTTAGCTGATGACTTGTTAATTAAACAAATCCAGAGTGATGATGGCAATTAAAAATGGTGATATTAATCGACCAATGCATTCTCCTCAACGTCATGCGATACAATTTAATGAGCAACAGCGGTCTTTTGTGTTAGATAAAAGGTTTAATATCTTAAATTTTTCGCTAATATCTATACATAGATATGTTTATAATACTGCAGCTAATATAAGGGACAGTCCCGAAAAATGGCAGTCTAGAACTAGATAGTTCACAACTTGCTCACAACTGGTTATAATGGAATGCAGAGCGGGATAGTATACTATTGTGATAACGTGAAAAATTTACGTTTACAGCTATTACTTTAAAGTTGAGCAACAACTAATTTTGCACTTTACAGTAATACGCCTTTTTGTCGCCTTTTGCTGAGTATTACAAATGGAGCTTCGTTAAAAGGACGTATTTATATGTACCTATAACCAAAGTAATATTACATGGAATTTGTAGATGAATAGGGATAATTTTGCCTGAAATTAAAATAACGGAAACATCCGTAGTTGGAGCTTCGTTAAAAGGACGTATTTATATGTACCTATAACCAAAGTAATATTACATGGAATTTGTAGATGAATAGGGATAATTTTGCCTGAAATTAAAATAACGGAAACATCCGTAGTTTGGCATATGGGTGTTTCCGAAAATGGGTCAACCAAAGAGAAAAATTTAAAAATGCACCTAGGCCAAACTTTTTGATACCATTATATAGGTACGTATTTCCTTTATCACGCTACAAAATTTTATGGACATTAGAGCACTGCTACTTACAAAACTTACGTTTTTCAGACTACCATATAAAATTTTTTTTTAGCTAAGTGTATATGACTTCCGAAGTACATCAGCGAATTCGCAACAAAAGCGCCGGTAGAAAAATGGCCTTTACGAGTACTTAGCCCAAGGTCAGACCTAGGAATATCAACATAGATACATTTACAAAATACTTCAAATCTTGTATAAAGTGTATTCTAAAGTAGTGCTTTTTTTCAAGCGTTCGGACGCAAAATATACTTTGCAGTAAAAATAAACATACTTACCTTTGTCATATTTTTCAAATTTTTTTTGACAAAACACAGTTTTGGGTGCTCTTTCGGGTAGCGTTAATTTTTTTCCCAAAATCAAAAGGATTCCTGAGTTTAAGTATATTAAACATTGGAACGTCCGAACGTATACACTTTTTTTCTTCAGATAATTTTTTTTTGTTTGTTCCTTATAAAGCTATCTAGCAATGAATTCCGTTCAAAGGGCTATGAGGTGGAGGTTAAACCTCTTGAAAGATGGTCAGAAAAGGAAGGATTTCCAAAACAAAGAAAGAGAGAGAAAAAAGATTTTTAGGAAAAACATAAAAAAACCCGTTCAAGGTAAGAATGTTGAAAGCAATTTGGAATAGATGTAGACAATAAAATATTTTTGGGCGCATAAAACTTCAAAATCTACCTGTATGCGATGGCTTAAAGTAAAACAAACACCAGCCCTTCAAACATTACACAGAGGTCCCGGGTTCAAACCACGGTCCGAGAAAAACACCAAAACAATTTTTCTAATTAGTAAAAATCTAATTATTGGGTTTTTAAGAGCAGCGGTCACCTCTCGGCAGTGGGCGGCATACCCTCCGAGAGTATTTCTGCCATGAAAATGCTTCTCACAAAAAATGCATTCGCCGTTCGCCGCCGGCATAAAACTGTAGGTCCAACCAATTAGTAGGACAAGTAAAAAGGAGCACACCTCGAATTGGGAGAGAAGCTCGGCCATAAAAGTCGCCAGAGTTATAATAGCGCCATTGTATTATTATATTATTCTTATTAAATTTTGCTAGTACTTACATCAGTTTTTTTTATATTCATCGCCACTATACATTATTAGGTATCGTTTTAGTCCTCAGAATGTGCAAGTAATGTAAATTTTGAATTAATGAGTTAATTGCAATAAAATATGTGCTCAACACTTGTTTTGGTATGAAAAATTTATGTTTTCCTTCATAGAAAAATTTGGAACGTCCGAACGGGAACGTCCGAACAAAATTAAAACCAATATTTCTCCAATAAAAAACGTCTACAGAAATATAACTTTAATGTAGTGACAGTCCTTGTATATTCCTCTGTTAGTCGTATATACATCATTTTTTTGTAGCATCAACCAATTCGCAGAATTTTAACGAAATCAGGTGTAACCTCAAATACGAGGTACTTTTGAGGAACGTCCGAACGGCAACTTTAAATCCTTCTACAGTGGTAATGTGTCATCTCTAGAAAAAAAGTTTGATAGCTTTGGATAGAGGAGTACAAATTCTACATATGACAAAAAAAAATATTCTGATCCAAAGCCTACTATAGGTTTTATACTGAAAATAATGTCGCAGCATGGAACGTCCGTAACGCTGGAAACACCCATATTCTTAATCAAGAAATTAATTTAATTAAAGTCTTTTCGCACTCCTTTTCATCACGACCAGTGGACTACGTCGCACACTGGGGCCACTTATATACATATGTATATGGGGGGACGCTCAAAATTCTGAAATCAACTTTTTTACATCGGACTCGCTTTATCTGCACTAAAGCATTTAATCTATCTATCATAACCCATTGACGGTCATGATTTAACGCGTCGGTGACCTATGTTTTTTATTTTAGTTTCGAGTTTAATTTTCTTGAATCAGAATCGGTATATCGATACTAAAATAGTAAATCCTAAGAATTTTAACATCTTAACGACCACGCATTAACCCATTTTTAACCCAAATTTTTTCACTTAATTCTTAGATCAAAATATTCACATCATATTAGTTGTATCTACACTAAAACAAGTAATCTTTGGAATCTTAACCCATCAACGGTCATGAATTAACCCATTGGTGACCAATTTTTTTTTAAGAACTGTAACCAAATTATTTAAATCACAATTGGTATGTCTGTACAAAAATAGCCAATGTGTATTATATTAAACCATTAGCGGCTATGTATTAACCCATTAATGAAATATGCAGGTGCATGTACATATGTATGTATACAAAAATGGTTTTCTCCAATTTTCTTGTTTCGAGATATTAAAAGTTTTCTGTTGTCACAAGTATGTTTATATGGGAATTAGGAGTTTCACCGTTAGCGTTTTAAGCAGAACACGTTTTTACCCACATATTTTCATGCCTAACATAAAAAAAAAACAAAATGGGAGTAACACAACTTGTGCTTCAAAGAACTCATATGATAATACAACTTACAAGTCTAATTTAAAGAAACCTGGCTTGACAAGTAACCTTAACCACATTTTGTAATTAAAGTAATCAGTAAATAATGGACCAACTAAATTTACGATAGAACAGAATCAAATTCAACCAGATATAGGTGTTTTTCTTAAACTAAGATTAGAATGCAATTTTTAAACTCACTTTTTTTTTAAATGCACACTTTGCTTTTGGTTCTGAACTCGGATTCTTTGTCACAAAGGACCATGTTTTACTGCTGCGTTTTTACATTTGCTACGTTTTTGCGCAAATTAAAAAAAAAATCCCTTCTGAAAAAAAATATTAAAAAAAAGAGGTACGTTTAGTTTTATACTAAAAATTAATTTTTTAAAACATCTAGTTGCAAAAAAAAACACTAATCTATTATATAAGCTTCACTTAGTGTTATGGAAAAGTAGAATAATAAAATTTTATATCCTTCTCTTACGCAACCTATACACATTAAAATTTCCCAAAAAAAAAATTCTGGAAAAAATTATTTTTTGGAAAATTTGCCATGTTTGTGTATGGATAACTCCCAACTGAAAAATGATAGACAGCTGAAAATTGGGCCAGAAGTGTAGAATTTTATAGGGAACAATACAGCGTTTTTAGTTTTTTGAAAAACTCATTGTTTACAAACTGAAATTTGAGCACGCTCTGCCCCAGTGTGCGTCGTGCTATTATTTTGGGAGTACTTTTTCCCTCCCATTTTGGAGCGCATAGAAAGTTATGGGCTGTTACGTAATACTTAATTGTATATTAATTTAATTAAATATCTGGGGTATGATGCAATTTAAAGATGAATGAACTCAATTAATTTGGCATGTCTGAATATAATTTAAGAAAAAATTAGCTAATTTCCCCAACTAATAGCTTTTAAGCTCAAGAACTATTCACAAAAACCATAGTATATAAAAACTATATAGTCTACTCAATACTCCACAGCACTTAAACAAAACACGTTCCATTTGCGACTTTAAATTTATGACAACATCAAAAGATGCTTAAAGGCCCAAGCCTACTTCACAAATATGTTTCTTATTTATTACACCTGCTAATTAAATTATGACATTAGAGATTAAGAAACAAAATACGACAGAAAAAAATCAAAAAAAGTTAACATACCAAAACACTAAGCCGGTATCATAAAAATACGAAATTAGTATAAACATAGTTATCCATTAAAAATTTAAATAACCAGAATTAAGTTTTAGTTTATGAATGAAATTACTATTTAACAAGTAAGGAAGCCTAAGTTCGAGTGGAATCGAACATTAGATACTCAGCTGTATGCGTTCATTGTTTGTTTGCGTTTGTTCGATATAGGGTGTATTTTACATAAAGCGAGTGCTGCATAAAGTGGGCGTAGCCATGCCCATTTTCAACATTTTTTCAGTCATCCAACTAAGTATATGAATATTATTCTTTGTGTAAAACTTCATTCCTTTATGACTTCTAGTTACAAAGATGTCACTTTACAAATTCCCAAAGGGTGTTCCAGAAATATCTTTGTTAAAAAGTAGGCGTGGTCATAAACCGATTTCAATAAATTTCTGCGTGTCTATTAACATAGGTTATATAAGTATATAAACCAAGTTTCGTCATAATATCTCAGTTATTTGTCGAGTTATGGGCTAAGAAATCTCGTATATCCCTTTGTCCAAAAAGAGGCGGTGCCACGCCCATTTTCCAAAATTTTTCTATTCTATGTTTCCGGTCTATTGTGGAACTCATGCCATAAAATTTCAATGAATTATCTTTATACTTGACAAAGATATCGCTTAAAATGTTTTTATAAGGTCACTTTATAATACCCATATATAATAGTGGGCGTGGCCGTCAACCGATTTCGCTAAAATTTTTAACATGTATTACCACAAGTAATAAAAGTGTGCACACCAAGTTTCGTCATTACATATAAATTATTTGTCGAGTTATGGGCTCAGAAATCTCGTATATTCCTTCTTCTAAAAAGAGGCGGTGCCACGCCCATTTTCCAAAATTTTTGCGTTTTTCGTTTTACGTCCGCAGTTGGACTCCTGCCATAAAATTTCAATGATATATCTTTATATTTGACAGAGATATCGCTTACAATGTTTTTATTAGGCCACTTTATAATACACATATATAAAAGTGGGCGTGGCCGTCAACCGATTTTAACTATTTTCCGTCCACGTTTTCCTAAATAAGTAAATCACGCGTACCAAATTTCATTGATATATCTTCAATGGTTTCTGAGTTATGACATATAAAACTTTCAATATTTGACCCTTAATAAGTGGGCGTGGCACCGCCCATTTTCCAAAATTTCATCAAATTTCTTCCTAGAGGCCTGAGCTCAACACGTGGGTAAAATTTCATCACTCCAACTATATTAGTGACTGAGATACCAAATTTCCGATTTTTTATATATAGGAAAAGTGGGCGTGGTCATTGTCCGATTTCGCCTATTTTCAATACCAACCGTCCCAGTCTCGATACCAACTTGCATTTCAAATTTCATCAAAATATCTCAATTTTTGCGCGAGTTAGAGTGTTTATAGACGGACGGACGGACATGGCTCAATCGATTTCTCTTTTCACCCTGATCATTTTGATATATATAAGTCTATATCTATCTCGATTATTTCATTCTGTTACAGTCCACCGTTATGTGATTAAAACTATAATACTCTGTGTACTAGTACAGCTGAGTATAAAAAACCTCAAAAGATAAGCAAAGTAGGCAAAACTACATATGCGAACAACTTATTTTTTTGTTTTTACAACGTCTACCTAAACAGGTCTTGGTGATATATTTTCTTTTGGATCGTTAGAAGGCAAACTGCTTCAAGAAAGAAATAAAATTTCCAAATCACATAAAGCTTTGCGATATATTTTGCAGACGCAAGGTTGATTTTAATGCTAATAAATTGAATGATAATAAATTAAAATGAAAGAAGAAAAATTATATTTGAAATTATTAGCGCAATACTAATAAAAAAAACTATTTACAAACATTAGATATCCATTTTAATAAAAAATTAAGTATCTAAGGATTAATTCATAAAAAATTAAAAAGAAAATTTCAAATCTCAAAAACTTCAAGCAAACGAAATTCGGCATGCCTAAAAATGAAAATTGAGCTCGTTTCAGAATCTGAAACACTCGTTTGTTTGTGGTTTATTCGCTGGTTCCATTACAAGCTATTATTACTATGTTCAGAAAGACGCTTAATAGACCATTAATAGCCCATAACTGAGCGCCATTCATCATACAAACGACTCCAATTATTAAGAGTTAATTAATTGAATAGATCTAAAATTGAATGCAGTTTTATAATGCAAATCTTATAACGGGCGGAGTTTAGTGAGCAAAAGTACTTAATGCCATCAAAACGAAATTGAAGATAAGTGAAATGTCATTAAAATATCTGCGCACATCACAGCCAACCAGCGTAGTCAGTATTTTGCCATAATTTCAACTTTTACATTTTTGCTGATTTATGTATATAAATCTCACGCATTTTATTGCCGGATTAATTATATTTAAAGAAATTAACAAATTTTTGCCGCACTGCCTAGGAAATGTCTCTATTTTTAGAATAAAAACATTTGTCACTTAAAAAACTTAATTAAGCCTTCCAAACAGGTGGAAACCCTACGAGAAATATTATCTACGATCGTATCTCTTAATTTTCTTTAATTTCATATCCATATTTCATGGCTTTTTATAAACACTCTTGAGTTTAAATATTTCAAACAGTTGGTAACCCTACGAAAATTATATCCAACGATCGTGTTGCATAATTCACTTCAATTTGATAACCATATTTCCATATTTTCTGGCTTCTTATAAACATAACTAAACTTAAATTTTTTTAAACAGGTGGCAACCCTACGAAAATTATATCCAACAATCTTATCGCATAATTCACTTCAATTTCATACCGATATTTCCATATTTTATGGCTTCTTATAAACATAATTAAACTTAATTTTTTTTAAACAGTTGGCAACCCTACGAAAATTATATCCAACTATCTTATCTCATAAGTCACTTTAATTTTATACCAATATTTCCATATTTTATAGCTTATAAACATAATTAAACTTAAATTTTTTTTAAACAGGTGGCAACCCTACGAAAATTATATCCAACTATCTTATCTCATAAGTCACTTTAATTTGATACCCATATTTCCATATTTTATGTCTAAATTATAAAAATAATTAAGCTTAAAATTTTTAAATAGATGGCAACCCTTAAAAATAAATATTGCGATGAATGTTATTAAGTTTATTCGCCGAAATACAACATATGTTGTACTGCTTTTATTTTATTATGTAATCTCTTCATGTAATCTTTATGTAGTGTTTCTGGAATAGTCCTCAATCTAGGACAATTCTTTTTTTTTTTAATGAGACACAAAACTTTTACATTTGGCCATCAATTGCATTTTACATGATTTCAAAAATTTCCTCTAGAAAGTCAGTTGTGTCATTATTTATCTGCGTATTTTTTTAGCGCATACTTTTGGTTTATACATAAAATATGTACGTATATACTCGTTTATATTTAATTTAATATTGTGAAAGCTCTAGCTAAGTATTACACAGCTATTATGTATGTATATAGGCATCTTTTGGCAATAATTATTATTTATTATTAATTATCTCTTAATCATTCACTCAAACACAAATTTCAACACAAAATTTTTTAACTACAACATTATTGTTATAATTTTTATACTCGTATATTTTTTTTTTTATTCGCACCTTTTGTAATTAATAATTTTTCTTGCTTGTTTTTGCCTCCTAGCTTTGTTGTTACACTTCCGCTATGGTGAAGTCATTTGTTACAACGATGAAAAAGTCTTCTTAATCGTCTTTTGTTTCACGCTGCGTTAGTATTTATTCAGTTTCGGTTTTATTAAAAAAAACACACATATGTATCTACATATATGTATTTAAAAACATGCAGATATATGTATATAACTATGGTTTAAACTTTTTTTAATTTAAACCGAACCGTCCGTTAGTAGCTGACGATCAAGTCGAAATAAACCGATTTTATGGTTTGAAAATGCTTTTATACTAATGATACCAATATTTAACCCTTTCAGTAAAAACGTCCATTATATTGGACGCTGTTTATGTGTACTTAAAACTTTATTTTCTCACATACCAAAGCTTTTAGTGACTAAAATATGGTTGTTTTCCAACAATTATATTATTCTTCTTTAGATCGTTTCTTTATTTTGATTTTCCGAAAATAATTAAACGCGTTTTTACCTAAATTTTAATAATGTTTAGATTCTGAAATATAGTCTTTTAAAAAACGATTAAAAACTATTATTTATTGCTGGAATTTAACTTAGAAAAAAATCATCAGTATTACTACAAGTTTAAGAATATGTTTTGTGTAAATAAGAAATAAAAATTATGAATAGTTTCTCGAGGGGGTCTCAAAATATACATGTCCCTTATATTGGACAACAGTACCCAGAGACTGTTAAAATGTGCCCAAATTTTATTACTGGTTTTTTTTTATACCAGCTTTATTATATGTCTGCTTTTTATTGAGGATATGACTTCTTGGCATGCTTCGACAGAGGAATAGATTTTTTAAGCTTGATTGAGAAAATAGGAAACATATACCACGTTTTCAAAATGACTCCACTGCTAATCAAAATGAAAAAAACGGTACTTTATGAAGTACTTTGGTGAGGATTTTATGGCAAGCTCCACAAGGATCCATAAAATTCGCATGTTTTTCTATAAGCGTTGGGGTTTACCATTCTCTTTTGAGGAAAATCTTTATGTTGCTGGGCAGGTAATCCCTTCAAGGGAGAGTTTACCAGAAAGCAATATATCTAGGAAATCCAACTCCATGAGGTACATATAAAGGTATTTTCTGTGTTAGAAGCGGAAAGCCCTTCGGATTTTACAGTTTACGAAGAGTCTTCAACCCCATTGGATGAACTACTTGCAAAATCCATTGGAATCGAATTAACCCAATAAGCACATGATTATTGAGGGCAAAAAGGGCATGTATTTTTCTTCGATATGAACTTCCATTATTTCGCCCTGTTCGAAATTTAGGTACTACAGGGGAATAAAAGCTGCTGGAACAGCGCGTTTAGCCAACCGCCACTTCCGGATGATAGAACAATGGCTAAACGGTGACGTGGTGCTTCTGCTGAATATTACAGTTCGAATGAAAAGGTAATATTTTCCAAATGGTTCGACCACAAAGTTGTCAATTTAGCTTCGAACTTCACCGGAATCAGCAACGGAGGCAAAGCTAACTGGTGGGACAAAGAGGAGAAGAAACAACTTCTATTTCAGCCTAGATTGGGCTACAGAAAATGGAAGCGAATCGCAACACCGCCATTGAAATTACGCACAGATAATTCGAAAGAATGATGTAGTGAGTAGAGTGTCCGGCTGCCATGCCGAGGTTCCGTATTAGAAACAAGCGCGGACCATTCCAAATTAATATAATTAGTTTTTGAAGACTAGAAACCGCGGCCAACACTCGGCAATGGGCATTATACCTTCCGAGCTTATTTTTGGCATGAAAAATTTCCTTACACGAAATATATATATGGATATTACCTGTTCGTAGCCGGCTTAAAACTGTAGGTCCACACAATCGGTTGAAAAAAAAATTAAGGAGCACGCCTGGAAATGGAAAATAACCTTGGCCTAAGACTCGTTAGAGTTGTATACCTACTTATTATTCGAAACTTATACCAAAATTTATACAAGCGAAAAACGTCAATCAATACAAAATGAAAGAATGTTTAAAAAACTTTTATTTCTTGACAAAATTGGAGCGTTTTTTATGCATAAAAACTCAAAATAACTGCTTAGGCTTTTTATAAAGACGAATAAAGCTACCAAATGACTCTTGAAGCAGTTCTTATTTTTACAGCTATTGGGAACCGCTGTCCAATATATAGGACACGTTATCACGGTAAAACCAAGGGACTTACAAATATTTTTCTTGAAAATTTGAAATCAGCGACCCAAAATTAGTTAGAATACCAATTTTCAGATTTTTCCCTTCATCGGTTGATTTTTTGTACTGAAAGGGTTAAATCAATCTTTGATTTGATCAAGTTGGTGGCTACACAGTATGTGGTCGCTTAAGGTATGCACACATATGCATGTACATTTATTTATACATACATTGAGCGTTGGAAAATAAAGGGTGTCTCAATAGATGTGTTCAGCCATATACGAAGTATCTAGAAAACATTTTTCTTAGATCGACTATTTTTTTTGGCTAATACAGATAAATGAAAAATCTTCAAAAAATATCAAACCAAGGAAAACATTCAAATACCTACTCTTCGGTTAACTGGGTTGGTAAATGAAGCTCAATTATGGCCTTAAATTGCTGAAAGGCTCTTAATAGTCTATTAAGTGCATGCCTGAACTTAGTATAAAATCATATATGTAGCATCAAGAAACAAACCTAGTTAGATAAAAGTTAGTGAGAAAGAAGTTTTTTGAAAAGTTTTGTCGCACATTACCCAATAAACATTGTGGCAAACATTCGAACATTCCCATATCAATATCGGTCGGCAAACGAAATCATAAAACTTTAGTTTTCCAACATTTTCCAAAAAAAAAAGAAAATAATTTGCTATGACAGCAAGAGAAAAGTTGACATGACAGCCGCTCTCTGTTATTAACATTTACTTTCGAGAATGAGCTGGATTTCGCATAAACGAAGACAAAATATGTACATCGGATAACGAAGGTTTCCACCGCAATTTTTGAACACCTACTTTTGAGATACCCTATAAAATCATAGGTTTGAAACAATCAGATTTACCGCCCAGCACAATTAAACATCTACTTAAATGACCTATGACGACGCAAATATGGAAGCGAAGCGAAAGTAATATTTTTTTTTTGCAAGGGACCTCTTTTATACATAAATGTAGATATGTACATACATACATTCATATATCCACATAAATATACTGCCATACAGCAATACATACCCTGAAAAAATTTGGGGACCAGGTAGTCCAATGGGAGGGGGCTTTAAAGTAGGTCTGAAGGGACGTGGTTACGGACTTGGTTACATGTTATGCTGCATGGTACCATGCGTGAAGAGGCCTAGTTACAGACTTGCTTCCATGTTATGCTGCATCGGACCACATCGAATGTAAATTGTCGTTCGCCGCCAACTAATACGTGGTTGGTCGGCAATTTGGCTCGGTCTAGGGTATTGCCAACTATACGGCAGAAATTATGAAAAATTACAGCTGGTCCTGTACTAGCATATTACGTGGTCCCACTTTTTGCAGGGTATCTAAGTACATACATACTTAATTAAATATTTGTATACCAACACCTGTTAAAAATCGAAGTGGAGTGATTTTGTTATAATTTCGGTTAAAAATCAGTAGCTTTTTGTTTTCATTGTTTATTTTGTGTTTTTGCTGTTTCCGCGCTTTTTTGTATTTTTTTCTATTATTCAATTTGTTACATTGTCTTTGTGGTTTCAAGTTTTCTTCTCTTTTATTGACTCGCCCGCACGCCACCAGCATAATCAATCATTAATGGATGATGATTTATCCTAAAAAATATATCAAATGATAAGTAGTTTTGTTTTGATATACATACATATGTAGGTAAACCCCATTGAAAAGAGATTATGTGTAAAGTGTTAAGCAGGTATATATGTATATCTGCATGTACATTAGGCATATAACAAATTTTGACGAAAAATTTGGCAAATATTGTACAAGTAATGAATATCACTTTTTTATGTGATTTCGGTTCAAAAACGTTCCGCGCAAAAATGGATTTCTAAAAAAAGTCAGATTTTTTTTTTATTTTTTTTAATATTTTTATTTTTACATTTTTGTCAATTGTTATATGAAATAAATTTTAAGTTTAAAGTATGTGATGATTTCCACATTTCTTTTAATAGACCTTAAGGTAAATATTTATTATTATGAAGAAAAACGTGTACACTGTACAAAACTTTTTTTGTTTTTTCAGCAGTTCTGATAAAAAGTAATTTCGTTTTGCGCGGAAACTTTTTTGCAATTTCGCAAAAAAAAAATACTGGGGTTCATACTTTTTTATGCTCTATTCGACTATGGTATGCCGTTTTTCGTATTTGCAAAAATTGTAAAAAGTTATATGCCTAATGTACATATGTACTCATTTTGTATTTTTGTAAATTTACACGTATGTACTTATGTTTACCCAGCTTTCATTGGTAAATGAGTTACATCAGAGTTTGAATTAATTGTCGAGAATTGTGATCTACATTTTTTTGATTGCGATGATGTGCCAAAATAATTAATTGATCTTACCTACATATGTATAAAAATTATTGATGAAATAAATTATCGTCTGCTTTGATAAATGGTATATAATAAAAATTATGCTGACCTTCTTCTTTTTCTACCAATTACGATATCATGCAGTTTAACTGCAAAGCGAAGCACAAGAAAGACCAAGCCAAACCCTAATTTAATTTGCGTTTCCTAACAGCGATGATTTCGCTTAGCAGTTGGTGTGAGAAATTTTATTCGCCCGTTGATCAAAACAAAATCGAGATTTTCACTTTTCTTCAAGAGGCTGTTGTAATTTCGCTTAAGGTAAATCTTATATTATAAATGTGAAATGGAAATTGTGTTTAAACCAGAGACATAACTGTTATAAGAAATATTCAAAAAAATTGCCTCATAACTAGACTGCGGATCTTTATGCAATTGCATATTTTTAAGGAAAAGAGATAGCGATATGGTTCCAAAGAGAAAAATTAAAGTTATTAACAAAATATTCTAAATTTTCATATTTATATCTGCATATTTTGCATATTGCATATAACTTGCATATTGCATATAACTTGCATATTTGCATATAACTTGCATATTTGCATAATAATTGAGGTTTAGCAGTTTTAATCCGCAAGTTAGAGTCTCGCGGAGTTTCCCTAATGGCTTCAATGGCCCTAATAACAGAAGCTTTTGAAGGACTTGACGCTACGTCAGGATCATGTGGGAAAATAGTTTTGGTCAAAATTGAAGCTATTTCAAAAAAGAACCTGCTTTTGAAGTCATATTAGGAGTAGCCAAAATACTTTCAGGTGACAACAAAATATTATAAACTGGAATACAGATTCCCAGTCAATTTTGGAGCAAATTTAAGTATGCTCCGGTTACATCTTGTGATGTTGAGCGTTCATTTTCAGCATATAAACGGATCTTAACCGATAAGCGTCACAATGTTTCCATTGAAAATGTGGAGAAAACACTTGTAGTATATTGTGGTCTTAACTACAACTAAAATTACCTCTTTACATTAAAAATTATTAAAATAAAAATTAGTTCCCATTTGCAGTTTGTTTTTGGGTGTTAATGGGTTTTATATTTGCATAGAACAAAAGATTCAGCATAGAACATATGATTTTTGCATTCAACTATACTTTACTTATTGTGTATATCACTTAAAATTCCATATCTGATGTAAAAAATGTGTAGTTTTAATATGCATATAACTTGCATATAACCTGCATATAAGTTGCATATATTTTGCATATCCAAAACAGAGCAAGAAAATTCGCTTTGGAATGTGTATATATAGTTTTGAATCAATATAACTCTTAATAAATCATTTTAAATTTTTTGCATAAAGATCCGCAGTCTACTCATAACAATTAAAAAATTCAAAAATCTTTTTCTTTCATTTCTTAAGAGTTATTTCAAACCGAAAAAAAATATTTTTCAGTCGTAACTATTATGTTTGAAAAATATTTTTTTCTGTTGCTAATAACGATTATGTTCAGATTTTTATTTTTTCAATTGCCTCATAACTGTTATTCATGAGAAAAAAATTTTTCCGTTGCTCGTAACTTTTATTTTAAAATTTTTATTTTTTCCGTTGCCTCATAACTTCTACATTTCATATGTTTTAATTTTTTCGTTATATTGTGAGTATTATTTTGCAGAATATGTTTATTTTTTTGGTCATAGGACTTTATTTCTCGGTGAATAATATGAGATACATACATATGTACGTGAATGGACGATTACATGGCTTAGTGTGGTAGGCATTTGTCGTCCATGCTAAAGGTCTTCGGTTGTGATTTTTAAAAACAGCGTTTACTCCTCGCAAGTAATTTTTAGATAAGCGTTCGAGTAAATCATATTTGGTACACAGAAAAGTCCCCCTAATTTCCTTCCCCTTCAGTAGAAGTCTTTTATTTTTACTTTTGGTGTATTGCCAATTTTACTTTAAATATTTTATTTTTATTTAAAAAAATATTGAATTTTCTTCCGCGGAATACTTCGCGGGTATGGATTAGTCAATAAATATAATAGAACGTTATATGTATGTACATTGGAGTGCGTTTAATTTGTATGAAAAAATTAAAACTTCATAAAAAGACTGTATCGCCCCTCAATCGGTAGTAGCATGGTTAAAGATAACACACATACATTTTGGTCCCGATTGATCACGGTTTAGTGGAGTGTCACAGGGGTAAAAAATGTAAGTTCTATGGCCATCTGAAATTTGACCCCCGTGAAAGACCACTAAACCGTCATCAATTGGGACCAAAATTTATGTTTGTTATCCCTGGGTATAGAAGTATTGATTTTTGGTATTAGATAATTTACAACAATATTTTGGTTTTTTTAACCTTCATAGATTTTTCACCACAATGCACCGCGCCTTAACCGCCACCAATCTGGACCAAAATTTATCCGAGATTTCTTTAACCATGTTGAGGGGGCGATACAGTAAAATATCGTTAATTTGAATTTTAAACGCACTCTAATGTACATACATATCAACGCTTCCGGACAATATCGTGCTAAGTCTGACTACCACAATGATTTGTTTTCTTATTGCTATCGATTCTTATCACGAGATCGATTATTTTATTTTCGAAAAATCGTTTGCGCGGAAAAAATCCTACGGATTATTCTAAGTAACTTTGCATATGAAACCATGGGCCTAAACCGATATCTAATCAGCATTTTTTAATTTTAGTTAGGATATATTTACAGCTAGTACCAATTGAAACATACTAGCTTCGGGGTTGGGAATAAAATAAATATACTGTATTTACATAGCACCATCCAATTACATACACTAGATACCGAAAGATGAAGTCCTATGAGCAACAAAAGGAACCAATTCCACAAAATAATACTCACAATACAACGTAAAAATCAAAAATCTGAAATAGAAATTAGCTAAAAGCAACAGAAAAAAATTATTTTCATGAATAACTGTTATGAGGCAACGGAAAAATTAAAAATTTCAAAATAAACGTTACGAGCAACGGAAAAAATTTTTTCTTATGAATAACAGTTATGAGGCAATTGAAAAAATAAAAATCTGAATATAATCGTTATGAGCAACAGAAAAATTTTTCTTTCCCATAATAACTTTTAAATGTAAGGGAAAAATGTTTTCATTGAAATGTGCCCAACGTTTTTGATTTCAAAAAATTCAATAAGAGTTATTTTTCGTCTCTGGTTTAAACTCAATTGGCGAGAAAACCGCTGAACGGATCCTCACGAAACTTTGCACACCTAGGTATTTTCACCCGGTAATTGCTATAGGCATATTTTTAATCTGATTAAAAGTCAGGGATGGGCACCTCCCATACAACATTTTCCTTTTTTTTTGTTAATATCTCTTGAAATATTTGTACTAGAATAATGAAAATTTTTGTGAAGGAATAATACAAAAATGTATACTCAACGGATAAACAATTTAGGTCTTGGTAAAGCAGGGATGGGCACTCTCCTCCCATATAAACTGAAATTTTCACATCGAATATCTCTGGAAATATTTGTAGTAGGGTACTGAAAACTGGTGTGAGGGCATATGAGATAACTGTGTATTAAACGGGTAAAAAACGCTAGGTCTTGGTAAAGCAGGGATGGGCACCTCCCATACAAACTGAAACTTTCACAGCGAATATCTCTGCATATATTTGTAGTAGGTTACTGAAAACTGGTGTGAGGGCATGTGAGATAACTATGTATTAAACGGGTAAAACTGCTAGGTCTTGGTAAAGCAGGGATGGGCACCTCCCATACAAACTGAAATTTTCACATCGAATATCTCTGGAAATATTTGTAGTAGGGTACTGAAAATTGGTGTGAGGGCATGTGAGATAACTATGTATTAAACGGGTAAAAACGCTAGGTCTTGGTAAAGCAGGGATGGGCACCTCCCATACAAACTGAAACTTTCACAGCGAATATCTCTGGAAATATTTGTAGTAGGGTACTGAAAACTGGTGTGAGGGCATGTGAGATAACTGTGTATTAAACGGGTAAAAAACGCTAGGTCTTGGTAAAGCAGGGATGGGCACCTCCCATACAAACTGAAACTTTCACAGCGAATATCTCTGCATATATTTGTAGTAGGTTACTGAAAACTGGTGTGAGGGCATGTTAGATAACTATGTATTAAACGGGTAAAACTGCTAGGTCTTGGTAAAGCAGGGATGGGCACCTCCCATACAAACTGAAATTTTCACATCGAATATCTCTGGAAATATTTGCAGTAGGGTACTGAAAACTGGTGTGAGGGCATGTGAGATAACTATGTATTGAACGGGAAAAACACTAGGTCTTGGTAAAGCAGGGATGGGCACCTCCCATACAAACTGAAACTTTCACAGCGAATATCTCTGCATATATTTGTAGTAGGTTACTGAAAACTGGTGTGAGGGCATGTGAGATAACTATGTATTAAACGGGTAAAACTGCTAGGTCTTGGTAAAGCAGGGATGGGCACCTCCCATACAAACTGAAATTTTCACATCGAATATCTCTGGAAATATTTGTAGTAGGGTACTGAAAATTGGTGTGAGGGCATGTGAGATAACTATGTATTAAACGGGTAAAAACGCTAGGTCTTGGTAAAGCCGGGATGGGCACCTCCCATACAAACTGAAACTTTCACAGCGAATATCTCTGGAAATATTTGTAGTAGGGTACTGAAAACTGGTGTGAGGGCATGTGAGATAACTGTGTATTAAACGGGTAAAAAACGCTAGGTCTTGGTAAAGCAGGGATGGGCACCTCCCATACAAACTGAAATTTTCACATCGAATTTCTCTGGAAATGATTGTAGTAGGGTTCTGAAAACTGGTGTGAGGGCATGTGAGATAACTATGTATTAAACGGGTAAAAACGCTAGGTCTTGGTAAAGCAGGGATGGGCACCTCCCATACAAACTGAAATTTTCACATCGAATATCTCTGGAAATATTTGTAGTAGGGTACTGAAAATTGGTGTGAGGGCATGTGAGATAACTATGTATTAAACGGGAAAAACACTAGGTCTTGGTAAAGCAGGGATGGGCACCTCGCATACAAACTGAAATTTTCACAGCGAATATCTCTGGAAATATTTGTAGTAGGGTACTGAAAATTGGTGTGAGGGCATGTGAGATAACTATGTATTAAACGGGAAAAACACTAGGTCTTGGTAAAGCAGGGATGGGCACCTCGCATACAAACTGAAATTTTCACAGCGAATATCTCTGGAAATATTTGTAGTAGGGTTCTGAAAACTGGTGTGAGGGCATGTGAGAGTATACTATGTATTAAACGGGAAAAACACTAGGTCTTGGTAAAGCAGGCATGGGCACCTCCCATACAAACTGAAATTTTCACATCGAATATCTCTGGAAATATTTGTAGTAGGGTACTGAAAATTGGTGTGAGGGCATGTGAGATAACTATGTATTAAACGGGAAAAACACTAGGTCTTGGTAAAGCAGGGATGGGCACCTCGCATACAAACTGAAATTTTCACAGCGAATGTCTCTGGAAATATTTGTAGTAGGGTTCTGAAAACTGGTGTGAGGGCATGTGAGAGTATACTATGTATTAAACGGGAAAAACACTAGGTCTTGGTAAAGCAGGGATGGGCACCTTGCATACAAACTGAAACTTTCACAGCGAATATCTCTGGATATATTTGTAGTAGGGTACTGAAAATTGGTGTGAGGGCATGTGAGAGTATACTATGTATTAAACGGGAAAAACACTAGGTCTTGGTAAAGCAGGGATGGGCACCTAGCATACAAACTGAAATTTTCACAGCGAATATCTCTGGAAATATTTGTAGTAGGGTACTGAAAATTGCTGTGAGGGTAAATCAGGGATGGGCACCTCCCATACAAACTGAAACTTTCACAGCGAATATGTCTGGAAATATTTGTAGTAGGGTTCTGAAAACTGGTGTGAGGGCATGTGAGATAACTATGTATTAAACGGGTAAAAACGCTAGGTCTTGGTAAAGCAGGGATGGGCACCTCCCATACAAACTGAAACTTTCACAGCGAATATCTCTGGATATATTTGTAGTAGGGTACTGAAAATTGGTGTGAGGGCATGTGAGAGTATACTATGTATTAAACGGGAAAAACACTAGGTCTTGGTAAAGCAGGGATGGGCACCTTGCATACAAACTGAAATTTTCACAGCGAATATCTCTGGAAATATTTGTAGTAGGGTACTGAAAATTGCTGTGAGGGTAAATCAGGTATGGGCACCTCCCATACAAACTGAAACTTTCACAGCGAATATGTCTGGAAATATTTGTAGTAGGGTTCTGAAAACTGGTGTGAGGGCATGTGAGATAACTATGTATTAAACGGGTAAAAACGCTAGGTCTTGGTAAAGCAGGGATGGGCACCTCCCATACAAACTGAAACTTTCACAGCGAATATCTCTGGAAATATTTGTAGTAGAGTACTGAAAAATGGTGTGAGGGCATGTGAGATAACTATGTATTAAACGGGTAAAAACGCTAGGTCTTGGTAAAGCAGGGATGGGCACCTCCCATACAAACTGAAATTTTCACATCGAATATCTCTGGAAATATTTGTAGTAGGGTACTGAAAATTGGTGTGAGGGCATGTGAGATAACTATGTATTAAACGGGAAAAACACTAGGTCTTGGTAAAGCAGGGATGGGCACCTCGCATACAAACTGAAATTTTCACAGCGAATATCTCTGGAAATATTTGTAGTAGAGTACTGAAAAATGGTGTGAGGGCATGTGAGATAACTATGTATTAAACGGGTAAAAACGCTAGGTCTTGGTAAAACAGGGATGGGCACCTCACATACAGACTGAAATTTTTACAGCGAAAATCTCTTGAAATATTTATAGTAGGGTACTGAAAATTGGTGTTGGGCATATGAGATAATTACGTACTCAACGGACAAAAAAAATAAGAAAACTATCTTTGACGTCAAGAATGATATTTTTCTATGTAACTTTTTTGGACTAACTCAGTATGCTAATATTTTTAAAAGCACGTGGTGTGAAACCCGCGGGTAACCTCTAGTGTATATAATAATAATAATAATAATAATAATAATAATAACAATAATAATAATAATAATAATAATAATAATAATAATAATAATAATAATAATAATAATAATAATAATAATAATAATAATAATAATAATAATAATAATAATAATAATAATAATAATAATAATAATAATAATAATAATAATAATAAACCCAACGGTTACCCTCCACCCGCCCTACCGCACGAGGGGCGCATCCACATGACGTGCGGATTTTTTTTTAATTTAAATTTAAATTTAGCCAAGGTGTTGAGTGGGAGGAGTTTATTCAACGTCGAGGTCTTACACTACTCAGCTACAGAAAATAAATTCATTCAGCTGGTTGTATGTATATACATAATAATATAGAAGAAAGAACTTTCAATTAAAATAATAGTACAAATAAAGTAAATATTGATATACGTAGTAATAACACTGGATCACAAAATGAAATTTTTTGTCTGTACTTTGGATGCGACCATCCTATCTATATGTAGAATCGGTCGCTGATTCCGAAAATCGGGCTCATTTTTAATTCTATGGGAAGGTTTTTGAGATATCGGCAATTTACCGTTATTTGGCCACTGGCTCCACTTAATCCTGTATACCTTTTTAACGCAGTGAGCTATCTTCCTTGGAGTGACACTCAACGAAAGAAAATTAAATTTCCTTTTCATCGCTGCTATAATATTTTTCTGTAACTCTTATAGTTTCTGAAATATTGACGATTCAATTTGAATTTTTTCGATTTTTTACGATTTTTTGAAGAAAAAATTGAATTTGTCAGGCCATATCTTTTAAACCAATGTCTTCACCTTCGGTTTTACTCCTTTACATGAAACTCCATTCTATTGGGAAAAATATAAGCTATCAACGAAGAAAATCCATGGTAAAATGGAAAAGTTATAGGCGATCAAGTAAATACATCCAAGTCGCGCAATGCCTCTGCACGGGTATATTCTATGCATGTTATACCAATACCTACACATCTGCAGTAGCAGCACATTGGCAGCGCAGTAGATAAAAGCCCATTTACGGGTATAACATGCATAGAATATACCCGTGCAGAGGCATTGCGCGACTTGGATGTATTTACTTGATCGCCTATAACTTTTCTATTTTACCATGGATTTTCTTCGTTGATAGCTTATCTTTTTCCCAATAGAATGGAGCTTCACGTAAAGGAGTAAAACCGAAGGTGAAGACATTGGTTTAAAAGATATTGCCTGACAAAGTCAATTTTTTCTTCAAAAAATCGTAAAAAATCGAAAAAATTCAAATTGAATCGTCAATATTTCAGAAACTATAAGAGTTACAGAAAAATGTTGTAGCAGCGATGAAAAGGAAATTTAATTTTCTTTCGTTGAGTGTCACTCCAAGGAAGATAGCTCACTTCGTTAAAGAGGTATACAGGATTAAGTGGAGCCATTGGCCAAATAACGGTAAATTGCCGATATCTCAAAAACCTTCCCATAGAATTAAAAATGAGCCCGATTTTCGGAATCAGCGACCGATTTTACATATAAATAGGATGGTCGCGTTCAGAGTATTTTTTGGCTGTAGAGCAGTGTAAGTGTAACAAGTAAGGCATCTGTTGTCACTTGTTAAGAGCGAACAACAGGGATCTTCTTATTTGCAAAATAGATTCTGAAATATCAAAATTAGTATAATAAGAATTGAAACTTTTACATAAGCAACGGAATGGTTCATGTAATTCAAAATTTGTTCTACACTGCTTTAAGACGATTGGTTGAAAATATCTTGATGGGCGAGTAGGAACATTTAAGTTTACCTCGGTTAGAAGAGATGGGCTGTCAACTGATCCCTTTAACAGTTTAACCAGGAATACCACGCCTAACATCTCCCTGCGGCTTGATAATGTTGGAAGATTAATAAGCTTCAGCCGACTAGTGTACGGGGGAAGATTGCACCGTGGGTCCCAGTGAAAATCTCTTAACGCAAAAAGTAAGAACTGTTTTTGTACTGATTCGAGTCGATCAGAATGAACTTGATATTGCGGACTCCAGATTATAGAGGCATATTCTAGTATTGGTCTCACTAACGTTGTAAAAAGGGTTTTAGTTATATATGGGTCTCTAAATTCTTTAGACCAACGCTTTACAAATCCCAAGACACTTTTAGCTTTATTTACTGTGACGTTTATATGCAAATTAAAGTTAAGTTTACAATCAAATCTGACTCCTAGGTCGACAAAATCATAAACCTGTTCCAAACTATAGTTATTAATTGTGTAAGACGCTGGTTGTATATTCTTCCGCGAAAAGCACATAAATTTACATTTATTAAGATTAAGTGGCATAAGATTATAATTGCACCAAGTAGCAAAAGAATTTAAATCAGTTTGGAGCGCAGATCTTTCTTCCAAAGAAGAGTATGACTTGAAAAGTTTCACATCATCGGCATACATAAGAATTTTTGAGTTGTTAATAGCGTAAGAAATGTCATTTATAAATAACTAGCAAATACCCGTTGCTTCGCAATGAGGAATAATAGTTAACCAAAGTCAAGTCAACTCAAGTCAATTCAAGTTAATTCAATTCAATTCAAGTCAAGTCAAGCCAAGTCAAGTCAAGTCAAGTCAAGTCAAGTTAAATCAAGTCAAGTCAAGTCAATGCGAATCAAGTCAAGTCAAGTCAAGTCAAGTCAAGTCAAGTCAAGTCAAGTCAAGTCAAGTCAAGTCAAGTCAAGTCATGTCAAGTCATGTCAAGTCAAGTCAAGTCGTGTCAAGTCATGTCAAGTCATGTCAAGCCAATTCAATTCAATTCAATCAAGTCAAGTCAAGCCAAGTCAAGCCAAGTCAAGTCAAGTCAAGCCAAGTCAAGCCAAGTTAAGTTAAGTTATTCCGTGTTTATTTGGGTCCACTTGATGACCTTGTCTAGCCATCACTACAGCTCTATATTGAAGCCGTTCACAACACTTTTCATTTGATACCAATATCACTCAAAAGCATCCGGGCCCGCATTTTGACCGATATCTGGGGACCCGACCTAGGAATCATTATGAATAGAACTCCACGTAAAAGCCTTGTTCAAAACCTTTCATTTCATACCAACATTGCACCCAAACATTCCGGGTTAATCCCATATTTGGGGATCCGGCCCAGGCATCACAAATAACATAATTCTACGTCGAAGTCCTCATAAATACCTTTCATGTGGTAGCAATATCGCTCAGAAATATTCGAGGTTTATCCGGTCCACCTGTTAACCCTTATCTGGAGACCCGGCCTAGGCATCACTATTAAAATAGATCTATATTGAAGTCCAGATCAAGACCTTTCATTCGATACCAATATCTCTCAGACACATCCCGACGTTATCCAAATCCACCTTTTGACCCATATCAGGAGACCCGGCATGGAAATCGCAAAGAAAATAGGTCTGTGTTAAAGCCCCGCTCAATACCTTTAATTTCATACCAATATCGTTCAAAAAACATTCCGGAGTCATCTGGGTCCACATTCTTACCCAGACTGGGGAGGATGTCTAGGCATCACAATGAAAATAACTCTATGTTAAAGTCCTGCTCAACACCTTTCATTTGATACCAATATCGCACGTGTAGGTGCAGGCGTTCTTGAGTTATAGCATAGTTTGCATGTGCAAACAGGTTTTTGATTGCCACCGAGACAAACAACAAACCGTGCAAAAACAAACATATGAGTCGCCTACGCTGCGCTGCCTGGCACGACTGCGACGCCTCCACTGAACACGGCAAATGACCAAACGAATCTGTCTATGCTTGCGCTTTTTTGAGTTTTTCGAAATTTAAAACCGGGAAAAAGGTATTAAAGTCTCAGAAATGCGCAAAAAAAGTACATGGTTGCCGAGAATTTACCATTTGTGACATTTTAAAAAAATCAATTTTATATAATTAGTATAGAAGTATAGATATAGATAAGAACAGAGTCGGACCGAGATGGCTCCCTTGTGGAACTCCAGAAGATACATCAATGACATTGGAAAAAGCATTTTTGAAAACTACCCTTTGTGTTCTATTTGAAATATAAGAAGCAATCCATTTTAAAAGAATAGGTTGAAAGCCAAGTAGATCAAGTTTACGGACAAGTAATGAGTGGTTAACCTTATCAAAAGCCTTGCTGAAATCCCTAAACCCATTAGAAACATGAGTGGTGAATTCCAGTAAGTTAGTAACAGTTGATTTACCTCTACAGAACCCATGTTGCGAGGTTCCTAGCGACGAGGAAATAGAATGTTTTAGGTGATTATTGACAATAGCCTCAAACACCTTAGGAATAGCAGACAGTTTTGCTATGCCACGATAATTTTCAATGGAAGATCTATTCCCAGATTTATGCAGAGGAATGATAAAAAGTGGCCGCTGTGGTGCAGTGGGTAGAGTGCTCGCCTGCTATGCCAGAGGTCTCGAGTTCAAACCCCAGTCCGAGCAAAACACCAAAACAATTTTTCAATTAATAAAAATCCAATTATTAAGTTTTTTAAGAGCAGCGGTCACCTCTCGGCAGTGGGCGGCATACCCTCCGAGAGTATTTCTGCCATGAAAAAGCTTCTCACAAAAAATGCATTCGCCGTTCGGAGCCGGCATAAAACTGTAGGTCCACCCAATTAGCAGGAAAAACAAAAAGGAGCACACCTCGAATTGGGAGAGAAGCTCGGCCATAAAACTCGTCAGAGTTATAATAGCGCCATTGTATTATATTATATTAATGATAAAAGATTCTTTCCATGTTTTCGGAAAAACACCAGACTTCAGTGACAAATTAAAAAGTTTGGATAATGGTTCATAAATATGGTCGGCGCAATTTTTTAAAAAGATTGTGGGAATCATATCTGGCCCATGGTTTGAGGAAGCCGTTAGTGATTTTAGGAAAAATAAAACCTCTTCCGGATCAATATAAGAAATATTAAATGTGTTATTCGAAATAACTTTATACGGGTATTCATCAATGCTTACGTTAACATGGGAATAATTTGACTCAAAAAATTCTGCAAACAGATTCGCAACATCCTCATTATCGCTGGAGTTACTATTCCGATATCTCATAGACGACGGGAATCCCCTCACTCTGCGTTTAGAGTTTACGAAACCATAAAACGACTTTGGGTTGGAAAAAATATTGTTTTTAATTTTATTTATATAAGAGTTATAGCAATTTTTGTTTAGAACGGTATATTTATGACGCAAAATTGAGTATTGATGGTAGTCTTTTTGTAAACCAGTCTTCTTATATAATTTAAAGGAGCGAGATTTCCTGTTTTTTAGAGCCCTTAAGTCTTTAGTTGCCCAAAGAAGCAAGGGCTCATCATATGTACGTTTACGTAATGGTACGTATCTATCAAAAAGGCTATGAAATAAGTTATTGAAATGTAAAACATTATGATCTACATTTCCATTATAGTTTGGCCACGATATTCTTGAGAGCTCTAAGTTAATTTTATTATAATTTGCTTTTGAAAAGTCATAACAAAAACGGGAATCAGAGTCTTTTACACTCTTACAGTTATCAGTGTTTATAATTTCGTAAACTAACTCTAAAGAAGGATGATAGACATCCTCAGGGGAAATAATGGCATCAGCCTCGTTAACAGGGTAATTGGATTCATCATCAACAAAAATCAAATCCAGCATTTTTCCAAATTTATTTCTAATGATATTAATTTGATGAAGGCAGAGTTCAGACATTTCATCAATCAGACATTTCATCAATAAAAGTATTATGATTATCGATGCACCAAGAGATGTGCGGTAGATTAAAGTCTCCTAAGACGATTATAGAATCAAACTCTGTCATCCTTAAGTTGACAAATTTAAGCAAGGAAATAAGCTCTAAATAAACTGAAAGGTCGGAGTTTACATTAATTTCTTCCGATGGTATTGAAGAATACACGGCGAGCAGTACACCTCCGCCAACTCTGTCTATGACATTTATCTTGCAAACAAAAGCACGATATCTCCCTCGTTTAAAAGATTTATTTACTAATTATGCCTTTTTTTTCAAAAATTGTTATAAAAATTGTTTTAATTTTGCCATCATAAAATGGGTCTAAGTAACTGGTCGAACCGGCTTTATATTGACCGTGGCATGTCACATTACGGGCCACACTTAACACACAATTTTCACGCTGAGTTTCAGCCATTTCAACAAGTAAGAAATACTAATGACGTTTTCTTTTCTCGAAATAATGTTGCCCTGTTTCATTTTTTTTAGCCATTTTATAGCTTTGTTTGGTCATTTCAACGAATGTTAAACTCTAACAAAGTGAGAGGTTACCGTTATCAACAAATTCAGCCATTTTATAGAAAGTCAAGTTACGTATTGCAATAATTGGAATATAGGAGGGCAGCATTTTTTCGTAGAAAAGAAAACGCCATAAGTTCCAGTGGCACCAAACGTTAGATACTCAGCTGTGTAGTCTTGAGCTAATTTACTCGTAGTTAAGTCGTTTTAATTAGTCTATTCTGGCAAGTGTCTTTCCAACGAAAAACATTTTCCTTTCGAATGATAGTTGTCTTTGGGCAGACAGTTGCTAGAATAGACCATTACCAGAAAAGCTCCACTAAGAATATAGTAACCCAACAAACATCATATGTATTTGGTGCAACTAATAAATTGAAAAAATAAATTCGTTTTGCAAATGTTTTCGAATTTTCAACCAATTTTATTTAATCAAAAATTACGAAATTATAATTCAAAAACAGCTGGGTATAAAACTAAACATACACAAATAGATATGGATACTTATAACCACAACAGTTGAGCATAAAATTTAATTGATACAAAATGGCTTGGTTTTTATGGATTCACTAGCAAATACCCGTTGCTTCGCAATGAGGAATAATAGTTAACCAAAGTCAAGTCAACTAAAGTCAATTCAAGTTAATTCAATTCAAGTCAATTCAATTCAATTCAAGTCAAGTCAAGTCAAGTCAAGTCAAGTCAAGTTAAATCAAGTCAAGTCAAGTCAAGTCAATGCAAATCAAGTCAAGTCAAGTCAAGTCAAGTCAAGTCAAGTCAAGTCAAGCCAAGTCAAGTCAAGTCAAGTCAAGTCAAGTCAAGTCATGTCAAGTCAAGTCAAGTCAAGTCATGTCAAGCAAATTCAATTCAATTCAATCAAGTCAAGTCAAGTGAAGTCAAGCCAAGTCAAGCCAAGTTAAGTTATTCCGTGTTTATTTGGGTCCACTTGATGACCTTGTCTAGCCATCACTACAGCTCTATATTGAAGCCGTTCACAACACTTTTCATTTGATACCAATATCACTCAAAAGCATCCGGGCCCGCATTTTGACCGATATCTGGGGACCCGGCCTAGGAATCATTATGAATAGAACTCCACGTAAAAGCCTTGTTCAAAACCTTTCATTTCATACCAATATTGCACCGAAACATTCCGGGTTAATCCCATATTTGGGGATCCGGCCCAGGCATCACAAATAACATAATTCTACGTCGAAGTCCTCATCAATACCTTTCATGTGGTAGCAATATCGCTCAGAAATATTCGAGGTTCATCCGGTCCACCTGTTAACCCTTATCTGGAGACCCGGCCTAGGCATCACTATTAAAATAGATCTATATTGAAGTTCAGATCAAGACCTTTCATTCGATACCAATATCTCTCAGACACATCCCGACGTCATCCAGATCCACCTTTTGACCCATATCAGGAGACCCGGCATGGAAATCGCAAAGAAAATAGGTCTGTGTTAAAGCCCCGCTCAATACCTTTAATTTCATACCAATATCGTTCAAAAAACATTCCGGAGTCATCTGGGTCCACATTCTTACCCAGACTGGGGAGGACGTCTAGGCATCACAATGAAAATAACTCTATGTTCAAGTCCTGCTCAACACCTTTCATTTGATACCAATATGGCACGTGTAGGTGCAGGCGTTCTTGAGTTATAGCATAGTTTGCATGTGCAAACAGGTTTTTGATTGCCACCGAGACAAACAACAAACCGTGCAAAAACAAACATATGAGTCGCCTACGCTGCGCTGCCTGGCACGACTGCGACGCCTCCACTGAACACGGCAAATGACCAAACGAATCTGTCTATGCTTGCGCTTTTTTGAGTTTTTCGAAATTTAAAACCCGGAAAAAGGTATTAAAGTCTCAGAAATGCGCAAAAAAAAGTACATGGTTGTCGAGAATTTACCATTTGTGACATTTTAAAAAAAGAATTGATAAAATCGGTCCAGTACTTTTTGAGTTATCGCGTTACATACATTTTCCATACAATCAATTTTATATAATTAGTAAAGATATAGATTAGTATAGATAGTATAGATTAGTATAGATATAGATAAATAATGAGATGAAGCTTTCTGGAATTTTGCTCAGAGATTGCAAATAATCGTTATTTTTTAAATTTTGACTAAAAAAAATCATACTGAAGGAGAAATGCTAAACGCAAAAGAAGTACACAGATGTAATCACCGTAACGCAGACTATCTCTAGGTGCATTAAATTTTATTTTTTCGATTTTTATAAAAAAATTGATTTTTAATCATTATTTTCTGAGTTTTATTTTCTGCTCAGAAAATAAAATAATTTCTTGAGTTTTATTTTTCCCTCAGAAAATAAAAGTTATTTCTTGAGTTTTATTTTTCCATCAGAAAATAAAAGTTATTTTTTGAGTTTTATTTTTCGATCAGAAAATAAGTTATTTTTTGAGTTTTATTTTTACCTCAGAAAATAAAAGTTATTTTTGAGTTTTATTTTTTGATCAGAAAATAAAAGTTATTTCTTGAGTTTTATATTTCCATCAGAAAATAAAAATTATTTTTTGAGTTTTATTTATCGATCAGAAAATAAAAGTTATTTCTTGAGTTTTATTTTTCGATCAGAAAATAAAAGTTATTTTCTGAGTTTTATTTTTTTGCTCAGAGAATAAAAGTTTTCAGTTTAATTTTAGCTGCAGCTATCGATTTTGCCACATTGGGTGAGTTTCTAAGAAAAAGCTGCTCCGCAACTATTGAGCTGAACAGTTGCCAACAGTTGTGTAGCAGTTGAGTTAAACAGCTACGTCTTAGAAACGGTTTGATGAATTTATCAGCTGTTTGGCTTTACACAACATGTTGAGCTCAAGTAGCGAAGAAAATTTGTGATGCAAAAAATGGCGAAAAGTTGCCAACTGTTGAGCTGAGCGGAATTACTCAACAGTGCGTTTCTAAGACAAACACTCAACAGTTGCACAACAGCTCATTCTTAGAAACTCACCCATTAACACGTAGGTAAAGTTTATAAATAAAAAAATTAAAAATTTATTTATCTACTTTACCTATTTATATGGGAAAATCTACAATTGCAGCCAAAATTAAACTGAAAAACTTTTATTCTCTGAGCAAAAAAATAAAACTCAGAAAATAACTTTTATTTTCTGATCGAAAAATAAAACTCAAAAAATAACTTTTATTTTCTGATCGCAAAATAAAACTCAAAAAATAACTTTTATTTTCTGAGGGAAAAATAAAACTCAAAAAATAACTTTTATTTTCTGATGGAAAAATAAAACTCAAGAAATAACTTTTATTTTGTGAGCAGAAAATAAAACTCAGCAAATAATGATTAAAAATCAACTTTTTGGATATAACTCATAACTGTTACAGTCCCTGATTTTGCAGCAAAATCAAAACGAAACACATCACGCAAACTCCAATCATGGCGCAAGTGAGTCCAACGTTTAAAACATAGCGACAAAGAAAACAAAAAACTTACAAAAATTATTCGTAAATCACTATTTTTTAATATGTGCATATGTATGTATGTATGTATGCAGTATATCTGTATGATTATTTCGATTTAATTGTCTACCTTTTTAGTGCATTTAATGGCGACGCAGCACCTCATAAAATTTATTGAGCGTTTCTTGAAAGATAAATGATATACATACATACATACATATGTATGTACATGTAGGTACTCTGGTGCATGTGTAGCAATAAACATTTGGTACGCGGGTTTAAATGTGCTTATTTCTAACTCTCAAATGCAAATAAAAATTTTTCAAATATGTAATCTTATATTTACATAACACATGTGCATATTTGTTCGATAAAAAACTTAATAAAATGTTAAATAATCATTAATGCTCAAGATTTCCGCCATTATCTATTAACATACATATGTATGTACATATGGTGCAAACACTTGCAAATTATTTGAGCAATGATTTATTTTCAATTGAGTTGGATCATGGATCATGGATCATACTCATACTAATATTATGTTCAGACATACGCTGGTACAGTGGGTAGAGTGCTCGCCTGCTATGCCAGAGGTCTCGGTTTCAAACCACTGCACACTGGTCAGCCCCCATACACAAAAGTCAAAAACGTTGGTGCTTGAAAAAGAAACTTCTGTCATGCATTTCCGTGGGAAATATATTGAATTTTATGGAAAACCTCCTTCTATATGCAATAGCCACCATTAAACGTTACTTTGGCTCATTTAAAGTCAACACATTTGAAAAAAAAAAAATTTTCTGGAAAAAGTTTGTGTAAATAAGTGTATTATGATTTTTGCGATATTTCAAGTTTGAGTGCTATAAAAAATGCGGATAACTATGGAAACGCAAGAAAAACGTATGTTTCATGATTTAGCGAAACAAAACTGTGAAAGCAATTTATTTTTAGCAAAATACAAGATGAAGAAATCTTGGCTTTTCTATGAGCGTAATTTTCAAGCATTAGCATTTTCATTTATACTTTTAACAATTAAGGACCACTCTGGACCAGGTCTTATAAGCAGATTTCAGTTCTTTCAAGTCTTTTCTTAAGAAGCCTGTTTATACATTTTTTCCTTTTTTTCCCGTTTTCTTAAAATATCATATTAAATGTAACTAGTCTTTACAAAATATTGTTGCTCTTTTACGATTTTTGTACATATTTACATCGACTGTTTTCGATAAAACTTTATTTTCGATAAAATCTGAGTAATTGAGTTTTGTCCCACTCTCCTTGCAATTTTTTTTTTTTTGATCCTGCGAAATATCGCGGAATAATTTTGTTTTTTTATTGTAACTTTGTTATTTGACATCAGATTTTTAAAATCGAAATGTCATTAGTTTAGTCTTTGGAAGCTCTATATTTTCTTCTAATGTCCTTTTGACCTATGAAGTCGTTTTCACATAGTTAAGTCACCTAACCAAGTTTTTCGTCCTCCTATATCCTTTTTGTTTCACAAGAAAAAAATCGCCAAAAATAAAATATTTATCGGATCTTTCTCATATTACGCTTACAGTCAAGTTAAAGGAAAATTTCTAAAGTAATAAAACTTTCCTGAGTTTTACAACTTTTTATAAAACTTAATTTAAAAATCAAAATTTTTTCAAAAATCGAAAAAAATCTACAAAACTTTGACTTTGACCAGCTTTCGCTCAGCGGGTTTTTATTAGACCACTACAAGTTGTATGTCGTTTGAAGCGTATTTTAATTGCCTTTCGAACGAGATACTGCTTGCGTTTATCGCATTTGTAACTCCAGAGAAAATAATTGAATGAAGTGATAACAAAATAAAAATAGGTAAAAAAAACTTTTTAAGTTAAACGGTTTTATGTTATACATACATTGCAATGTTTAAGATAAATGTACTAAAAACCAAAAAATAATAAAATAGATACAGTCGTGGGAATTATAAACATTTGCATAGACTAGACTAAAATAAAACCGGGGGGCACGTCAATTGTCTACAATCGTTGATTAAAATGTTTGTTTTGTAATGTTACACTATAATTAGGCAGTTGTTCAACCGACAACGATGGACGTGTGATAAGTAGGGCTAGAATGTGGTAAAAAGCTAGCAAACTCGATTATAAGCGAGTTTTAGGGTTTCATAGTGGTGGGCGAGTAGTACTTTTATCTATCTGAACCCATCTTTTCCGTAATTTAGAATCTCAGTAAACAGAAAATGATAAGATTTTAATGGTTTTGAAATTGCTGACTTTACCGTTCTCCACAATTTTATGACATCATATGATCTAAAGATCTATGGTGAAATACGACGAATTCACCAAAATCCGGGGGAAGTGTGGTGAGTTCACAATGTAAAAACCTCACTGGATAATCTTGGCAAACAACGGATTCAAAAGTTAGTTGAATTCTAGAAATGTAAACTTATTACGATAAAGATACTTAAGGTGAGTCTTGGAGGCTCACTTTCGGTTTTTCGTTACAATTTTATACGATTGAAAAAAAAATGGTTAAAATAAATAAATAGCCCAAAGATCAAAATTATTTCATAATTTATGAACACAAATGGAGGAATACCCAAAATTTCAGGCAAAAAGCTTTTTTGGTTTAGGAATAATTCGCTTTTAAACTTTAAAGTGAGACTGAGAGGCTCACTTTAGAGGATTAGGGTTAAGAAAATATTTCTTTTCAAGGTAGTAATACATGTTCCGAATTTCAGCCAAATCGGACCATAAATGCGATTTTTGTAAATATAGCGACCCACGCGCCACCTAGCGGATTTTTTTTTTAAAGAAAATATTTCTTTTCAAGGTAGTAATACATGTTCCGAATTTCAGCCAAATCGGACCATAAATGCGATTTTTGTAAATATAGCGACCCACGCGCCACCTATAGGAATTTTTTTTTCATTATATTGCATTGTCATCGGGGTTATACATGCGTACAAAATTTCAGATTAATCGGTTGACAGGAAGAGGGTGAAATATGAATTACTAAATTTGACCCAAGAATAAATAATAAATAAAACAAACGGGGTGAGCTAAATAAAACCGTTTAAAAACACAAAATTACCGTTATCTCGAAAACCTAACTATACAAAACTTTAAAAAAAAAATAGTTCCAAGCTCAGCAGGTCAATTCCTATCCATCCCCATTCCTGGTTTTCTTGTTTTTTTTTTTTGGCTGTAAACTAGCGTTAGTGGTGGGCCTGGATTACAACATATATGCTTTTAATTTTTCTGAAAGATGAGTCGTTTAGTGGGACACCAATGTGCAAAATTTGGTTTCGGTAGGTCCATCCGTTTTCAATAAACTGAGTTTTGTCCCACTCTCCATACATATGTGACCAGTGTGCTCTGGTGAATTATAGCCCCGACACATAGCATACGTCAATCCGTCTACGTCGACGTATGTGACTGACAGCTCAGTAAAATGTCGGCATTTAAACGTACGTCGTCACACGTACGACGGATCCGTCGCCGCAACGTACCGAAGTTGCCCAAAAGTCAACTTTTGGTATACGTCAATCCGTCGCCATGTCAGCTGATTGCTTTTGATTGTTAACCTTTAGCTACTCATGAATTTCACTTTTTTTGCAATTTGCTTTTCGAGTTTTTTCTCATTTGTATAACATTCCTCCATAAAACAAAATGGTCAAGAATTATCAGGAGATGTGAAGCTACTGAAAACTGAATTTCAATAGGGCAACTTAAAAGAGAAATTACAAAATATCCTAAAGAGTTAAATTTTTGCCACCACCTCTGTAGTTAAAGGTTAATCAAACAGCTGATTTGTGTATATCCGCCAACGTTTCCTATGTGGCGACCTCTCCGTCAAGTACGTGAGCTGTCAGTCACATACGTCGACGTAGACGGATTGACGTATGCTATGTGACGGGCAGGGCCGCCGAGAGAAAATCCGCGCCCGGGGTTAAAATAACTACGGGCCTCCATACTAAATGTACAAATTCTAAAAATCAAAATTCAATGAATATATATGTACATAGTTCTGAACTTTAATTTATTTATACATTAATACAGATCAGGTAAATATGTTTACATAGAAATATACATATTAGGGTGGGTCAAATGTATTGTTCAAAAGGCGCATCCAGTTTCCGAATCCATGGGTCATACTGAGTAATATTGTCCATGGGACCATAGGTCTGAATGAATTGGTATATCAAAAGACTGATCCTGCTGAACGCTTTAGTGAAACAGCAATCGAATTCAACTGTACGAAGCACCAAAGCAAATTTTAGCTTTGCAAGCTTCGTTTGTTTTCGGCGTTTCGGACGGTATGCGATTTTTTGAACTTTTGAGGCAGAAATATCGCGAAATATTGTATCGTTTTATGAAAGAGGGAAAGATTTAGGCCACGGCTAATGATTAAAGTATGTTAGAAATTTAGTTTAATGCCTCTGTTTTAGCCACTTAAAAAAAATGGACGTGTTTTTGTAGCGTCCGGAACGCAGTTTAAGTGGCTAAAACAGAGGCATTAAACTAAATTTCTGTCGCTAACATACTTTAATCATTAGCTGTGGCCTAAATCTTTCCTTTTATCATAAAACGATACAATATTTCGCGATATTTCTGTCTCAAAAGTTCAAGAAATCGTGCGAACATACCGTCCGAAACGCCCAGGAAATACCCATATCGCTGTATAAGAATTTGCATCATACCAAATTTTTCTGTTGCAAGAGAAAACGAATTCAAATTTATGCTGCAAAGTCGACGCCAAAACCAACAATTCCTTAAGTGAGGTGCAGACACGTTAAGAGATTTATAAAATTTGTTGAAATTTAAAATGATTGCTATCTACGAAAGGTGATTAAAGGTGTTGTTTGTTTATTTTCTGTAAGCAAAAACTTGGATATCATTTTGAGATTCCCGGGCCCTCTAAAGCCCGGGCCCGGGGCAATTGACCCCCTCAGCCCCCCCCTCTCGTCGGGCCTGGTGACGGGCCTATTATTTTAAGTTAAAACAAATCTCAGCTAATATCCACAGCACAGACCGAGCAAACACGGCCGCGGCGCATTGAGGTCAAAGTTCAGAAAACTCTATGAAGAGTCAAAAATTAAATTTTTTTTAATTACCTAATGCCCAAAATCAATATAGTTAAAGGGAAAGATCCAATATAACATAAACGCTTTTTTCGTCGCTGCAAAGCGGAGGGGTATTTGCTAGTTTTGTATAAAACTACATACATACATACATATGTATCTAGGTACATACATGCAATAATACATATGTACCAGACCTGTAAAATACTCAGTATATACTGGTACTAAGTACCAACTAAGCAAATTCCAAGTACAAGTAAAAGTACTTATCAATGTACATGCAAGCAGGGTTTGAAAAACTGCCAGCAAAACAGCAACAGTCTCAAAAAATAACTGCTCCTGTTCTGCGAAAGTTGTCATTATTTTTTTAGAACTTTTGAATTTTTATTTCCTTTGAAAATATCTACATTCGAAGCAGAGAGCATTCGAGTCATTTTTTTTTGTTTCTCTGTGCTGTTGCTTTGCTGTGTAATTTCAAACAATTCAGTTAACAGCAAAGCACAGATAAACAAAAATTTCAATTTTCAGTACGCCTTTTTGAAATTTGTTTTTTTTTACCTTATAATTTCGATTGTGTTCACATATGTAAATAAAAAATAAAACAACAAAAGTCCTGTAAAAAAATTTGTTTGCATTTGGTTGTTGTTTTACTGTGTTGTAAAAATTTCCACAGTACAGCAACAGTCGACAGTAATTTTTGGAAATTGAAGGCTGCATAGTTACAGTACAGTAGAATTTTTTATTTTTTTTTTTACTTTTGTTGCGCTGTTCATTTTTTAATTTTGAAATGAAAATGAAATTCGAAGTAAATGAAAAAAAAAGTTGAAAGTAATTTCAAACCTTGCATGCAAGTACTTTTTGACAAACTATTGCAGATTGTTTCAAACAAAAAAATATCACCTCAGTTGATTTTGATTCAAAATTTTTATTTCAATCAAAACATTTAAAAAACCAAATCAAAAACACAGATATGTGTACGTACTTAAAAAGTACTTATCAGTAGAGTACTTGTAATTGTAAAATTCAAGTACAAGTACTATAGTACTTGTACTGGAATTTCGAAGTACTCAGGTACTGGTACTTGTACTTGTACTGGTATTTGCACTTTACAGGTCTGATATGTACATATGTACATATTGTAAACACCTACCCGTAAACATAAATTGCTGTTTATATTCGAAATTATTTTCTCGTCAAGCATTCGGTAAGTAGGTACTATTCATTCATAACGTATTATAAAATTTTGTTCTTTGCTTAGAAATGCAAAAAAATGCATTCAATTTTGCATTCAAAATAGATTAAAAATATCATCACATTTAAACAATTTTTTTTAAATCCACAGAAATTATTTCAAATCAATTAAAAATTCAATTGCAACAATTATGTAGATACATAATATATTTATGACAGATATTGAAGTAGAGATTAATTGCTTACAAATATATGTATGTTGATACGTACGTATCTTCATAATGATTTTATGTACATATTAGTAGTGGGACTTTTTCGAATAATATTCGAATAAATATTATTCGAATAATCGAATAATAATATTCGAGGGAAAAAATTCGAATAGTACTATTCGAATGATTCTATTCGAATAACACTATTCGAATAATACTATTCGAATAGTAGTATGTATGTACAATGTACATGCATAATTTGGGAATTCCACTTGCCTCCGCGCAAGCCAGAGTACGTATATATAGATTTACAAAAGCAAAAGCATACATACATTCATTCAATAGCTATTCGCGAATAGTGGTATTCGAATAGTGATATTCGAATAGTACTATTCGAATAGTATTTATGCGAATATACGAATAAATTATTCGAATACTTTTCGAATAAAAGGATTTTTTATTCGAATAATTTTTATTCGGATAGTCCCATCCCTACTATATACATATGTATGTACTAGTGGTCGGAAACTATCAATGGCACTATCGTCACTATCGATGGTTTCTGAACATCGTTTACACTATCGATGGTTTTCGACTATCGTTTGAACTATCGATAGTTTATTGAAAATTTGAAATGTGACCACTAGGCACCAAACAAACGGTAACTATTCCATGGACGGTTTGAATTGCTGACTAGCAAGTAGTCAAAACAACATAAATACGCCTATGCGTTCTAGTCGCTTGGTCGTTTAAAATGTGATTACCCAAAAACATTAAAATTACACTACAATATGGATATCAAACGAAAGGTTTCATTTGGACTTCGATATATTTCGATAAATTTATCGATAACTGAGTCAGCTCATAATTGTGGAAAAGCGGATAAATATGGATACGGAATACGAATATAGAATACCGAACACCGCAAAATGGGTATCAAATGAAAGCGCTTGGCTAGGGCTATCATTTGGTCGAGTCTTAATTTATTATGAACTGATCTAAGAAATATCCATCGTCCAGTAATTGTTATGGAAGATCGAAAAAATATAAATTGCTCATAACAATTATGGGATGATCTAAAAAATATCCATCATCCAGTAATTGTTATGGAAGATCGAAAAAATATGAATTGCTCATAACAATTATGGGATGATCTAAAAAATATCCATCATCCAGAAATTGATATGGAACGTCGAAAAAAATATCAATTGCTCATAACAATTATGATCTAATCGAAAAAAATTATCGATCTTTGAGTAATTGTTATTGATGATGGAAAAATTTTTCCATTGCTCAAAATTGTTATCAAGTGGTATTTATATTTATTTGTTATAATTGTTATGGCCTCTGGTTAATATATTAATTTTTTTGAACAAGAATAAATGGCTAATAAATAAATTAAACAAAACAATGTACTGAAAAAAGTTTTATTGGATCATCTTCTATTACTTTCATGTATTGGTAAGAATAAGACCAGGACAGGTGGGCAAAGTTTGTTTACATTCGGGTGAAATCGGGTGAGCTCATTTAAAACAGATGTGTTTGTGGATGTGTTTGCTGCCGGACGGCAAAAGGCGGTTACAGTGTGAGCGTAGCCGTAGACTCTCCCAAATCACCCGAAACTATCGTCAACTATCGATATACTATAGATAGTTTGCAAAAAACTATCGTACACTATCGATGGTGCTGACTATCGATAGTTTCCGACCTCTAGTATGTACATATCCATATCAAGAGCGTTGAATACATACTTACTTATTTATGATGTAATGGTTTTATGGTATAACTAATATTTGTACGCAGTATAGTGATTTTTCTTATGAATGGCATTAATCAACTACATATGTAAGCTAATCATGATTCACACTTGCTGTGGGCGCTAAGATAATAAAATTCTTATTTAGCACACATTTGAATGAGATTCTTTTAGAGATAATCTCTTGAATGGGATAGAAAATACATAGATATAATATTTGTTCAATTAATTTATTCTTAAAAGCAGTCATATACGAGACCATGGCATATCTACTGAAAGAAAATGAGTATCTGATGTTCCGATGATTACTTTAACTTCCTTCATCGTACTGTAAACGTTACGGTATCAGCTTTGAGAGTAGTTTCTGTAGCAATTCTTAGGGCTTCAGGCTTCCCATTAGCTTAAAGTGATCAAAAGATTTTAACAGCTACACCTTTTCGCCAATCATAGTTCTGCACATGTTTCTGTTCCTGAATAATTGGTCGCATTTACATAATTTATATTACCAGGACCATTTAGGTGGGTGGGTTGATAGCGACTTACTTATGTACTTAGACCAGAACTGGCGCCCGTTGTGATACCACGAAATTTTAGCTTGTTAGTACTTATCTTGAAACCACTTCAAGAGCCTGATAGAAATTACCAAGTCTTTCCCAACAAACACTGAGGTTAGTTATCGATTTGAGAATGACTCGAGAACTAGCCTCATTCTCAAACCTCTAACGTTAGAGGACGACTCGAAAATCTATCGAGAATCATAGCGTTCTCAAACAAAAGGGTACCTAATTCTCAAATCTAGAAAATTATAATTCTCGAATCGAATTCTAATGTTGTTCTCTAATGAGATTCTTATCAGAATTTGCAAATACTTCCAATTGAAATGAAAAACAAAGCTTTGTCTCCTTTTACATGATTTTTTCATTGTTTAGATTTTATTAGTGTCAAATTGCATATGATTATATACATATATTCGCATGTATGTATATGTTTATCACATTTATAAGAACTGAAATTTAAACTAAATTCAGTCTTATTATTTAAATTAAAGGTACTTGTACTTTTTAATGGAAAACATTGTACTACGGTAATATTAACTTTACCATTTTTTAGTATCTAATTTCAATATATGTATGTATATTCAACAAATCACAGAAATATATTGAGAATTGATAAAAGGCGTGAGATTTGGCTCCTTCTCTAATCACTCGCTAATCGAATTCTAGTGTAGTTTTCAACCCTAGTTATCGATTTGAGAATATATAGAGAATTACACTAGTTATCTAAAGTAATCTCGACAATTTTTCTAACGTTAGAGACTGTGTTTGCTGGGTTGATGTGATTTCCATGACTTGCCAGAGGCTTTACAAAAGATAAGTACCCAGATACCGCCGACTAATGACAATTAAAGTCAAAAAGTCGCACATGAAGTGCCCGAACAATTGGAGACTCTCAATGCAGCAGTGCCCAGTGGCCACATCTATCAAGAAGAAATTTCTCCTGACCAAAGCGCTTATTAACGACATTTCTTATGCTATTTGTAACTCAAAACTTCTGATGTATGCCGATGATGTGAAACTTTTCAAGTCTTACTCTTCTTTGGAGGAAAGATCTGCCCTACAAAATGATTTAAATTGCTTCGCTACGTGGTGCAATATTAATCTTATGCCACTCAATCTTAGTAAATGTAAATTTATGAGCTTTTCACGGAAGATCCTTCAACCCGCGTCTTACACAATTAATAACTATAGTTTGGAACAGGTTTGCGATTTTGTTGACCTAGGAATAAGATTTGATAGTAAGCTCCACTTTAACCTGCATATTAATGCTACAGTAAACAAAGCTAAAAGTATCCTAGCATTTGTAAAACGTTGGTCTAAGGAATTTAATGACCCTTACGTAACTAAAGCCCTGTTTACAACATTAGTACGACCTATACTAGAATACGCTTCAATAATCTGGAGTCCGCAATATCAAGTTCATTCCGATCGACTGGAATCAATTCAAAAACAGTTCTTACTTTTTGCGTTAAGGAACTTTCATTGGGACCAACGGACCAATCTTCCCTCGTACACTAGTCGCTTGAAGCTTATTAGTCTTCCAACCTTATCAAGCCGCAGGGAAATGTTCGGTGTAATATTTCTGGTTAAACTACTGAAAGGATCCATAAGCAGTCAATTTCTCCTAGCCGAAATAAACTTAAATGTTCCTATTCGACCATAAAGCCATTTTCAACCTATCTTTTTAAAGCAGTGTAGAACTAATTTTGAATTACACGAACCACTTCGTTGCTTATGTAAATCTTTTAATGATTATTCTACTCATTTCGATATATCAGACTCTATCTGATAAGAAAAATTCTGTTGTGCGCTCTTAACAAGTGACAACAAATCTCTCGCTCTAATTGACTATTCTATTTTTGTCTATTACTTTTATTTTTAGTTTTATATTTTATTCTATGTACATATGTATATCCAGCTGATGGAATTATATTTTCTGTAGCTGAGCAGTATAAGTTCTCGACGTTTAATAAACTTCTACCACTCAACACCTTGGCCAAATTTTATTTCAAAATATCCGTACGTCATGCGGATGCGCCCCTCGTGCGGTTGGGTGGGTGGAGGGAAAACGTTGGGTTTTATTATTATTATTATTTCGGAAATTTTTGCATATCTATACATATATATGTATGTATCTCCTACATTCTTGGTTTTGTTTCCATCTCACATTCAATTTTGAACTTTTCCTTACAATAATGTATGGCCATGAAAAATTTGTTTATCTCTAGATTGACTACGTGCGTGAATATGCGCTATTTGCTTTAGGTGGCCTTCATTGTGGAGAAGCGGTTGAGATACTCGTACATACATATTTGTTTTTAGTACTCGTTATAAAAATTCACGATTCTGGCTAACCATAAACTAGGTTAATAGAACTTGGCATACAAAAATGTAACTACAGTAAGGATGGGTAATTGGAAAAATATATCGATATATATAAAGAAATCATCGATTTATGCATTGGAAAAACATCGATATATCAGTATATTGAAAGGGTCGGCTTTCCATTAAGGAAGCACGACTCGCGAAAAACCACTTTTTCACGGGGTAAGAGGTGCACTCACAGATCTCCAAACTGAAATCCAAACTTGCCGGAGGCTTATAGTTTACTAGATATTTGTTGTTAAAATTGGCTGGGTCTATAAATATTCCACGAATCTTGAAGCATAAACAGTAGAATCATTAAGCATTGCTTGGAGAAGAAAGTAATGAAAACTCAAGCACCGCGGAAATTATGGTTATACCACTTCAAAAAAAAGGTCTTCTGTTAAATTCAAAGCAAATCAGAAATGTATGAAAAATATCGAATTTGTCACGAATTGGCCAAAAATTATCGATTATCGATGCACGGTAATTAAAAATATCGTCGATATTATCGGCTATACTATTCTAAAAATATCGATATATTGATATATAGATATATATCTCCCAACCCTAAACTAGAGTATATGCATGTGTATGGATGTACATTAAGGTGGAGTGAAATCATATGGAGATTTTTTTTTTGTTCCTTTTTTGAACGTACCAGCAATAAAAAGTTTCCTTTATAGTAGTTAATAAACCCCACAAAATTTTATGGCGATAGGATGACGTTTTGAACTGCCCCCAGCCCCGCAAAGTTGAAAGCAATAAGCACGATCTGGTACAAATATGAAATTTTGAAAATTATAAAATTAAAAAAAAAGTATGAGGATTGATAAACATGGCCAAGCTGAGTATTAAAGTGAATTGTTTTTTTTTTAAACAACAACAACAAAAGTTATTAAAGGTCAAAGTTTATATTATGCATTTTTTAAATTGCAATTACTTAAAAACTACTGAACCGATTTCGAACATTTTTATACCATTCGATAGGTATTTTGATTCCCTTTAATTTGATATACATTTTATATATGAAAAGTAAAGGGGGTTAAAGGGGGTTGACCCCCGCAAGGGGCGTATTAAAGAACCCACATAAAATGTATATCAAATTAAAGGGAATTCAAATACCTATCGAATGGTATAAAAATATTCGAAATCGGTTTAGTAGTATTTAAGTAATTGCAATTTAAAATATGCACAATATAAACTTTGACCTTTAAAAACTTATGTTGTTGTTGTTTTCAAATAAAAAAAATTCACTTTAATGCTCAGCTTAGCCATGTTTATCAATCCTCATACTTCGTTTTTTGATTTTATAATTTTACAAATTTCACATTTGTACCAGATTGTACTATTTTTTTCAACTTTGTGGGGCTGGGGGCACCTCTAAACATGCGAGTAGGTCAATAAAATTTTACAGGCTTATTACTGGGCTAGAAAGGTGCCGTTCTGGCTTTGGAACAAATTGAATTTCCAAAAAAAAAATTTTTCACTCCACCTTAATGTACATATGGACTATGTGTGCATAAAAGGGAAATGTGTCAAAAAAAAATAGAAATAATCCGCCTTTAAAAATTTGTTACATTTTTTTCTTCATTTTGTTTATTTAATTATTTATTATTAACTTTATTAGAAAAACGTTGGCTGATAGCGGCTCTTTCATATGCTTGTATACTAAATCTACACAAGTATGTATGTATGTATATATATATATATGCTGAACACTGGTCCCAAATTCATTTTATAGTGGCGGAAATTTGACATTTTAATTTTTTTATTTTTGTTAAAGTGACAGATTCTAACTAATAGGGCATATTTCAGTGCATATAGAAATCCTAGTGATGACGTTTTCAATGCAACCCTGTATATGTAGGCAGCTTTTCAATGTAACAAGTTTTTCACCTTTTATATTTGTTTGCTTATGTTATGTTCCGACACAACCTTAATTGAACATTAAGAGCCTTTGTTTAATTTGCAAGCCTGATGATTCTCAATTTACCATACAAAAATTTACTAAGTTAATGATTCATTAGAAATTAATGTGTTCCTAATGAAGAACAATTCTGCATGCAACCCTGTTAGAAGTGTTGTTTCATAAGCAAAATGAAATGTCATGATCAGAGAAATGTCATTAGTTTCAGGTTCCACTAAACAGGTTGGTTCGTCAGATCAGCTGAATTCTTGTTCTTCTTCATCACCTATCAAATTTGTTTTTATTTCGCCTTATACTATACATGCATTCGTGTTTACGATTGGTAAAAGTTGTGAGCTGAATGCCAAATTATTTCGCGATCCTTGAAGTTTTGACATTTAGGTAACGAGAGTTTGATATTCAGTTCACACCGTGTGTGTGTGTATGTATCTTGAGCCGACCTGTTAAATGGGCCAAGTAAATTAAATTTGTCTGAACACGAAATCTAGAGATGCTCAAACAAGTGCAATTGACTTAATTACATTTTTATATCTGAACATGATATTAGGCCGCTTTCGATAGAAAAGTACGCAGTGAGTACAAGTTTGACAGTTGTGAGGTGAATAAAATTTACCTAGCCCCTGGAGATACAAATACAAAAAAAATTAGTTTCAGAGGTAGATTATTCTAATTTCTGCAAAGAAAAAAATTAATTTTAGACCACTGTGCACTAGAGCGTATCGCGGAAAAAAAGTCCTGCGTACGAATTCCCCCCATATGATTTCTTTTTAGAAAACATTTCTGAAAAAGTTTTTAATTTTTTTTTTTGTGGACGCCGCTAGATGTCGTTAGAATTCATTTTTTGTCATATCTCCGGTATTTATGGACTGATCCTAAGCTTGATACACCAATCTCTTTGGCTTGAGAGAAGGGTTCCTACTTTATAATTGTATTACCGCATGTGCGCAATTGGGGTTACTTCCACCCAGTACTTAGTTTATACCACCTTAATGTAACTTTGTAACGGAGGACTTTTTTTTGGTCCACATAAGGCGAGACGGCCTACTGTGGATTAGTTTTTACAATGTACATAACTACATACATATATGTAAATGTTTGGAGTTTTGTGATATTCGCACTACATTGGCAGTACATACATATATTAATTGGCACCTCTGCGGATATGCAAACAATCGGTTTTAAGATTTTCTTACTAATGTAGATAAGTATTTATGTACGCATGTACTTACATACCTCTTGCACTATCTACCATGTACCGTTAGTATGATGCTAAGCTAAAAACAAACATGCACATGTAAGTACACATGCAGATCAAGAATATGCAGTAGCGTACACTTTAATCTTTTCGAAGAGGGGCTCGCATCTTACAATCTTTCACTTCTAATTACGCAGACAAATATTATGAAATTTGTAAGTGGATCTAGTGGATAAAATAGCGATAGGCGGTTTCGAGATGTTTGGCCAATAGAATTAATGCCCTTTTTAAAAAAAAAAAAAAAGCACGACTATTTTAATGGCCAAATATTTGCGACTAAGCACTAATACAAAAGTAAATCAACGAAAACCATCGTTATGTTTGCAGACTCGAGTCAATTGAATGAAATTAATAAACAAAAACACGATTACTGGTTTTTCAAATACATACATATGCACTGGCGATCTCCATCGGCAGTAGCCGTCATACCCTTCGAGTGTGTTTCTCTCATAAAAAAGCTTATCACAAAACTTCATTCGCCGATCTGAGTTGACATAAAACTGTACGTTCCCAATAAACACAGACGCGAGGATGATATCGCGGCGAATTCGAGGCGAGTTCGAGCAAGCATATTTTCGCGAACGTAATTTCTCGGACTCGCCTCGAGTGCGCGACAAGTTCGAGAAAATGGATTTTCGCGATATCATTTTTTTCTATTTTTTTAAGTTGTTTTGCACGAAAAAATCAGTATAGTTCTGAAATTTTACATTTATACCTGAACTCGGATTTAATCCATTGCCAGTAAACCAAACTCTGAACTTTTAATTTTTCGAAACGTCATTTATAAAAAATCTCGAATCGCCAACGATCAGAGAAATTAAAAATTCTCGAATCGCTAATGATAAAAAATTCGAACCGCCAGCGATCCGAGAATGAACAAATTCTCGAATCGCTAGTGATAGGTGACATGCCTACGAATTCGGATTCGCCGATCTATCGCCGCGAACTATTGCCGCGATAATATAATCAGAGTAAGCGAATCCGACGCGAATTCGAGGCGAATCCGTTGTGTTTATTGGGTTCAACCGATTCGTTGGAAAACAATCAAGGAGCACGCCTGGAGTTTGAGCGGAAGCTCGGCCTAAAACTCGTTGGAGATATACTACTACCAATTATTATTATCCCTGAAAACTTTAAAGACCTAAAACTTCTTCTATTTTAGAACAGGAAATTCAGGTGAACCACAAGCCGCCTACCATATCCCCCTAACGATGCACTCTGCATCAGAGATCAGCATGCGATACATTTTTTGTGATTTAGAGTATACTCATAAAAAATGCGGTGGGAGTATGACCGCAACCGCAAAATATGCGATCATAATAAACACCGTACCGCATTTTCTTGATCAATTCCGGTATGCGGTAGTATGGATATCACAACACCGCAAACACCGCATATCGTAAACACCGCATACCGCAAACACCGCATTTACCAAATAGGGATTTTTACAATGTTGCCAGTGCGATTTTTTGTTTCTAATTTTTACCGTCTTATGGATTTCTGCTGAAAAATAGTACTGATTACAAATTGATTTTAACCAAAGAATATCTATACAGGAAAACTCTCAGGATTGGTTTTTTTTTTATTTTTTCATTGAAAGGACCACTTAAAATTTAGAGTTTGTTTACATTCAAAATAATTTGACTAATGAATTTCAAGATAAAAATATGTACTATTTACATGAAGAGTTTTTTCCTAGAATCCTTCAATTACATTTATGGCTTCTTAGTAATACATATAAGTTTTGTTTACATATTTTTGTTTGTCTGTGACATAATTCTTTATTTTCCAACGAAGCATTCATTCAATTCACAATCTACAAAATTGGCTACGATACATTGATTGAAACCGAAGTTTTTGTCATTTTATTGGAGCAACAACAATACACATGTTTATTTTTATACATTTTATTATGCGCCCGTCGGAATGAATACTTTTCCGTCAATCTAGCAATTCGTTTAACTGAGAAACATAGTTGAATTAGATGTCTTTTTCTACGGCAAAGCTGACGTACTGAATGTGTCGATAGTCATTTAAAAACATTTAATTCAACTACATATGGTGTCAATTAAATGGATTGCTAGTTTGACGGAAAAGTATTCATTCTGACGGCCCTATTTTTCGTATTGGATTTCAAAAATGAAATTTTTTGATTATTTCATTATTGAAAAATATGTATGTATATTATTATTCAAAAAACTGCCACAAAAAACAAAGCACATAAAAATAAAAAACAAAATACTTGAGAATAAATTTGCTGTATATCTTATAATCAGTAACACATATCTATGTATTTATGTACAAACAAAAATGAATTTTGAATTGCCTATACCTTTGCAGTATGTGAAAAATTTCCGGCAACACTGAATAGTATACAAATAAACAAATGCGGTGTTTGCGGTGATTGCGGTGTTTGCTATATACGGTGTTTGCGTTATGCGGTGTTTGCGGTATGCGGTGTAAACAACACTAAATACCGCAATATCATTTAGGTTTTCGATCAATGCGGCGGCGGTGAATGTTTTTTCTGGGTTACTTATATTTTGAGCCACTCAAAAAATAAGTATTTTTGCGGTGCTTTAGAAAATGCGGTGCACCGCTGCTGATCTCTGCTCTGCATTAATTTTTCACAACAATTTGCTCATCAATCAACACAAATACCATAATTACCGCTACACCATAGCACAAAGTGTAATAAAAAACGAATAAGCCAACAACAACAGCAGAGTGCCGTGATTTCAATTGCGAAAAAAAGTAAATTAAAGTACGAAATCTTAAAAAGTGTTAGATTATGAAGACGAGCACAGATAATCAATACATACACAAACATACCTTCATACCTACAGAAATGTACATATGTATGTATTTTCATTTTCACTTTGTCTAAATACACGTAGTTTTATTATCTAGGCTTATAAACTATCATATTTCTTAAGCAAATATTTAGGTGTGTAGCAAAAAATTTCACTTACCTAGAATTAGATTGCTTTTGCGCTATAAAAAGCACAGTTTGCCATTTGTGGCATTAGTTGCGCTTGTGCAGACGTTACATTTTGGTACAAAAGATTTCTTACGCGTTTCACTACTTTTCCTTTGTTTTCCTTTTTTTTTTGAAAAGTTTTCACAATCCTTGTGCAATGCTTGGTGTTAAAGAGCTGTTTGTTGTGCTTTTGCTTACAGCAACTTTAAATATAAATTTCGGTGATGCCAATCTTATTGCAATTAACTCGCCCGAGTGGACTAATTATAAGGTAGTGTATGGGTTTTCAAATCTATATTAAATGCTCGTATGTAGGGAAATTATAAATGTGAAAGAATTAGTGGAAGTGCTGAGAAATAATACCTAATGGCGTTGAGCAAAATTCGTTGATATTCAAAGAAAATCGTTATCACACAATCCGAAACACCTGGTTGGAAAAATTAAAGAAATGAGGAAAGAGTTGCAAATCAACTAATCTCTCTCTATAATGAAAACAAAAAAAATGGGAATGGATTCACAGAACCATCAACAGTCTTTAAATAATAAAAGCGTTTCCTTTTTGTGCAAAATACAGTTCATTCACAGTTCACAGTTCATTAGAACCAAAGATTATTCAAACATCTGCGGTTTTTTACAGAAAATGGATTGAACAAATAGTTTCAATAAAACTAAAGATGAGATCTAATATTGAATCGCGTTACTCAGTGAACAATCCAGTCGCTCTGCACATCAACTAAATTATTGCTATCCTTTCCGAAAGCAGCACGTCTCGAATGTTCTATGTCTTTTACATTTGCTTCTCTCTGAGGAATCGTTTATTTTCATTCTTTAAATCAGAGCATTCTTTCTATGCTTCTATGGATTGAGAGCATTATGGCATAGTACATCCACTGCTCTGCAAGGTATTCATCAATCGCTTTCCTTCAATATGTTAAAGCAATTTTATTTTCGATGACAATCGATAGTGTTTGATTCCATTTTACTATCAGGTTTTGTTCTGGTTTATGCCACGTTGAACCAAGCAAATAAGCGATAAAAGTTTTATCATAAAAGCGATGATACACGTGTCACACAAACTCTTTAGCTCTGTAAAAAACTAATTGTGTCTTAGCTTTTGTTTTATGTAAGAAGTCCCGTTCCATCAGTACTTATTTTCAATAGTCTTGCGTATACTAAATATCACTTACTTTAAGGCGATCTCTATTGCATGCTCATTAAATATGTTTTAAGTTAATCTTTACCATTTTTATTCTCATAATTTCTTCTTTTGCAGACAACCTATGGTAAAACCTATTCTTCCACAAACCCTGAAACGTATGCACTCTACTATTATAACTACAACAAAAAGTTGATCAACAACTATAATATACAAGCGGATCGTGGCCTACGAACTTATCGTTTGGGTGTCAATCAATTCGCCGATATGCGTCTCATACATTTCAATGCTTTATTCCCGAAAACTACACAGCCGGCAACATCAGTCGCCACTACACCGCCCGCAGTGCAAGCTGCACCCCCAACCTTCGATCCTATAGCCGATTTGGGTTTGCAGGTGCAAGTGAAGGATCAGGGTACCGCATGCAATAGCGGTTGGGCTTATGCTACAGCCAATTCAATTGAAGTATTTACAGCCAATCAACTAGGCCAAACTGTGACAACTCCACTTTCGGCACAAAATCTCATAGATTGCGCTGGTTCGGGTATCGGTTGTACGCGTCAAGTTTCGCAAACGGCTTTCGATTATCTGGTACAATTCAACCAACCACTTTATAATAATACCGAATATCCGGAGAATAATAAGCAAGCGACGCAGGGTATGTGCGTGCCGCCAATCGATCCAACTGCCACAGCCATCAATTTGGCCTCGTATGCACGCATTGCGGATGCCGATGATGCGACCATGATGAAATATGTTGCGGCTGGTTATCCGGTGGTTATTGAATACGATCCAACCTCTTTCGAATTTATGTTCTACAAATCGGGTATATTCCAACAGCCACGCACCTATGGCGGTTCACATTATATGACGGTGATCGGCTATGGCAGGGATGCGGTCAGTAATTTGGATTATTGGTTGGTGTTGAATTCGTTTGGTACGACTTGGGGTGAAAATGGTTATATACGCATTAGGCGTAATGTGCCATTGGCGAAGTCAGCTCTGTTCCCAACCGCACTGGGTTGAGGCAGAAAGAGGTGGAATGAATAGAAAATAAATTGAGGTTATGTTGGAGTAAATATTACTTATTTATGTACATAGTATGTAGTTACTTTTTGGAAGAATTTACAGGCAGTTATTTCGAAATATATATATTCTTATATGAAAATCTTTTTTTTGTGTTTTAAAATGGATTGGGCAAATTTGGTACATATGTACATATATACTGGATGCGTTTTTTGGATCCTCCCTGCGGCACCGGAATATGAAAATATGGTGTTTTAGAGTAAGTGAATTTGCAGAAATCGGTCTTATTATGGTCTTTCTGGAATAACTGAAGACTCAACAATAGAGGTAAAGCAAGGTTCAAGAGCATCTTCTATATTATTAATACGCTAACATAAATTTTGTTCCATCTTCTCCGTCGAAATCTACTAAACCGATTTTCAAACTAAGAACACTATTAGAACGGTATTGCTCTCAAATAGAACTGCGCCAATTTTTATTACAATTGGTTGGAAAATGCGTCCACAATCGTCGTTGGAAAATTGCTGTGTGGCTGTTGTTGCATGCTTTTGAAAACAAGAGCTGTGTCAATGCCCGTGCATAGGTGAATTTGTGTGTGCTCACTAAACTTACTATGCAATTGTGAACATGTTTGGCTGGAAGTTGTGTGTATTTCCAAAGAAGTAGAAATATAAAAAAGTAGCAAAGGCAGTACAACAAAAAGACAAAGTCAAGTAATAAGAAGGATAAGAAAGAATAAGTACCAAAGAAATTTACCAAATAAAAGATCAGAAATAGAAAGAAAGAAGTAGGTAGGAGAATTGTGAAAATGAGTGACGACAACAACACCAACAACAAAATACATAGTAACAGTGACAATAACAAAAAACAATTATACAAAAACTTACTTGCACCTTAGTCATAAGAAAACATCTAGAAAAACTGTCGAGATTCGCCAGTAGGCAGCACTTTAGTTTTCATTAAAAGTTGAGAAAAACGAAAAAAACCGCAAAAAATTGCATAATTTCAATTGCATAATGTGCTTAAATACAGTTACATATTTTAGTCCAAAAATCCCTCAAAATAAATTTGTCCAGCTAGCTTTTTCTATTCGATTCACTGCGTCCCGCAGAAAGTTAGAGTTATATTATAGTTTGCTTGCTTTGAAAAAAAAAAAACAATTAAAATATCTTGCCATAAGCTCTTTTAACTAGAATACTGTTTTTATATGTATGTATGTATATGGCGCTGTGGTGCAGTGGGTAGAGTGCTCGCCTGCTATACCAGAGGTCTCGGGCTCTAACCCCAGTCCGGACAAACACCAAATAAATTTTTCTAATTAATTAAAACCAAATTTTTGTGTTTTTAGAAATAGCGGCCACCTCTCGGCAGTGGGCGGCATACACTCCGAGTGTATTTCTGCCATGAAAAAGCTTCTCATAAAAAAAAATGCATTCGCCGTTCGGAGTCGGCATAAAACTGTAGGTCCACCCAATTACTTAGTAAGAAAATCAAAAGCAGCACACATCGAATCGTGAGAGAAGCTCGGCCGCAAAACTCGCCAGAGTTATGATAGCGCAAGTGTATTATTATATTATTAGGGGATTCACAAAGTGTCATAAAGTCATATGTCATATTAAAATATTGTACGGAAATAGAACAGAATAGAACACTTTTCTGAAGCTCTGTGAAGAAGTAAACAAAAACAGCCGATCAAATATTTAACACGACCCAAAAACATACATATCGTGGAGAGTTATATTTATTTAGTACACATCAGAGATGTTAAGTATTGCAATCATCGAGACTTTCAGCCCTTGAAGTCCCATTCTTTTTCTTGAAGTCTTGAATGCAGCCTTTCAGTCTTTTTTTTTTTTGACTGATGATTTAAAATTTGAAGTCCCCAGTATTTTTGGCAAGTATGACTGACCATTCATTTTTTTCATTCATTGATGACTGGCGATATTTTTTAAGCAGTCTTTAAGTAAACTAGTACCAAAAATATGCTCTCTATGTATTTTAGCTGTAATAGTATTTATTTTGCATATACCTAAAATGGTCAGTTTAGTTATAAAATTTTAAAATACATATCGCTAGCTTAGAGTGCAAACTGTGTAAGTCCATTTTTATGAAAAAGTGTATTTTTATGTACAACGCTAGAAAAATCGAATACGCACCGCGCTAAACAAGTCGGTGACTCTTGTCATATTTCTACTCGTTGTTATTCAGTGTTACGCAAATTGCGTAAGTCGAAAAAGCGAAGAAAATTGTGTAAGTCCAAAATATTTACATGAACAGAACATTTTTTTTTTCATTTCGAAATTTTTTTTATTTTTTGTTTTTATCTCTCCTACAAAGTTTGAAAAAAAGGACTTACGCAATTTGCAATCTAAGCTAGCGATATGTACACTAGAGCGTATCGAGAAAAAAAGTTCGCCTCCATATGATCTCTTTTTCGAAAACATTTCCGGAAAAATTTTTTTTGGACCCCGCTAGATGTCGCTAAAATTCAATTTTTCATATCTTCTGTTTTATGGAAGGTTCCTACTTTATAATTGTATTAACCCTGTGTGCGCCATTGGGGTAACTTCCACCCAGTACATAGTTTATACCACCTTAATGTAACTTTTTTTTTGCCGGTATGTTAAACGTCGTCAAAAAACATTAACCTTTTGCCAAAGAAGTATTTCGATCGATGCCATAGAAGCGCAAATAAAACACATTTAACGTTCCGAGGAACATGCGTTTTTCGCTTCCTGTGGATTCTAGGTTAATTTTATAAAGTGTTTTCCTGAAGAGTCTCCTACTGTAATTCTATACCGAATAATTTTCGAGAACATTTTAACCATCTAGCACCCCTAAGAAAGGGTTATTTTGACCCCTTTTTATACAGTCAGGAAATAGTATTTTTAAGGTCGCTAGAGGGCTAAAATGTTCTAGATAATTATTCGCCTTAAAATTTCATTAGGGGTCTCCTGAGAAAAAAATCTTTGTAGAATGGACCACATGTAAAAGACCACAGGAAACGAAAAACTTATATTCCTCGGAATGTTAAATGTGTTTTATTTGCGGTTCTACTGAATCGATCGAAATACCTATTTTGAAAAAAATGAATGCTTATTGACGACGTTTAACATGGTGGCAAAAAACGTTACATTAAGGTGGTATAAACTCAGTACTGGGTGGAAGTGACTTCAATGGCGCATGTAGGGTTAATACAATTATAAAGTAGGAACACTCCTCTCATGCTAAAGAGATTGGTGTCTCAAACTTAGGGATCGTATCTTTAAAAACCTAGTAACCCCTATGAGAAGAATGGCAAAAGACTGTAGCTGCAATCATTTCATGATTGCAATCAAATGATTGCAGTAACGGGGTGGATTGCAGCCAGGTGACTGCACAGTTAAAATTTACCAGTCAGAATTAAGGCTTACTTTTTTAATTCCCAGTCATGACTGACAAAAAATGAATAGCAGACATTTTTACCCCAATCAAAAGACTGCGCAGTCACAAAGTACTGCATTACTTAACATCTCTGGTACACATACCTCCTAGAATGCAACAACAAAATATTATGACTTATAACGATATGATGTAATACGACAGGTTGTGAATCCCCTATATGTTTATGTGTATTAAATTTATGACATTTTGGAAAACAGTTTATATTCACAACAAAATATTTGTTTATTAGTTTTGCGAATTCGCATATATGTAACTATAATTAAGTATGTTTGTAACGTGTACTTTTTTCTGCATAGCGGATATTGAATTTAAACATTGAGAGCTTCCCCTGCAAAATACAGTTTTTACACTTAGCACAGTATTGTACGGCAGCGTCGAATTGAATGAAATCAATAAATAAAAGCCCCGATTATTAGTTTTTCAAATAGCAGGGATCTCCCTCAGCTATATTGGGCATACCCTCCGAATGAATTTTTCGAATAAAAATGATTTTCACAAAATCTCCATCCGCCATTCGGAGTCTACATAGTAAAACTGTAGTTCCACCCGCCTCGTTGGAAAACAATCAAGGATAACGTGAGGAATTCTAGCGGAAGCTTGACCTAGAACTCGTTGGAGTTTTAGCTATTAACTATGACACTGGATCACAAAATCAATTTTTTTTGCCAATAGAATGGGGCGTCACGTTAAAGAGTAAAATTAAAAAAACACTGTTTCAAATTAACTCATCAATTTTTCAGAGACTATAGGAGAGAGGATAGTGGCGTTCAGAGTATTATTTGGCTGCAGACTAGTGTTATTACTATTAATAATATTATCGTTGAAAAATTTAAAGAGCTAAAAACGCTTCTATTTCAGAACATGAAATTCAGGTAGGCCACAACTCAAGGCCCAAGGATGCGCTCTGTTTTAATTTTTGACAACAATTTGCTTATGAAAGTGTTGTCAATAAACACAAATACCATAATTACCGCTACACTATAACACAAAGTGTAATAAAAAATGAATAAACCAACAACAACAGCAGAGTGCCGTGATTTCAATTGCGAAAAAAAGTAAATTAAAGTACGAAATCTTAAGTGTTAGATTATGAAGACGAGAACAGCTAATTAATACATACACAAACATACCTTCGCAGGTACCTTTGTTAAGAATACATAGTTCTATTATCTAGGATTATAAACATTTATATTTCTTAAACAAATATTTGGCTGTGTTGCGAAAAAGTTCATGTTCCTAGAATTAGATTTAGTTTGCGGTATAAAAAGCACAATTTGCCATTTTTGGCATTAGTTGACATTACAGTTTGGCACAAAAGATTTACTACGCGCTTCATAAATTTTTCCCTTGTTTGTCAAGTTTTCACAATCCTTTGCAATGCTTGGTGTTAAAGAGCTGTTTGTTGTGCTTTTGCTTACAGCAACCTTAAATATAAATTTCGGTGATGCCAATCTTATTGCAATTAACTCGCCCGAGTGGACTAATTATAAGGTAGTGTATGGGTTTTGAAAACTATACTCGTATGTAGGGAAATTATAAATGTGAAAAAAATTAGTGGAAGTGCTGAGAAATAATGCCTAATAATTTAATTAAAGAGACATACTGGATTAAGTGGAGCCATTGGCCAAATAACGGTAATTTGCCGATATCTCAAAAACCTTCCCAAAGAATTAAAAATGAACCCGATTTTCGAAATAAGCAACCGATTTTACATGTAGATATGATAGTTGCGTCCAAAGTACAGACAGCAAATTTCATTTTGTGATCCCGTGTAATTTTTAAAGTAATCAGTTTTTTTCTGGTTTATGCCATGTTCAACCAAGCCAACATTCCTTTATTCCAAGCGATGTTACACGTGCTACGCAAACTCTCGAGCTCTATTCATCTGTATAACATTTATTCTCAATGTTTCTTCCTTTGCAGACAAGCTATGGCAAAAACTATACAGCTTCCACAATTTCCGAAGCCCTTGCACTCTATTATTACAACTACAACCAAATATTGATCACCAACTACAATATACAAGCGGAACTTGGCCTACGAACTTATCGCTTGGCTGCGAATCAATTCACCGATATGCGTTTCATACAGTTCAATGCTTTATTCCCGAAAACTACACAACCGGCAACATCAGCCGCCGCTACGCCGCCCGCAGTACAAGCTGCACCCCCAACCTTCGATCCTATAGCCGATTTGGGTTTGCGGGTGCAAGTGAAGGATCAGGGCACCGCATGCAATAGCGGTTGGGCTTATGCTACAGCCAACTCAATTGAAATATTTACAGCCAATCGGCAAGGCCAAAATGTGACAACTCCACTTTCGGCACAAAATCTCATAGATTGCGCTGGTTCGGGTACCGGTTGTACACGTCAAGTTTCGCAAACGGCCTTCGATTATTTGGTAAAATATAAGATACCGCTCTATAATAATACCCAATATCCGGAGAATAATAAGCAAGCGACGCAGGGTATGTGCGTGCCGTCAATCGGTTCAACTGCCACAGCCACCAATTTGGCCTCGTATGCACGCATTGCGGATGCCGATGATGCGACCATGATGAAGTATGTTGCGGCTGGTTATCCGGTGGTTATTGAATACGATCCAACCTCTTTCGAATTTATGTGCTACAAATCGGGCATATTCCAACAACCAATAATTACCTATGGCGGCTCACATTATATGACGGTGGTCGGCTATGGCAGGGATGCAGTCAGTAATTTGGATTATTGGTTGGTGTTGAATTCGTTTGGCCGGAATTGGGGTGAAAATGGTTATATACGCATTAGGCGTAATGTGCCATTGGCGAAGTCAGCTCTGTTCCCAATCGCATTGGGTTGAGGCAGAAGGAGGTGGTATGAATAAAAAAAAAAATTGAGGTTATGAATGAAAATAAATTGAGGTTATGTTGAAATAAATATTACTTACTTATATGCATATGTACATATGTAGTTACTTTTCAAAAGAATTTACAGACAGTTATTTCGAAATATACATACATACATATAGTATGTACATATATTCTTATATAAAAAACTTTTTTGTGTTTTAATTAAAATGGTTTGGGCAAATTTGGCGCACTGCATTGTATATACATATACGATTAAATAGCAACTCGTTTCATAATTAACCCTTTTAGCTGCAGTAAATCGCTATCACCTAACACAAAGTGATATATCATTAATTTTTGTTGTTTTTGTATTTAATTTATTTATTGATTTCTTCTACAAGCGGAGCTTTACAGACTTATTTACTAAAAAATAACAATACTTGTTTGCTTTTTGTTTTTATTTTTCAAAGAATCGCTTAACAAAATATATATTGATAAACTTATTAACAACAATAGCATTTTTTTTATTGTATGTACTCGTATTTCAATTCATTTTTGCTGCTAATTTTTTCAAATGAGATTTTAATGGCGTTTTTTTTTTTGAGGTTAGAGTTCTATTACATTTTGCTTACTTGGAAAGAAAAACAATTAAAATATTTTGCTATAATTTCATTGCAACAAAATACTTTTTTAAAATACATATATGCTTTTAATGCATACATATTTATGTATGTATATGTAAACGCAAATAATCAATTACATAATTATTTTCTGCTGTCAAACGTTTATTTAGCTTCTTTTTTTACTTGCGTGGAAAAGTGATTTTGCAACAACAAGAAATCATAAAAAATGCAGAGGAAATCGTTGTATTTAGTGTTAGAGTGCCTAGCTGTTTTTTTTTTTAACTAAAATACTGCTTTTATATGTATGTATATGTGTATTAAATGTATGACATTTTGGAAAACATTTTTCACAACAAAATATTTTTTTTATTAGGTTTGTGAATTCGTATATATGTATGCATCTGTAATTGTTGTTTGTAACGTGTACTCTCTTTCTGCTACATAACATCAATCTATGTATGTATGTATGCATGCTATTATTAACTGTTTAAATTGCATTTTTTTTGCTTTAAACAGTTTGGCAGCCTATGTTGCTTCCTTTTTTTTTTGTTTATTGATTACACACAACTATTATAATTATGCTGCTGCTACAATTTAAGTCCGTTACTGCCGTTTGTTTTTGTTTTTGTTTGTGTCGAAAGAATAATAACCTTTAAAAATGCTGCATAATTTTTGCATATTAATACTAAAATTATTGTTAATTTTTTCACCTTTTTAAGACCTAAACTAAAATATTTTGTGTTTTTTTTAATATTTTTTAGTTAATATTTTTTTTAATTAATCATTTTTTTTTTTAAATAATAGTATTTTTTTAAATGAATCATATTTTTTTTTTAAATAATAATATTTTTTTTAATGAATCATATTTTTTTTTTAAATTAATCATATGCTTTTAAAATTTCAATTATTACCTTCCATGTTTTTTTTTGTTTTTTTTTTTTCTTTTTTTTATGTAATTTGCTTTAGTTATGACTGAAGCCAAAGCTTGTGATATGCTACATGCTACATGTAAAATACGAATACTTTTTTTTTGGGGGTGAAACGCAATTTTGCAAGTGTATATTTAATATGGAACATATATACATATGTATATGTACATATGTATGACAAATGAGTATTTGGACATATGTATGACAAATGAGTATTTGGATTAATAACATGCAGTTTATCTTTCTATGTATGTATGTGTATTTCCAACGCTACAACCGATATGCATAACAAGTTTAGCAAATTTCGTATGAATGTGTCAAAATGACTCGACAAACTTTGTATGAATGACTCAAAATGACTGGTCGCCATTTCAGCAGTTTGCTTTAAAGCAGTGGGCTTTGGTTCTTGATTGATAGGTCTCTTTGTGGTATTAAATTGCAAATTTTCTGAGTAGGAGAACACCGCGAATTACAACCTCACAATCTTGTTTTTATGCTTCCAATATAAAATGTAGCAAAATGATACCATTTTATAATAGCCTGGAATTTTCTGGTTCTAATGCCTTTTAAATCAGTCAAATACGACTTATAGTTCCCGAGATATTAAGATTTTACCCAAAAATCACATCAAATTTTAACTTAATATATAAACTTAAAAAAAAAAAAATGTTTAAAACTTAGTATACAGAAAATCTTAGAAGTCGTGCGGCTATCGATTTATGCTGGATTCGCAAAAATCGCAGCTAACTTTTTTTTTTTGATCGATTTTAAATATTCTGACCCTTTACCCACTCATTTGTAGAAAACAGCTTTTGGGTTTGAAATGATGTGCTTTCGTTTTTTTCTTCAACTTTGAAAGTAGTACTAAAAAAATTACATGTTATGCAAAGTTTATCCATGCATGAGATCAGCTGATTTGAATTGTGTATCTATACCAAATTCAAATGCAAACAAGTAATAAAGGAATAATTTATCAATGTAAGTATTTTTAAATTATTACATAAATATTATTAAATATATTTTTGTTTATTTATGTATAAACAAATAATATGACAGAACTGTCTTTCGTATATTTTAGTTGTCAATTCTTGAAAAGGCGGGCAGTGTGAACGGAATAGGACGAAAGAATGGTGATAGAAAAATGGACAGAGCGTTGGTAATCCGGTTTATCGCTGCCAAGCCTATTAGTCGGTTAAACCATTACTTTAAAGCGAAGCGTTAATCTCTCAGAAAGAGGAAACACGAAAGGGGAAAAATAAGAAAGTGAATAGTCTAACGCAGGCGTCGGCATATTCGCTTATTACGTAAGAAGTGAGAGTAGTTTAGTGCACAATATGCACCCAAGAAAAGAAAAGCAATACCTCCACTGCGTTGGGAAAATCAGGTGAACAGCAATGCTGACTCCCTAGGCGTTCCCAAGTGGCGAAACAGAAGCAACTGGCGCGCTCTGTTGGACTCGGCCAGAATTGTCTAGACAGTTAAGCGCCAATTAAGAAGAAGAGAGTAGATGCACGCCGGCTTTGATCACCTGCCGATGACTGCTCTACTGCTAAGCACTTGATATGCACATCTTCAGAGTTCAGCAAAAAAAAAATAAAAATAGAAAATGTCAAGTGAATTGTCGAATTTTTTTTAGAAACTTTCACTTTCTTTCATTTTTGTTCTAGCTGGTGACTGACATGATACAACTTGCTGAGACAATAATATGGGTAACTACATATTAGGGTGTTTTTTTTTCACTTTAGTTTTTATTTTACAATATTTAAATGTGACGAAGCGTTTGGTTTTAAGTTTGTTTACGTACGTGTGTAACGTATGTAAGTATTAGGCCCGTCACATAGCATACGTCAATCCGTCTACGTCGACGTATGTGACTGACAGCTCACGTACGTGACGGAGAGGTCGCCACATAGGAAACGTTGGCGGATATACACAAATCAGCTGTTTGATTAACCTTTAACTACAGAGGTGGTGGCAAAAATTTAACTCTTTAGAATATTTTATAATTTCTCTTTTAAGTTGCCCTATTGAAATTCAGTTTTCAGTAACTTCACATCTCCTGATAATTCTTGACCATTTTGTTTTATGTAGGAATGTTATACAAATGAGAAAAAACTCGAAAAGCAAATTGGAAAAAAGTTAAATTCAAGAGTAGCTAAAGGTTAACAATCAAAAGCAATCAGCTGTCATAGCGACGGATTGACGTATACCAAAAGTTGACTTTTGGGCAACTTCGGTACGTTGCGGCGACGGATCCGTCGTACGTGTGACGACGTACGTTTAAATCAATGGTGGGCATTTTGACTCATATGAGCGTTACTCTCAGCACACGTATTCTTACGCTCTTATTTCAGTTGCTGTTGAGAGCGAAAAATCAATTGAGTCACAGTGGTGTTAGAACAGAATTTTCATGTCAGTTGTGTTTCAGCAAGCAAAGGGGTGACACGTATCGTCGCTTTGCTTTTATTTTTTATGCAATAGTAAATTATGCGCTATTTAATGAATGAAAGCATTTAACAAGCAGTGAACAAACACATATACATATGTAGGTACGCACATAAATAGTATCATAAAACAATCAAGCGGTGCACGATGTTGCTTCGCTGTTGTTTGTTAATCAACTGACTGCAAATGTTCTTTGTCCCATGGTAGCCACTTTACGCTCGCGGTTACCAATACATGCTTACATTTCATTTGCCCACCAATGGTTTAAATGCCGACATTTTACTGAGCTGTCAGTCACATACGTCGACGTAGACGGATTGACGTATGCTATGTGTCGGGGCTATAAGTCTACCCTATATATTTGCATTTTAATGATGGTTGTTAACTCAAGATGCTGTTTAGTTGGAGTATACTACATATATATTTTTCTTTGTTTTCGTAATTTCTTCCCTACACTTGTTTTTTTTTTGCCTTCTATTTAAAATTTTAATTAAGTTATTTTTTACTTCAGTTTTTTCTATAGATAGCAATTATGTATTTATATTTACTTATATATTAATAAATAAATTGTATTCGTTTATCTAATTATCAGAATTTATTTTTTATAATTCTGTATAAGTGTATGTGTGTGTGTGTGTTTCATGCTTTATAATAAAGTTTATCTCTTTACCACTTTATGTATTTCGCGCACTTGAAATAGCTTCTGTTTAGGCTGCCTTTTCATGTAATTTAATTTCAATTTTTTTATTATAAATTTGGTTTATTTTTTAAGATTTTATTTTAAGTTATTTATGCTGTGGTTTCCTTTTCTTTTCTTGTCTTCTTTCATTTGTGTTAGGTTTTTGTAAGTCGCCTAGTGTTTGTTTTTGCTTGTAGTATTTTTTCACTGTTTTTTTCTTATTATCATTTCGTTTGTTAATTTAAATTTATTTTGATTTTTAAAATTAATTGGTTTATCTACGTAAATTTCAATTTTTTTTTAAGTATACATACTATTATTTTTTCTATTTTTTGTTGTTGTTTGTTTCTTTTATATAAGTATGTATTCCTCTTTTTGTATTAAATTTGAATTTTCCTTTTTATTTAGTGTCTGTTTTAATTAATTATGTAAATATACTTTTACAGATGTATGTTAATAGAGTGTTTTTTTTTTGTTTGCTTAGAATATATCAATTTAACGCTTTGCTTACTTTAAAAAAAAATCATGAGTCGAGTTTAACAAAGTGACAGTACATATTCTACTGCTGAGTTTAAGTGAGTTTAAACGAGTTTGCGTGTGTTTCATGTGTATTAGACCGTGTGGCAGGTTTATTTATAACTGTGTTGAGGCGTGTTTCATGTGTATTAGACTGAGTGTTTCAGGTGTTTGTACGAGTATTAGAACGCGTGTTGTAGAGGCGTGTTTAGTAGCTTGAACATTTTTTTTTTTTTTGAGATTACATATGTACATAAAATATTTTATATATGTATATACATATGTATATATGTATGTACATATATATGTACATATATAAATACACAATTTTAATCATAACCACTGAATATTACATATTCGCTAGCCTCCAGTACTTTAAGGTTTGTAAGAGTTTATCAACTCTTTGAATAAAAGGCATACAAAGTTTGTGTATTATATTTCCAAATGTATATGCGTACATACATATGTATATTTAAATAACGTTTGTATATATAAAATATTCTTTGACAATACATTTAACAAATTGGAATTAACATAACAGAAACTTCAAAAAATCGGTTAATAACAAATTTAAAAAACTAAGGGTACAGCCAGACGACGCACGAAATCACTTACAGAAAGTGAAAAATTCAAATGTTTGTATTTGTTTGCGTACCCTAAGAAATATTTGTACATACATACATACATATAAAAATGTGCATACGTAAGTAAGCTTTAAATTTTTTAAATATCATAAAGCAATTAAATGTAAAAAAGTATTTTTGAATAATCTAAAAAAAAGTATCACTATTAGTTGGTATTGAAGAAGTAAGCAATTTAAAGGCTTTCAACTTTAGAATGTTTGAAACTAAGTACATAGCTATCACATATATAGTTATATTGAAATCACTGAGTATTTGAAAATTGTACTATAAATTACTAAAAATAATAAAAAATTATTTACATTTACATACACACATACCGAATGACGCTCCAAATCTGAACGAATCAAAAACTAAGCTTATAGGATTAACAGACGGCAGCGATAATCCCGATTACTGCAAAAATTAATTCGATTCAAATTTTATGCTGACAGACGGCAAGTAATGCGGATTAACAAAACAGTTGAAGGAAGGTAGGTGCAGCGGCGAATTCAAAAACTTCTTTTTTTTATTTCCAAAGGTAGAGTGTAATGTCAAAATCAAAGCTAATTCACATCATGGTCAACGCAGTCAGATTTCAACCAAGGCGAAATATCATTTTGATATTGCACTCTACGAATTACAATAACAAAATACATTGGAAATTTGTGAATTCGCCTATGCGCCTAACTTCCTAGATCTGCTTTGGATTCTCCTTTTTCTTCACTTTCATTCACAATAGAGATTTTTCGCCAGAGATGTCATTAGAAAATGCCCTAATCCGCTAAAATTTTGAGAACTAACTCAAGAGATATCCCGGATTACCTCCAGTTAATTCTCAAGTTAACTTCGAATTAGCTATATATGCCAGACTATCGCTGCCATCAGTCAATGCTATAAGATAATGTCCTACATATTCTGCTCCTCATTCTTGCAATAACATGGATAAAAGTGTCTATTCAAGTGACGTCACTCAATATGGTGCACAATTTATCAACATCTGAAGCGGAAGTGATAGTTTAATGGCAACTACCACTTTCATTTTATTACTACGTTTATACGGCAGAATTCGTGAACTCTTAATTTCATGAATTCGAAAATGGTCTCGTTTATGCAGCATTTATGAACTCATGAAATTCAGCTTTTTTAAAAAGTGGCAACGTTCTAACGACATCAGCTGTCAAGGCAGATTTACCAGGTAGACTCGGTGGCGAATTCTGGAACTACTTTTCTTATTTACAAAGGTAGAGTATAATAGGGGCATTTCAGTTATTACATCTGGGTCTGGGTTAAGATAAATTTTTACTGAAACAATCCGGCTCATAATGAAAATTGGCTGCACTTGAAAAGAACTAAAAAGAAGAAGAAACATATACAACATATACCCAGCAGTAAAAATCTGAAATGAATCCTTTATGAATCACTGATGAAATTCATCATGAGGAGGCATCAGTGAATGCTTTCATATAAAGGCTGCTGAATTTTTTCAAATAAATGGTTTGCTTTCCTAATGCCTATATGACTCCGTTCGGAGCCGGCATAAAACTGTCCAATGGTAGGAAAAATAAAAGGAGCACACCTCGAATTGGGAGAGAAGCTCGGCCATAAAACTCGTCAGAGTTATAATAGCGCAAAAACAATTCTTCTGTACGTTGAAAAGAGACAAATACTCCCTCAAAAACAATTTGATTGACTTTAAACTTCAAACTAAATGAAAATAACTATTTCAAAAATTATTTTTTTTTGGAAATTTGAATTTAAATTACTGAAATAAATTATGAAACTCAAATGGCGGGATAGCTATGTATTCCATGTTACAAGGAGAAGCCAGTGCGCAGTATAATTTTTCTTCCGGACTTCTTCTTTCCCCTTACGTCCAAAGCAGAAGCTTACAAGAGGCAAATTTGAAATTTGTATTTCCATATATTTTTTATTTTAAATATAATTTGTGTGGTCGCTGTGGTGCAGTGGGTAGAGTGCTCGCCTGCTATGCCAGAGGTCTCGGGTTCAAACCACGGTCCGAGCAAAACACCAAAACAATTTTTCTAATTAGTAAAAATCCAATTATTGGGTTTTTTAAGAGCAGCGGTCACCTCTCGGCAGTGGGCGGCATACCCTCCGAGAGTATTTCTGCCATGAAAAAGCTTCTCACAAAAAATGCATTCGCCGTTCGGAGCCGGCATAAAACTGTAGGTCCACCCAATTAGTAGGAAAAACAAAAAGGAGCACACCTCGAATTGGGAGAGAAGCTCGGCCATAAAACTCGTCAGAGTTATAATAGCGCCATTGTATTATTATATTATAATTTGTTTTATAGTTGTTAAATTGAAAAATTTGTCAGAAAAGCTGCCGAATGTCAAAAAACCTACCGAAATACAAGCTGGCTCGTGGGTTTATAACCGCCTAGATGGTATTTCGTTTGGGTTTTTCAATATAGCTTGCACGCTTGCACCAACGCAAAACGGTAGTGATGAATATTCAACAAAGAATGATCAATGATCATTTAGCAGTGAAACAAATTTACTGCAGGGTATATGTATACATACACAAATGTCACTTTTCAGTTCTGCCAAATCAAAAAAGCACTGTGCTGCCAAATCAGCACGGAAAAAACAAATCGAACAGGGCGGATCAGAAATTGAACCAGCAATTTATCTGGTTTAATCGAGCTGAAATCTTTGTTGTTGCATTTGCATGCAACAATTTTTATCTGGGTTAGGATCACCGTATGTGAAACACGGCTAATGTTAAAATCTAACCGAATTCACATCATGACCATTGGGAATGCGCGAGTCCCAAGCGAATTCAGAATTTCACCACGGCCAAATATAATTTTGACATTACACTACGAATTACAATAACAAAATACATTGGACATTTCTGAATTCGCCACCGAGCCTACCTGTTAAATCTACCTTGACTGAATGAACAGCTGTTGGTTTGACGTTGCCGGACTTGTACATCATAAATTCATGAAATGATGGCGAAATTCATGGATAGTTTTCGTGAACAATTAAATTCATGAAAATTCGTTTATGCAGCGAAGATTCATGAAATGATTTCATGAATTTGCCAACGTATAAACGTAGTATGGTTTTCGTTTATGACATGAGGAATTTTCAGAGAATCATATTTAAAAATATTTGGAATTAATAAACATTTATATATGTCTCAGTGATTATTTTTTTTTCTTGTAATTCAAAACGCACATCAAATTCATTCATCAAATAAATGAAGTATTAGTTAGATTATGCGTATTAGAACTCAATGGAAATTTTCAAAGTGAGTAGCCAAAAAAACAAACAGAGAATGCAAGTATTCTACTAAAATCTATTATTAAATAAAATATATAATCTCTTACACCATCCACACTAAGCTTAAGCATTTTCAAGTAGACCTGCGTGCATTTTAAGACTACGAGCTGATTAAAAATAGCAGATCAAAAAAAAAAATTATTGCACGCTAATTTTAACACATGCTATAAATACCATTTTCTTTCTTACACATATTTTAATTTATTTATTTTTGAGGAAGAATCGAAAAGTTTGCCTTTATACAGTTTTTCTTTTTTATTTATTCTTTTTGTAACTTTCATTTCTTTGACTGTGAGTTTTACGAATAATATGTGTGGGTGTGTGTGTCTATAAGCGCAGCTTTGCTTATTACTTTAATTTTAAGGAATTTATTACTGGGCTTATAAGTTATTATGTACTTATTTATTTCTTTAATCAAAATTAATTTAAACTATTATTTTTTATTAAACCAATTATCGATTACTATTATTTTTATGTTTTATTTACTTATTTATGTTTATTTATTTAACTATAGTTTGATGGACCTATGCAAATACGGAAAGTTATATGCAGTGGCGGATCCACGGGGGGGGGGGGGTGTTGGGGGTTCAAACCTCCCCCTTGTGGTTTATCATAGATCCCAAATTAATGCCTTTATAGATTCTGCGCCCAAATTTCCCAAACTGATCAAGGAAAACTCTATCATTCCAAAAGCAATAGTTGGATGGGTTTAGCTGTCCAAAGGAAAAACTCGACATTTATTTTCATTTATTTTCAGATTATATTTTATATGCACATATATATATATGTGAAAAGACAATTGCGCACTTGTCGTCCATCGAAAAAGATGCGAGCATAGTAGGTAGTTGAAAGAAATACAATTAAAGTACAGCGTTTGACATGCACAATATAAATGGCTCGTTGGCGTAGCTGTAGCGCCTTTGATTCGCATTTTGTCGATCGCGGTTCGAATCCTGCCTGTGGCTTGTATTTTTTTTTTTGTTTTTTTTTTTATTTATTTAAAAATTAAAAAAATATTTAAAAATGAATAAAAAAATATATATTTTATTCATGTATACTGGGCACACCACATAACATCCAAAATATGTACCTACATGCGAAAAGAGTTCATGTTGGACGCACGTGCATAAAATCAAATTTGTCAAATGCTATTCGCAAATTGCCAAATCGCAAATTTATTTTCTTTTCTTTTTTATCGCTATTTTTATCGGGATTGTACAGAATTAATTTGGTCCGAAATGTCTGAATCGTTGGAGAAATTGCCTTTTTCAGAGGCATTTCGCAATTCTTGTTTAAATTAACCTTTTAAAAATTTGAGTATATAAAACAAGAACTTAAATAAAGTAAAAATTCTATTAAAAATATAAATATAACCAAAAAGTACTACATACATATCGCTAGCTTAGAGTGCAAATTGTGTAAATCCATTTTTCAAACTTTGTAGGAGAGACAAAAAACACAAAATAAAAAAATTTCAAAATGAAAAAAAGATTTTCTGTTCATATAAAAATTTTGGACTTACACAATTTTCTTCTCTTTTTGGACTTACACAATTTGCGTATCACTGAATAACAACGAGTAGATATATGACAAGTATCACAGACTTGTTTAGCGTGGTGCGTATTTAATTTTTCTAGCTTTCTACACTTAAAAACACTTTTTCATAAAAATGGACTTACACAGTTTGCACTCTAAGCTAGCGATATATTCTTATTTATTTTGGCTTTAAATGCAAGGGTAAGTGAAATTGATGATCAATTTGCCACCAATACCATACGATACTCATTTGCACGTACCAATGCAAAAATATACATGCATACGTTATACATTTTATTTAGAACTTCAATTGAAATCTCCTGCACTTTATGTGATGACATACATATTGTTAATTTGGAGGGTTTGGAGTTTGGTGTTTTTAAGGTGCGGGAAATGGCGCAACTAGTATATAGAAAAATAATAGTAGGTGGTATTAGTCCATATTTTCACCAGCGTCTGCCCTTAAAAAACATCTTCCAAAAAAGAAATTTTCAAAGAAAATTCAAAAACCTTTCTGAAATCGTGGATCCGCGCCTGGTTATATGTATGTATGTTTTATATGTAAATGTGTATGTTTTTATGCAACGAAATATGTATGTCTGTATGTTCACGTTAAAAGTTGTTGATTATAACGTATGTATAACGTGTATTTAAGTATGTGTGGATTTTTTATTTCTATGATTTGTAACTTTTTATGCCGTGTTTTTTCTGTAATTTTCCATTATTGGAATGAATTGTTAGTGTAGGCTTTGCTTGTATTGCGTTGTATTTGCGTTCAATCCTAGTATTTATTTGTTATTTTATTTACGTAGTTAATTTTTTTTTGAGTTACATATGTATGTATATTCAAATATTTTTATTTGCCATCACATGCAATTCGCTTTCTATTCAAATTCAGCCGTTCTCTTAGACATTTTTTTGGGATTTCTGTTATCCAAAGCTGTCAAATATCATTTGCAAGCTGTTATGATGTAACCTGAAATAAATAAAATAAAATTATTATACCTTTCATGAGAATGAAATGGTATTATAACTTAGTGCCAAAAATTTTTGTCGAAAGTACCAGAAGGAAGCGTGGGGGACCCACCAAAATATATACCGATATGATCAGAATCACGAGCTGAGTCGATTAAGCCATGTCCGTCTGTCCGTCTGTCCGTCTGTCCGTCCGTCCGTCTGTGTGAACGCAAACTAGTCCCTCAGTTTTTGAGATATCTGAATGAAATTCGGAATACAGGTATGTTGTTATATGCAGCTGATCATTTGTCGGAACCGGCCGAATCGGACCACTATAACATATAGAAAACAACCGATTATTCAGATATACATGAAATTTTTGGAGGTAATTTGTGCATAACTTCCCCATTTAAACAGCTAAGGACATGAAACTTTGAAGTAGATGTGCCCATTTTGGCCCAAACAAGGTTACCGAAAATTGTCAAGATCGGACCACTATAACATATAGTTCCACAATATCCGATTATTCAGATATACACATTTTGGTGTATAACTCCTCCATTTTAACAGCTAACGGCGTGAAATTTTGAAGTATTTGTACCCATATGGGCCCAAACGGGATTACCGAAAATTGTTAAGATCGGACCACTATAACCTATAGCTCCCCTACAACCGATTGTTCAGATATACACATTTTGGTGTATAACTCCTCCATTTTAACAGCTAACGGCGTGAAATTTTGAAGTATTTGTACCCATATGGGCCCAAACGGGATTACCGAAAATTGTTAAGATCGGACCACTATAACCTATAGCTCCCCTACAACCGATTGTTCAGATATACACATTTTGGTGTATAACTCCTCCATTTTAACAGCTAACGGCGTGAAATTTTGAAGTATTTGTACCCATATGGGCCCAAACAGGGTTACCGAAAATTGTCAAGATCGGACCACTATAACATATAGCTCCCCTACAACCGATTGTTCAGATATGGACATTTTGGTGTATAACTCCTCCATTTTAACAGCTAACGCCGTGAAATTTTGAAGTATTTGTACCCATATGGGCCCAAACGGGATTACCGAAAATTGTTAAGATCGGACCACTATAACCTATAGCTCCCCTACAACCGATTGTTCAGATATGGACATTTTGGTGTATAACTCCTCCATTTTAACAGCTAACGGCGTGAAATTTTGAAGTATTTGTACCCATATGGGCCCAAACAGGGTTACCGAAAATTGTCAAGATCGGACCACTATAACATATAGCTCCCGTACAACCGATTGTTCAGATATGGACATTTTGGTGTATAACTCCTCCATTTTAACAGCTAACGGCGTGGAATTTTTAAGTATTTGTACCCATATGGGCCCAAACGGGGTTACCAAAAATTATCAAGATCGGACCATTAAAACATATAGCTCCCATACAACCGATTGTTCAGATATACACATTTTGGTGTATAACTCCTCCATTTTAATAGCTAACGGCGTGAAATTTTGAAGTATTTGTACCCATATGGGCCCAAACGGGATTACCGAAAATTGTTAAGATCGGACCACTATAACCTATAGCTCCCCTACAACCGATTGTTCAGATATGGACATTTTGGTGTATAACTCCTCCATTTTAACAGCTAACGGCGTGGAATTTTTAAGTATTTGTACCCATATGGGCCCAAACGGGGTTACCGAAAATTGTCAAGATCGGACCATTATAACATATAGCTCCCATACAACCGATTGTTCAGATATGGACATTTTGGTGTATAACTCCTCCATTTAAATAGCCAAGACACCATTTTTTTCTAATAAATCTTTCCATAAATAACCCACAAATTATTAATAATATTAATAAATATAATATAATAAATTAAACTTAATCCGGCTATGTACATACATAGGTAACTTTTCATTTCCCCACTCATGAAAGGTATGAAGTCTTCGGTACGGCCGAAGACAGCCGCGCTTTTACTTGTTTTTTAATTAATTAAGAAAGTGAAAGTTGGACTAATATACATACATACATACACTAAACAGAATGTGGGAAATATGTACCTCTACATACAACTACACACATACACCCCGATTCCAGTGGCGGATTAAAGGTCCAGAGCGCCCTAGGCAGCCACTTTCTCGGCGCCCCTGTACCGACCATAAATGGCCATCATAATACTATAAATTTTAACTACCTAGTTGTTTTACACCCTAACAATCAAAATCTTTCCTCTTTATAATATTAGTGTAGATGTAGATATAGATGATGTAAAAGCTTAGATAATTTGTTAATCTCTACATATAATAAAATTGTAACAGGTCGATGTCTGTACATTGCAAATATCGAGAAAAAAATGATTGGGGGAAGCATTATTAAGCCAGTAGAATCCAAATCAACCATTTTTAGAATTTTTGTCTGTCTGTCTGTCTGTCCGTATGTTTGTGGCCGTATCACTCAAAAAGTGCTGAATGGAATTGAACGAAACTTGGATTGCTAGACGCTCAACTTAAAGTTTAAGGTATTATTTGTTTCGATATCTCGACCGGTTTCGGAGTAATCGGCCAATATGTGCACCAAAATGTGTTAGTACAATATGGGTATCAAACGAAAGGTGTTTATGACTGCTGCCATAAACCATTTGATTAATTTCAATACCTACACTGGCTTCGGAGATATCTCATAAAATGTGAACCTTCTTAATCTCAAAATGCTTAATATGGCTATTTTGTTATAAGAAATAAAATAATGGCTACCTGGTAACCGACGTACAGAGTGTACTTATGTTATGGAGCGATAAATTCTCCTCATTGATAAATTGCGAGGGAGTCGTCGAACCCGATACCACAATCCCTGACGATGGAAAAAACATTCCACCACCCGACTATGATGAAGTGAGGACAGCTATACCCCGGGTCCAAAACAATAAAGTTCCTGGAAAAGACGGACTACCTGCCGAGCTGTTCAAACACGGACGCGAAGAGCTGGTTGAAAGCAGGCATCATCTTAGAGTTGAAATCCAGTCTTTTTTGTTGGTACTTATTATTTACCAACAGAGTTGAAAAATAGAAGAGAAATTATACGCATACGAAGTCTCGGGCAACAGCTAGTATTTAATAAATTAACAAAATAAGTTTTGAATTATTTATTGAAAAAATATAAGTAGTAACAGAGCAAACAAAATTTAAAAAATTAAAGCGTGAATAACGGGTATTCATGAATATTGATGTGTAAACAGTTTCGAAATCGGATATTTATTCCCTTTTCCTTATTCCCTTTTTCCTGGTTTTCTATGGATTAAAAGGCGACTATCGTTTTTGTAATTTTTTGTTGTCATTGTGACTGCTACTATTTTGTTGTTTTTGTTTGTTTTGGTTTTTGGTTTTTGACTTTTGATTTTTTATGTTGTTTTATTTTGTATTGCTCAGAAACATGCAAGATAATCCGAGTCCACGTTTGACCCATATCTGGAGACCCGGCCTAGGAATCATATAGAGTAGAGCTCCGTATAGAAGGCCTGCTCAACACCTTTCATTTGATACCAATATTGCTCAGAAACATTCCGGGTTAATCCGGGGTCACATTTTGACCCATATTTGGGGACCCGACTTAGGACTCATAATGAATAGAGCTGTATGTGAAATCCCTGCTCAATACCTTTCATTTGATACCAATATTGCTCAGGAACATTCAAGGATCATTTGAGTCCTCCTTTTGACCCATATCTGGAGACCCGGCCTAGGGGTCACAATGAAAAGAGCTTCATATCGAAGTCCTGCTCAAAACCTTTCTTTTGATACCAATATTGCTCAGGAACATTCAAGGATCATCCGGGTCCTCCTTTTGACCCATATCTGGAGACCCGGCCTAGGAATCATATAGAGTAGAGCTCCGTGTAGAAGGCCTGCTCAACACCTTTCATTTGATACCAATATTGCTCAGAAACATTCCGGGTTAATCCGGGGTCACATTTTGACCCATATTTGGGGACCCGACTTAGGACTCATAATGAATAGAGCTCTATGTGAAATCCCTGCTCAATACCTTTCATTTGATACCAATATTGCTCAGGAACATTCAAGGATCATTTGGGTCCTCCTTTTGACCCATATCTGGAGACCCGGCCTAGGGCTCACAATGAAAAGAGCTTCATATCGAAGTCCTGCTCAAAACCTTTCATTTGATACCAATATTGCTCAGAAACATTCAAGGATCATCCGGGTGCTCCTTTTGACCCATATCTGGAGACCCGGCCTAGGGGTCACAATGAAAAGAGCTTCATATCGAAGTCCTGCTCAAAACCTTTAATTTGATACCAATATTACTCAGAAACATTCAAGGATCATCCGGGTCCTCGTTTTGACCCATATCTGGAGACCCGGCCTAGGGGTCACAATTAAAAGAGATTCATATCGAAGTCCTGCTCAAAACCTTTCATTTGATACCAATATTACTCAGAAACATTCAAGGATCATCCGGGTCCTCGTTTTGACCCATATCTGGAGACCCGGCCTAGGGGTCACAATTAAAAGAGATTCATATCGAAGTCCTGCTCAAAACCTTTCATTTGATACCAATATTGCTCAGAAAATTAGATAGGTAGGTGTAGGTATGCATATCCATACATTTGAATACATGTTCAAACAAGTTGGTCCTTTTTATTTTGCCTATTTGTCGCATTGTTACAGAAAACACCAACAACAGCAACGATCTTTGCATTTGCACGGCTATGCATGCAAGCATTTGTAAGTACCCTGCAGGCAAAATTAAACTAGTATGAAAATAAACTAGTTGATCAACTGGTATGTAAAGGAAAAAAATCAACTAGTTGGTTTTCTACTACTTGATCAACTGGTATGAAACGGACAAAATTATACTAGTTAGCTATCTACTAGTTAATCAACCGCTTTTAAAAAGACAAAATCATACTAGCTGGTATTCTACTAGTAATATACCAATTTATTTATTAACTGAATATAGCAGTTTGTGCAATTATATCACAAACTAAGCTTTACTGGCGATTTTGAAGTAAATTTACGCTATTATTTAACAAAAGGGTCAGAATAGTTATTACCAATTTGCCAAAAAGAAACAACCATTTCTCACAAAATAAATATTTTTAGGGCTTTTCATTTTTTTTTGTGCAAGGGTGCACAAGAACAATTACATACATATATGTTTGCAGCAGGTGGCAAGAAGAGTTTCAGAGAGTTTAGTTAATTGATTTGGTTTCATCCAAATCGGAGATTCTATCAGCCAACTGCCAAAGTAACACGAAGCCATTATTCTACTTTACTATACATCTTTGCGTGTACTGTATATAATATGTACTAAATGTAACTTTAAAAAGTACTGAGCTAATTAAAGTGAGCTTTATTAAATGAACTAAAATGCTATTTTTTCACCTAGATGAACTGGCATTTTTCTAGTATTATTCTGACTGGTATTCTTCTAGTATACGCTTAACTGGTATTTTTCTAGTATGAAGCTGATGTGTTGTATACTGGTATGAAACTGAGTGGTATTTTTCTAGTATGAAGCTTATGCAAGGGAAGACAATTGCCATCTCGTAGGATATCGCCACGTTAAAACTACCAGTTGCTTTCAAGTAAAATGGATAGTTGGGCAACTAGATGCCGACATTTTCAAACTGGTAGAATTGTAGTATGCAACTAGTTGTTTTGCCTACAGGGTACATACATGTCTATCTACCTACCTACCACTGCCAATGCCAAGCGATTCACACGGACGCAGCAGTGCACTAACACAAAGGTCATTTACGTTTACGCGTAAACTTTACCTGTTTTTCGAAATCACTCGTAGCCACAGCAAAGATGTCTACACATCAAAAATTAAAAATCTCTTGTCGATAACATCGTCGTAGTTTAATGACAGCAATAAGACAGATTCAATATTTAGTATTGCTAACGAATTTAATCTCTTATCTGTCATGGTTGAGCGAAGATAGTTTTTCACTCTTTTTAGGCAGGAAAAACTCCGCTCCCCACTGCAATTACTGACTGCCGTCGATACGCACATTCTTAAGGCTATGTCAATGTTGGGGTAAATTGTGTCAAGCTCTTTATTTCTCAGAATCTGTAATACCGCGTTCGTTGTTCGGGGCAGTTCTCCGTCTCGAGCTATCGTTGTTAAATAAGAACGTAGATGGATACATTCGCCAACAAAGCATTTTTCTAAATCATTGGAATACATTGTTACCAACGAACTTGCTCTATTTTAAACTTCTTCGGTGTTTAAATTCGTCAAATTGCATAAAAATGAAAATTTATTGCAAAAATTATTGTACGCTTTTCGTCTCTTTTCAAGTTCAACGACAATTCGGTCTATAACACTGGTCGACAAGTTTTTGTTACAGAAATAATATTCTACTTTTCTAAAGGATTTCGGTGCGCTGAATCCGAATCTGAACTCAGATTTTCGCTAATACGTACAGTTTTTGAGATATTCATGTTTAAAGAGGCCAAAAACACGATTTTTGGCTATATTCACTCCTCAATATCTTTTAAATTACTTACTTATTTTAAAAATTGATTAAAGCTATTGAAAGCGCGGACATTTCTCTTGGAGAAACCGTTTTAATATTTCGGATATCTAATTTAGGTAACTGTACGTATTAGCGAAAATCTGAGTTCAGATTCGGATTCAGCGCACTGAAATCCTTTAGAAAAGTAGAATATTATTTCTGTAACAAAAATTTGTTGAAATTTTGTCGACCTGTGTAATTACTAGATATACTGTCACTCGGAATGTTTCCCGACCCGATAATGAAGTAGTTATATCTTCAGCAGATTCATCTGCTGTGAGCTTTAGATAGGCGAGTGTGCAGACCAAAATTTTGGTTTGCACTCAAGTGTGCAGAAAATGGTTGCCAGAGTATGTAGTACATATATATTTATTTTCTCAATAGATCTCTACATATCGTAAGATTTATTGGCAAAGTGGAGATAATGGGTCGTATTAATAAACAAAAAGCAATTGCTATTTCTCAAATTTTTTGTAATTTGACAAAAATTTGTATGAAGAAACTTTCAAAATTTGAGAAAAAGCTTGAAAAAGTAATTGCTTTTTTATTAATATTATCTAATATTTTGATAATCGCCAAAAAAGTCGCCATTGCCAATTTTCATAAATTGGTCGCCAAAGTTTGTAAAAAATCGCCAATTTGGCGACAAATCGTCAGTACTGGCAAGCCTGACGACGCAACAAACGCGCAATATTGCACAATATATCGATGCTTGTGCAATATAATCGATTTATCTATTATCGATCTATTATAGATCAGCTTTAATTCTTAATCTTCGATATGTTATTTTCTTTATTTGTTTAAAAATTCTGAGCTCGCGCGCCCCTTGTAACTACGCGCCCCTAGGCAAGTGCCTAGTTTGGCTTAGGGATAATCCGCCTCTGCCCGATTCTAAATATCCGCCAGAAACTCAACCCTTGTGGATTCTTTTATTCACCAGGAAAATTTCCCCCTATTCTCTTTCACTAGCGCGAAAAAAAACTGGCGAACGGAATTTGGAACATGAGAGCAGATTTTCGAAGTCAGCTGTTTTTAACACACTTTTATAATGCCGTTTTCTTTTCTCGAAAAAATGTTGCCCTGTTTGATTTTCTCAGCCATTTTGTAAGCTTGGGTGGTGATTTCAACGAATGTTGTCCTCTGACTAAGGAAGAGGGCACCATTAACTACAAATTCAGAAATTTTATAGAAAGTCATGTTTCGTAATTCGATAATTGAGATATTAAAGGGCAACATTTTTTGTCAGAAAAGAAAACGCCATTAGTTTCACCTGTATGTATGTATGTAAACAAGTTACGTATACGCAGTGTAGTTCACTGTATGTTTGCTTGTACGCATTAATTAATTAAGTTAACGCAAAAGCGTGTGTATTTACACACTGAATGGGGGTTTTTCAGTGTGAGATGTGCTTATTGTTTTGTTTCACATCTATTTTGACACTATTTTTCTTGATCAATATATTAAAAATTTTGCAAATTAAGCGTTAAAATGCATAGCAGCTTTACAGATGGTATCAAAAGTGCAAAAAGAGGATTCTGTAACACAGTAACCTGAACAGAGATCTATAAGGAGAAGGTTGCGCAATGTTACGAATCCGCTTGAGCTGCCGGAATCTTTGTCAGAAATAAAAAAAGTTTTTGAGAGTATTGTATTGGTTTTATTATACTCAGCTGTACTAGTACACAGAGTATTATAGTTTTAATCACATAACGGTGGATTGTAACAGAATGAAATAATCGAGATAGATATAGACTTATATATATCAAAATGATCAGGGTGAAAAGAGAAATCGATTGAGCCATGTCCGTCCGTCCGCCCGTCTGTCCGTCCGTCCGTCCGTCTGTCCGTCCGTCTGTAAACACTCTAACTCGTGCAAAAATTGAGATATTTCGATGAAATTTGAAAGGCAAGTTGGTATCGAGACTGGGACGGTTGGTATTGAAAATGGGCAAAATCGGACCATGACCACGCCCACTTTTACTATATAGAAAAAATCGGAAATTTGGTATCTCAGTCACTAATATAGCTGGAGCGATGAAATTTTACCCACGTGTTGAGCTCAGCCCCTAGGAAGAAATTTTATGAAATTTTGGGAAAATGGGCGGTGCCACGCCCACTTATTAAGGGTCAAACCTTGAAAGTTTTATATGTCATAACTCAGAAACCATTAAAGATATATCGATCAAATTTGGTACGCGTGATATACTTACTTAGGCAAACGTTTGGACGGAAAATAGTTAAAATCGGTTGACGGCCACGCCCACTTTTATATATGTATATTATAAAGTGACCTAATAAAAACATTTTAAGCCATATCTCTGTCAAATATAAAGATATATCATTGAAATTTTGTCGCATGAGTACAACTATGGACATAAAACAAAAAACACAAAAATTTTGGAAAATGGGCGGTGCCACGCCCACTTATTAAGGGCAAACATTGAAAGTTTTATGAGTCATAACTCAGAAACCGTTAAAGTTATATCGATGAAATTCGGTATGCGCGATATACTTACTTAGGCAAATGTTTGGACGAAAAATTTCCTAAATCGGTTGACGACCACGCCCACTTTTATATATGTGTATTATAAAGTGACCTAATAAAAACATTTTAAGCGATATCTTTGTCAAATGTAAAGATAATTGTTGGGGTAAGTGGAAAAAAATTCAACAACTATTTACAGCGAAGGTTGAGTGTATAGCTATTTCACGAAAAACCATTTTCGATCTGAATCTGATCGAAAATGGTTTTTCGTGAAATAGCTATACACTCAACCTTCGCTGTAAATAGTTGTTGAATTTTTTTCCACTTACCCCAACAATTAAAAATTGAAATAAAAAAAAAATAAAAAAAAAAAAAAAAAAAAAAAAAAAAAAAAAAAAAAAATTTCGTGCTAAGCACTAAAAACTCTTTCAAGTAAAGATAATTCATTGAAATTTTGTGCTATGATTTCTACAATAGACCGGAAATAAAAAATAGAAAAATTTTGGAAAATGGGCGTGGCGCCGCCTCCTTTTAGACAAAGGAATCTACGAGATTTCGGAGCCCATAACTCGACAAATAATTGAGATATTATGATGAAACTTGATTTATACACTTTTATAACTTGTATTAATAGACACGCAAAAATTTACTGAAATCGGTTTATGACCACGCCTACGTTTTAGCAAGGATATTTCTGGAACACGCTTTGGAAATTTGTAACGTGACATCTTTGGAACTGGAAGTCATAAAGGAATGAAATTTTGCACAAAGAATAATATTCATATGCTTAGTTGGATGACTGAAAAAATTTTGAAAATTTATGCAGCACTTGCTTTATATAAAATCCATCAAACGCAAACAAACAATGAAAACATACAGCTGAGTATCTAATGTTCGATTCCACTCGAACTTAGGCTTCCTTACTTGTTATTTTCCAGATTTATTAAATACTATAGAGTTAATAAAGCTGCGTTCAAATATTTATTGGGCATTTTAATATCACATACTAGAGGTCGGAAACTATCGATAGTCAGCACCATCGATAGTGTACGATAGTTTTTTGCAAACTATCGATAGTTGACGATAGTTTCGGGTGATTTGGGAGAGTCTACGGCTACGCTCACACTGTAACCGCCTTTTGCCGTCCGGCAGCAAACACATCTGTTTTAAATGAGCTCACCCACCTGTCCTGGTCTTATTCTTACCAATACATGAAAGTAATAGAAGATGATCCAATAAAACTTTTTTCAGTACATTGTTTTGTTTTATTTATTTATTAGCCATTTATTCTTCTTCAAAATAATTAATATATTAACCAGAGACCATAACAATTATAACAAATAAATATAAAAATCACTTGATAACAATTACTGAGCAATGGAAAAATTCTTCCATCATCAATAACAATTACTCAAAGATCGATATTTTTTCGATCAGATCATAATTGTTATGAGCAATTGATATTTTTTTCCATCTTCCATAACAATTACTGGATGATGGATATTTGTTAGATCATCCCATAATTGTTATGAGCAATTTATATTTTTTCGATCTTCCAAATGAAACCTGGGGCCATCCCCTTTCGTTTGATACCTATATTGTAGTGTAATTTTAATGTTTTTGGGCGATCACATTTTGACCGATAACTCAGTTATCGAAAAATTTATCGAAATATATCGAAGTCCAAATGAAACCTGGGGCCATCCCCTTTTATTTGATACCCATATTGTACTGTAATATTAATGTGTTTGGGCAATCACATTTTGACCGATAACTCAGTTATCGATAAATTTATCGAAATATATCGAAGTCCAAATGAAACCTGGGGCCATCCCCTTTTATTTGATACCCATATTGTAGTGTTACTTTTATGTTTTTGGGTACTCACATTTTAAACGACCATGCGACTAGAATGCATAGTCGTATTTATGTTGCTTTGACTACTTGCTAGTCAGCAATTCAAACCCTGCATGGAATAGTTACCGCATGGTACATATATTGAGACGGTAATGCCAGTAGGCGGAAATGTCAAATACTGCTTACGTCACAGGACCAATAAAGCCGCGAACAACCAAACAAACAGCTGTGCCAATTGCAAAAGGAAATGACGTATGAGGACTTGATACTTTTTTCTAAACCCGAAAGAAATATGGCGGCCAGCGAACTGACATGACCTTTTAATTGGATCATGTATTTACCGTTTGTTTGGTGCCTAGTGGTCACATTTCAAATTTTCAGTAAACTATCGATAGTTCAAACGATAGTCGAAAACCATCGATAGTGTAAACGATGTTCAGAAACCATCGATAGTGACGATAGTGCCATCGATAGTTTCCGACCACTATCACATACACAGCAGCCAAAGAAACTATTTGCAGTCTCTCCAGTTATAAAACTGTGGGCCTCCTTACGTTTTTTTTTTTTGTTTCTAAAGGCGGATATGAAACGGGAGTTGGAAGTTGTTGACATTTTTTAAAGTAAGTTGTACCCGATTTGGTTTAATATACATACTTAGCTATGAACAGCGACGAAAAAGAACAATTTCATGTGCCTTTTATTTAAACTACGGCGTCCCCAGTGTCCTTGGCTGTATTGATGGCATACATTTCCGTATCATCGCTCCATAACAAAACAAGCACCTTTACTACAACTGGAAAGTGCACTAAAGCCTAGAAGCTGCGCACAATATCCGTCTACCCTTCCAATAAACTCAATAAAAATATTTATTTGGTCTTTATTTGTACTTTTCGCCCTAAAAATAAGCAAACCAATACATAATTAATTCAATTATGCATTTTTTTTTTTAATAAAAGTTATATTTACTCACACTTTGTTCAGCCTTGACTTAAAATTATCTTGTGAAAAATCTCACAAAAAAAAATGGCATAAATGCTCGTTTTTGTTTTCATTCGTCATACCTAATTTTCTCCCTTATTCGATTTACACTTTTTCGGACATCGTTTAAAATAGGCGGAAAGGGAGAATCGAAAAAATTCACAAGGAATTTGTGTTCAGCATAAGAGAATGGGAAGAATCGGAAAAAGCCTTGTGGATTTTTCGTTTAGAATCAGGGTGATAGTTACTACATAGATATTATGTATGCCCATATAAATATAAACAAGATAATCTAAAGAAAGTGATGCAATTGAGATTGATGCCATTGACTAAATTAAAGTAGAGATCATACTTTTTATAGTATAAATAAGAAAAATTTTCATAAATTAATAACATACCTGTCGCTAGCTGCACGCGCTTCTGCCTTCAAAAAGTCTTTTAGCATACTTTTAGGCGTTGGATGTGCCAACGTATTCCGTTAAAATCATAGTGGTGCCAAGACTTTCATGCAGTCTTTCCATTGCAACTTATCCCCTTTTTATCTCTATTTTTTTGTATGACAGTATCTGAGTTCGCAACGGCTATTCCTTCTTCAACTTCCGCTCTTATCTTAACTCTTCCTCGCCTTCAATTAGTTTTTACTATTTTTCTTGACTGTGTGTGTGTATGTATCTATGAATTAGTTTGCATGATTTTTTAATTAAAAAACTCAAAACTCAATTGGAACAAATCAAATTAACTTGTCTCGACTCAATTTCCGTTAAAGACATCTAAATGTATGTATGTATGTATGAATTTATGTACCTACTTTTTTGCATATATGTATGTACATGCATATATACGAGTGTATACATACATACATATATGTATATATGTATGCCAGTAATTTTTTTAATATTTTTTTTTTTTTATAATTTTTTTAAATCACTTTCTTACTCCCCCGCCCACGCATTTACGAGTTTTGCACAGCACCAAATGTATTTAAATTGAAATGACACGAAGTTGTTGCAAACCAAATAAAGAACGCAGCTAATGTATAGGGCAGTGCTTGTAATATAAAAGGATTGTTGTTGCTGGCGGCATGATTGCAGAGTTCGGTTGTGCACGCACAGTAAATGGCCTGTACGTCATGGGTGCCGGAGCGTTTCAAGCACATGCCATCGTCGGTGTTCTCATCGGGTATGTAACCGCAGCCGCGTACAACGCGCGTCTTGCCATAGACTGTAAGAGAAGAATGTGTATTTAAATAGATGGCAGAAAAAATGGAGAGGAAATGATGAACTATAAATTTAATACATATTACCCAACTCTGATCTATTTTTTATCTGATATCCTACTATTATTTTCAATATTTATTTATTGATGTGTAAACATCTTTGCTGTAGCTACGAGTGATTTCGAAAAACAGGTAAAGTTTACGCGTAAACGTAAATGACCTTTGTGTTAGTGCACTGCTGCGTCCGTGTAAATCGCTTGGCACTGTCAGTGGTACGTAGGTAGATAGACATGTACTTACAAATGCTTGCATGCATAGTCGTGCAAATGCAACAACAACAGCAACGAAGCGAAGTGAAGTTGTTGTTGTTGTTGTTTTCTGCAACAATGCGACAAATAGGCAAAATAAAAAGGACCAAACTGTTTGAACATGTATGCAAATATATGGATATGCACACCTACATCTACCTATCTAATTTTCTATGCAATATTGGTATCAAATGAAAGGTTTTGAGCAGGACTTCGATATGAAGCTCTTTTAATTGTGAGCCCTAGGCCGGGTCTCCAGATATGGGTCAAAACGAGGACCCGGATGGTCCTTGAATGTTTCTGAGCAATATTGGTATCAAATGAAAGGTTTTGAGCAGGACTTCGATATGAAGCTCTTTTAATTGTGAGCCCTAGGCCGGGTCTCCAGATATGGGTCAAAACGAGGACCCGGATGGTCCTTGAATGTTTCTGAGCAATATTGGTATCAAATGAAAGGTTTTGAGCAGGACTTCGATATGAAGCTCTTTTAATTGTGAGGCCTAGGCCGGGTCTCCAGATATGGGTCAAAACGAGGACCCGGATGGTCCTTGAATGTTTCTGAGCAATATTGGTATCAAATGAAAGGTTTTGAGCAGGACTTCGATATGAAGCTCTTTTCATTGTGAGCCCTAGGCCTGGTCTCCAGATATGGGTCAAAAGGAGGACCCGGATGATCCTTGAATATTTCCGAGCAATATTGGTATCAAATGAAAGGTTTTGAGCAGGACTTCGATATGAAGCTCTTTTCATTGTGAGCCCTAGGCCGGGTCTCCAGATATGGGTCAAAACGAGGACCCGGATGATCCTTGAATGTTTCCGAGCAATATTGGTATTAAATGAAAGGTTTTGAGCAGGACTTCGATATGAAGCTCTTTTCATTGTGACCCCTAGGCCTGGTCTCCAGATATGGGTCAAACGGAGGACCCGGATGATCCTTGAATATTTCCGAGCAATATTGGTGTCAAATGAAAGGTTTTGAGCAGGACTTCGATATGAAGCTCTTTTCATTGTGACCCCTAGGCCGGGTCTCCAGATATGGGTCAAACGTGGACTCGGATGATCTTGCATGTTTCTGAGCAATACAAAACAAAACAACATAAAAAATCAAAAGTCAAAAACCAAAAACCAAAACAAACAAAAACAACAAAATAGTAGCAGTCACAATGACAACAAAAAATTACAAAAACGATAGTCGCCTTTTAATTCATAGAAAACCAGGAAAAAAGGAATAAGGAAAAGGGAATAAATATCCGATTTCGAAACAGTTTACACATCAATATTAGTGAATACCCGTTATTCACGCTTTAATTTTTTTTTTTTTTTTACTCACTCTTTTGTGTAGTCTTGCGGCACAATATTGGTTTGCTGTATTTATCCTTAAGATGCTCCAGTGGCTCTTGTTGGGTACAATTGACCTTACCAAGCGTATATGGTTCAAATGGATCAGCACAATTGGGATCGTAAGCGCTGTTGCAGTCATAGCACATCAGCGCATTGGTTGCTGAAAGGATAAAAAGAAGATGGAATTTATATTTTAAGTTAAAGAAATTAAACATTTGTTATAAATAAACTAAGTAACTATGTTTTTTTATCGCTTCAATTGGGGTGCGCACCGTAATCCCGAATTTTTAAAATCCAGACAGGACATAATCCAGACAATTTTAAAAATCCAGAAACTACAAAATCCAGACAGTTTAAAATCCAGACAGGACAAAATTCCGACAAATCATAATCCAGACAAAAAAAAATCCAGACAGATCATAATCCCGAAAAGCCAAAATCCAGACAGGGCTATCACTCTGTAGCTCTATTTGAAAGCGAAATTCAATTCGAAAGCACAGGCGTAAAAATAATATCAGGAGGAAGAAAAAGAAGATGAGGAAGAAGAAGTAGCAGAAAAAATAGAATAAAAATAAGAAGAAGAAGAAGAATGAGGATGATGACGATGATGAAGAAGAATAAAAATAAGAAGAAGAAGAAGAATAAAAATAAGAAGAAGAAGAAGAATGAGGATGATGATGATGATGATGATGATGATGGTGAAGAAGAAGAATAAAAATAATAAGAAGAAGAATGAGGATGATGAAGAAGAATAAAAATAAGAAGAAGAAGAATGAGGATGATGACGATGATGATGATGATGATGATGAAGAAGAAGAAAATGAAGAAGAAGAAGAAGGAAGAATGTGGATGATGACGATGATGATGATGACGAAGAAGAATAAAAATAAGAAGAAGAAGAAGAAGAATGAGGATAATGACGGTGATGATGATGATGATGATGATGATGATGATGATGATGAAGAATAAATATAAGAAGAAGAAGAATGAGGATGATGATGATGATGATGATCATGATGATGATGATAAAGAATAAAAAGAAGAAGAAGAAGAATGATGATGATGACGGTGATGATGATGATGAAGAAGAAGAATAAAAATAAGAAGAAGAAGAAGAAGAATGAGGATGGTGATGATGATGATGATAAAGAAGAATAAAAATAAGAAGAAGAAGAAGAATAAGAATAAGAATAAGAAGAATAAGAAGAAGAAGAAGAAGAAAATGAAGAAGATGAAAGAAACAACAACCAGATCCTTACCAACACCAACAACAACAACAATAAAATCAAAAATAACACTGTTATTATGCTTATTAAACGTGAAAAAATCCCGACAGATATAAAAATAGTTTAAAAAAAATCGCGCGATTTTTTTTAAACTATTTTTATATTTGTCGGGATTTTTGTCGGTATTTTTGTCGGGATTTTTTTGTCTGGATTGTGTAGTGTCTGGATTATGATTAGTCTGGATTTGGTCGTGTCTGGATTTTGATTGGTCGGGATTTGGTCGAATCTGGATTGTGTATTTCTGGATTATGTTTTTCTGGATTTTGTTTTTCGGGATTTCGTTACACACCCCTTCAATTGAGCATCATATGTTCATGAATTTTGGGATTTTTCAAAACCGTTAGAACAAACCAACTTCTCAAATCTAACCCTTTTTAAACGATACCAAACCTTTCAAACCTCAATGCGACACTAGTCAGAAAATCTATTGGCACCAACATATGTAGTTTTTTTTTTAAACTGAGCCTTACCCAATAGTTTTATATGTACTTTGTTTAATATGCTTGTTTTTGTTTTTTTTTTTTTGTATCATGGCAATTTATTGCTCAACACTGTATGCGGTTGAAGTGATATCAACTTAGTCTAGAAGTCTTAATTTAATTTGGCGGAGGCTTGTCAGTTTTTTCCTATTTGCCATCAAATTGCCAACGTAACTTTTGCTGAGTGCTTTGTCATCAAACCTCAATTTCCATGTTAACAATAGCAACAACGAAACTAAGATAGTTACTATTGCCTGTATTATTATACGAATATATACATGTGTTTTACTCATGTAGTCGTAAGACCTACTTTACATTATGGAAAGCTATTGAATTTAATCTTGATTGAAGCCCAAGAATAGCAAAAGCAAGCAAGTATTCCATTTTCATTTCTCATTTCCATTTAAAATGGTTACACGCCTTGGCGCGCTTCCTATGGCAGTTGGTGATAGATTTGTACATATGTATATACATATGTTCATACATACATTTGTATGTTTCATCTAGAGTGCTTTGAATGTACTTTTAATATTTTTTTTTCACAAATGTTTTCCATTTCCGCAAATACTGTTTTTGCTGACAGACATTACATTACATAGCTATGTATGTAGTATTTTGTATGCGCAGACTACGTACTACATAGCATCTACATACATGCACAGACTACGAAATTAGCTTATAGAATATTCAATTTCATCTAGTACATAATTCAATAAAAGCATTCAGGATATTTTAATTCCAAAAGGCATTATGGTTACCTACTCTGAAAAAAAAAAACGTTGTAAATCTAAAGACTTTCGCTGTTAAATCAACTACTTTCCGCAGTTGAAATGTGCCCAACAACGCTCCGTTGTTGTTTCAAAGGTGCTAGCGTTGTTGATTTAAGTCAATAATGGAGATTGTTGGAAAAAATTTTCACCTAAAAATAAATTTTTGTTTGCATTTTACTCTTCATCTTCTCTTCGCCCGGGTCCCAACTGCAAATATGTAGCCTCCGCTTGTTCTCCTATTCTTCTCTCCTCCTTCTTATCATTCACTGGTTGCTATCTTTATTTCTTATTCTGATTTTTCTTCTTTATTTTATATTCTCCTCCGGATTCGAACCATGACATCAACCTGAAATTCTATCCAATCATCATATAGTGGAACATTCAATATTATATTGAATTGTAATAACCTATTTATACTTCCATTTCCTAAAAAGGAATCCATGAATTATTTGAATCATTGTAAAAACAAAATTTAAAAAAATTTGTTCTCATTAGTTTTGTTTACAACGGAAACCGTTGGATCAAATACTTTTGCCTTTAAATCAACAACGGGGGGAAAATTGTTGCTAAAAATAAACTTTTGTTTGGATTTTTCTCTTCATCTTCTCTCCATCATTATTTTTTTGTTGGTTTTCTCACAAAAAAATATTTTCTCACAAAAAATTTTTTAAAGGCAAGCAAGTTTTTGAATCAACAACGCCCGTTTTTGAATAAATTGTTGGATCAAAAACTTTGCTGTAAAAACAAATACTTTTGCTGTTGAATCAAAGACGGAGATTCAACAGCCGAAAGTTGTTGATTTAACTACGGGTATTTTTTTCAGAGTACAATCACAATCTAACTGACATACATATGCACATACATATGTACATACCTACTATCGTACATGTAAATGAAGTTGATAAATTCAGCGTTGCCAACCCCATTTTTCGTCAAAATTTGTAATAGATTTTCTTGTGAAGTGGATACTGCCTAAAGAAAATTTGACACAAGAAAATTTCTTGACCATTTCTTAAGCGTTTTTAACACGCTTTTATTAGCTTCACCTGTATGTATGTATGTATGTATGTATGTATGTATGTATGTATGTATGTATGTATGTAACTTCATCCCATCCTAAAAGTTGCAACATTTAACTAAATTATTATATCTTTCAAACATTCACTTTTTTGTGTTCTCTCTATTATTTTATATATGGAGTTTCAGCATTTCTTGTGATGTGGATACCCTGCTTTATTAGGTCGAGTTGTATGTTTGTATGTAAACAAATTACGTATACGCAATGTAGGCGCATTTCAAAGTACGAGTATGTAGGTTGTTTTTAGTTTTTTCAAATGCTTATTCGGATATTCTATTTAAAGCCATAATTAAAGGGCTTTAAAAGAGATCTCGGGTTCTAATCCCGCGTAACGCGCTAGTTTATTATTATAAGCTCAATTCACCATAAGAACAATACAAAATTTGTAAATAATCTATTATAAATAAATTGACCAAAAATTTAGTACGATTTTCAATGCAACTCTGGTAACGGAGTTCACAACGAATACTTTTGAAGTTGAAAATTAAGTTTTCAGAATGTGTACAAAAAAATTCCACCCTGAAACCCTTTTGTGGGGAGTTTTTTCGGGCTCTGTCGTGGAATTATTTTGGGAGTGATTTTTCGCTACAACTTGAAGACTGGATATCTATATCTTTATATATCGCTAGCTTAGAGTGCAAACTGTGTAAGTCCATTTTTATGAAAAAGTGTATTTTTATGTAGAACGCTAGAAAAATCAAAGACGCACCACGCTAAACAAGTCTATGATACATGTCATATTTCTACTCGTTGTTATTCAGTGATACGCAAATTGTGCTAGTCCAAAAAACGAAGAAAATTGTGTAAGTCCAAAATATTTACATGAACAGAATTTTTTTTTTTTTTTCATTTCGAAATTTTTTAATTTTTTGTTTTTTGTCTCTCCTACAAAGTTTGAAAAAAAGGACTTACACAATTTGCACTCTAACCTAGTGATATAATACACTAGGGGATTTTTTGTACAAGCCATAAGATTTACACCGTTATACCGATTGTGGAAAATGAGGTGTCAAATGAAAGGGCTGCATTTGTAAATGAAAAGGGTTGCCACCTGTTTAAAAATTTAACTTTCCGTTATAGTTTGTTTGATTTTTAAATTTCAGGTGTCATATGAAAGGGTTTGCCCTGTAGATGGATATTAAAAATTAGTTTAAAAAGGCGTTGCCACCTATTTAAAAAATTTACTTGAAAGGAAAGGATAGGAAAGGAAAGGAAAGGAAAGCAGAGGAGAGGAAAGTAAAGGCAAGGAAAGAAAAGGAAAGGAAAGGGAAGGAAGGGAAGCGAAGGGAAGGGAAAGAAAATGAAATGAAATGAAATGAAATGTAATGAAAGGAAAGAAAAGGAAAGGAAAGGCAAGGAAAGGAAAGAAAAGGAAAGGAAAGAAAAAGAAAGGAAAGGGAAGGAAGGGAAGCGAAGGAAAGGGAAGGGAAGGGAGGGGAGGGAAGGGAAGGGAAGGGAAGGGAAGGGAAGGGAAGGGAAGGGAAGGGAAGGGAAGGGAAGGGAAGGGAGGGGAGGGAAGGGAATGGAAGGGAAGGGAAGGGAAGAGAAAGAAAATGAAATGAAATGAAATGAAATGCAATGAAATGAAATGAAATGTAATGAAAGGAAGAAAAGGAAAGGAAAAGAAAGGAAAGGAAAGGATAGGAAAGGAAAGGAAAGGAAAGGAAAGGAAAGGAAAGGAAAGGAAAGGAAAAGAAAGAAAATGAAAGGGACGGAAATGGGGAAGGGAAAAGAAACGAAAGAGAAAGGTGTATGGAAAATAAAAAAGAAAAAAGGAAAAATGGAAGCACAAATAAAACGGAAAGCAGAAATGAAAGAGAAATGGAAAGGAAACTGGAAATTGAAGCATTACTTCGAAAAATGGCATTTGGAACTTCTCTAGAGGCTTAAATAATTCTAGAAAATTTTCAAATTTAAAATGGCAATAAAAAAATTTTAAAATTTTGCAGCACGGTTTTTGGTTTTACTATGTGAGTATCTAGTGGTCTTTTCACCCCCAAATTGTCGCAGAGTGTAAGTGAAACCCACAGCATATCGTTGCAGGCGTTATTCTTAATTGTGTATTAATTTAATTAAATATGCGCCAAATTCAGCGATAAAGCTTAATTGACTAAATTAATTTGGCATATCTGAACATAATATAACATAAAACTGAGTAATTTGATTTTAAACTCACTTACCTTGTAAGCAACATAATACGCCCAACAACATCAGTGTTCGCTCCAGTAGAGGTGACATCTTGTTACACAGCACAAATATATCGCTTTTAATTACAACAACTATAAACAAGTTTTACAATGAAAATTGTTGATTGGGTTTTATATAAATAAAGGTTATTTTAGGTTTCCTTTCTTGTTCTCCTTTTTTCTTTTATATGTAGTTTATTGCATGTATTTTCAATTCGTTTTGTTTGCTTCTATTAATTTTTTGTTTGTTGCTATTTTAGTACTGGAACTTTTACTTTTTTCACCAATTCACCTTTTTATTTTATATCTTCTGCTTTTCACGCTATTTTTATTTATTAATGTTCTCAATACGCAATTTGTACGATCATCTATGTATGTAGAATGCACATACACTCAAACCCACACAGGTACAATATTGGACTGAACGGAGTTTTCGTCTTTAGGCGAGCGGTTTTTTTGTGATGAGTACCTATTACGTATTACAATTTTACTCTGCTCTGTGCTTTTGCTTCGCTCTGCTGCTGCTACACTTCAAAAGTACTAACAACAACACACTATACACACTTGATTGCAAATTGATTGATTGCTTAACTTCCTGTTATGCCAACATTTCGCACTGGACTGTAAAGATTACGAAAAGAATGAAAAGTTAAAAGAGGCAAAATTAAGCATTTGAGTCACCCATTTGAGTGAAAGGAAATCAAAGGAAACAAAGAAAATGAAAAAGAAATGGAGGAGTAGATACAAAAGAATTAAATATTGCAATCGAAGATTAAATCAAATGTACACTTATACATATGTATATATGTATGTACATCCATGGAAACTATCGATCATGCAGTGGCGCATGGCGCTAGCGTAAGCGAAAGCGAAAATGGCGACGGCGGCAGAAAAAGAAAGTTATACACACACACCTACCTACGTATGTATGTATATGTGTTTCGAAAACCAGTAGGTAGCAGTGTTGCCACGACAGAAATTTTTTTTTAACAAAATCCAACAAAAAGTTTAACAATTCTCGAAAAAGTTCAACATATTTTTTTTTCCAAATGAGGATATATATTGCACCTTAAATCATAAAATGACACAATTCAAAATTTTTTAAATCGGGGTTTTTCAACTAGAGATTACAACTTTGTTTTTCGCTTCAAATACATACATATGTATGTATGTACATATGTACAAAGCTGAACTCTAAGTGTGAGAACAGAACCGAAACGACACAGTTTCTTATGAAATCAATTATTTTAAAGATTATGCGGCGCGACGTCGCCAACGACAAAATTACGTCGTCGTCAACTGACCGATTTCTAATATTGGTGACCAAAAAAGAGTCTAAAGCTGGCCTGCGCAACGTTCTCGTATTTAAAGTACAAAATGCAAAACATCTGCAAATTTTTTATATGCACTGAGAAAATTTTTGCTCATTTAAATTTTGTTTATAATAATTTATTGTTATGAGCATCTATGATGTATGTGATACTACCATTTGATAATAAATTCTAAAATAATATTTTATTGGAATTCATAAAAAAAATTTAAATGAGCAAAAAATTGTTCAGTGCGTATAAAAAATTTGTAGATGTATTAAGTCTTGTACTTTCAATACGAGAGCGTTGAGCAGGCCTGGTCTAAAGCATTAAAATACGCCAATGAATAAAAAATGTTAAAAAGAAGTCTGATGAAGAGATGTGGTGGTCTCCGAAATGGATCTATAACTTCTACCAAACAAGTATTAATCTTTCATACCAATTTTTCCTTAAAAAAAAAAAAAAAAAAAAAAAAAAAAAAAAAAAAAAAAAAATGGTCTTGAGAGCTCAATAATAAAAGTAGTTATCAAAATAAAAAAACGACCAAAAACCAAAAGTAAAATTTAATCGGATGAGCCAGCCGACAAACAAACTCTACTAATTAGTGCAAAGCATTGCTTGTGCTTAAATAGAATTTGTACAAACCAAACAAACACACAACCACACCAACATACAAGTGACAAATACCGATAACGTCGGCAAGGTCACTGTTGCTGGATGGTAGGTTGTAAAAAGGAAAAAATGAAAAGAAAAATTAATACAAGCAAAATGCAAGGCGGCGGTAGCCTAATGGTGATGCCATTAGACTTCCAACCGGAAAATCCGAGGTTCGATCTCGGCGGACGCCAATGAATAAAAAATGTTAAAAAGAAGTCTGATGAAGAGATGTGGTGGTCTCCGAAATGGATCTATAACTTCTACCAAACAAGTATTAATCTTTCATACCAATTTTTCCTTAAAAAAAAAAAAAAAAAAAAAAAAAAAAAAAAAAAAAAAAAAAAAAAAAAAAAAAAAAATGGTCTTGAGAGCTCAATAATAAAAGTAGTTATCAAAATAAAAAAACGACCAAAAACCAAAAGTAAAATTTAATCGGATGAGCCAGCCGACAAACAAACTCTACTAATTAGTGCAAAGCATTGCTTGTGCTTAAATAGAATTTGTACAAACCAAACAAACACACAACCACACCAACATACAAGTGACAAATACCGATAACGTCGGCAAGGTCACTGTTGCTGGATGGTAGGTTGTAAAAAGGAAAAAATGAAAAGAAAAATTAATACAAGCAAAATGCAAGGCGGCGGTAGCCTAATGGTGATGCCATTAGACTTCCAACCGGAAAATCCGAGGTTCGATCTCGGCGGACGCCAATGAATAAAAAATGTTAAAAAGAAGTCTGATGAAGAGATGTGGTGGTCTCCGAAATGGATCTATAACTTCTACCAAACAAGTATTAATCTTTCATACCAATTTTTCCTTAAAAAAAAAAAAAAAAAAAAAAAAAAAAAAAAAAAAAAAAAAAAAAATGGTCTTGAGAGCTCAATAATAAAAGTAGTTATCAAAATAAAAAAACGACCAAAAACCAAAAGTAAAATTTAATCGGATGAGCCAGCCGACAAACAAACTCTACTAATTAGTGCAAAGCATTGCTTGTGCTTAAATAGAATTTGTACAAACCAAACAAACACACAACCACACCAACATACAAGTGACAAATACCGATAACGTCGGCAAGGTCACTGTTGCTGGATGGTAGGTTGTAAAAAGGAAAAAATGAAAAGAAAAATTAATACAAGCAAAATGCAAGGCGGCGGTAGCCTAATGGTGATGCCATTAGACTTCCAACCGGAAAATCCGAGGTTCGATCTCGGCGGACGCCAATGAATAAAAAATGTTAAAAAGAAGTCTGATGAAGAGATGTGGTGGTCTCCGAAATGGATCTATAACTTCTACCAAACAAGTATTAATCTTTCATACCAATTTTTCCTTAAAAAAAAAAAAAAAAAAAAAAAAAAAAAAAAAAAAAAAAAAAAAAAAAAAAAAAAAAAAAAAAATGGTCTTGAGAGCTCAATAATAAAAGTAGTTATCAAAATAAAAAAAACGACCAAAAACCAAAATTAAAATAATAAATTTAACTATTTAATTTTATTATTTTAAAATGTTTCAGTCGCTGGCTTTGAAGCAATATGTTTACGTCAAGGACTTTCGCTGTCGTAACGTCATGTCACTACGACTTGATTCTGTTTTCACCCCCAAACTGTGTCAACTCACATTGCATGGCTGCGAATGAGTGTCAACAGGAATTTATCGATAACTTGGGTATACAATCAGACAGTACTTTTTCTATTGATCGAATTAGGAAACTGAATGAGCTTCAAGATTTTGAAGCAAATACATTTTCATCCTGGAATGAAAAAGTTTAACAAAACGAGAAAAAATTTAACATTTTAACACGCACGAAAAAATTTAGCAATTTTGCTTAATTTTAAGCAAAACGGCAACGCTGGTAGGTAGTAGTTTACGTGGAGTGAAATAGTGACGCTTGTGGTCTCCCTAATGTTTTTTATTCTAATTTATTTGGTATTATGTAGATATGGCACAGCTAAATTACCACACTGATGTCTATATTAGAGTGCTGACTGCTGCGTCCAACAAAATTTTGCGGCACAAAGTAAGTAATTGGCCTAATCCACTTTTATCGATGTGTGTGTGCATGTATGCGCCCCGTTTGGTTGCATTTTGCGGCCATTGATTTTGTTGCCAAGAAAAGCAAGCCAGCATGTTTTCCCCACATTTTGCCAATTTTTTTCACATTTTGCGTTTTTTTTTTTGTGCCGCTTTTCACATGATTTTTGCTGTTCAGAGTGCGCTCTTGCTATTTTTAGCAAATTGCACGTTTCTTGTAGAATATATGTACATACGTACTTAAATATATTGCATCGTATGGACACGCTAATAAATATTTATTCATAGCACACTCTTCATATGAGTAGTTCACTTTCAAATAGCGCTATGTGAATTATTTCGATTTTCTAATTTTGATGGATTGTGTACTACACTGAAGGAAAAAAATTATAAAAACATATGAAAACGTGTTCAAAATGGGCAAAAACGTATTTAAAAGTGATATAAATACCAACATTTTTATTTTAAATGTTCATTATTTTAAAAATGTTCATTGTAAAATTTTTAAATCAAGAAAAAAACATTTTAAATTTAAAAATGTTTATTTTTATTTTAAGCACTATGAGAAAAAAAACGCTGCTTCACTGCAGTGTTCTCTATTTTATATTCTCTTCCGGATTCGAAATTGAATCCAACGGTATTCTCTTCTTTTTTCTTAATCCGAGTCCCAACTACAAAACTGTGGCCTCAGCTTGTTCTCCTCTTCTTTTCTTCTTCGCCTTAACTGTTTGTCTTTATATCTTATTCTCCTTATTCTCCTTTTTCTTCTTTATTTTATATTCTCCTCCGGATTCGGATCATGACCTGAAATTCAATACAACGGCATAACATAGTGGTACATTAAACATTATTTTGAATTGTGGTAATCTATTTATACTTCCCTTTTTCTAAAAACAGAATCTATGAATTATATGAATCATTGTAAAAACAAAATTTAAAAAAAATTTATTCTCATTATTGTTTTTGTTGGATTTCTCACAAAAAAAATATTTTTTCACCAGAAAATATTTAAAAGTGAGCGAGTTTTTGAATCAACCTTCATTTTCATATTTAATTTAAGTGTGTTTCTTTTTAAATCGAAAATGCATTTTTACTTCAAAAATTTCCTTCTTAATTCAAAAATATCATTTTTAATTTAAAAATTTTCATTGTTAAAATAAAAATGATTTGGTTTAAAACCAGAGCTGGGCGATAAGGATTACATGTGCAATCGATTACACATAGGATTACGATTACATTAATCGTAATTTCAAGTTTTTTACGATTACGATTACAGTAATCGTAATTTTTGTAACGAAGATTACGATTACAGTAATTGTAATTTCAAGTTTTTGACGATTGCGATTACAGTAATCCTTATTTTTGTAACGACGAGTACGATTACAGTAATCCTTATTTTCTGTAATCTTAAATTACAAAATTTAAGAATTACATGTAAAAAATTATTAAAATTGCTTTTTGATACTAAACGGTGTAGGGAGGAAAATATGCTTGGCTCTGAAAGAAGTGCTAAAAACTACAAATAATTATGTAAAGCTTGCAATTTCACACATATTATATACATTTTGAAATATTTGCGGTTGAGATAGCAGCTTTTAGTGGGCTGGAGACAATGGCCTCATGCATAAAAATCGAGCTGTAGCTCACACCAATTTTCTTCGTAAAATGTGGATTTTGCATGTATAAAAAATATGTGTTACAATTGCTAGATTTTACTAAACAAATTACTAAGGTTTATCTCATAACAAAATTAAAAAGTAATAAAACTCCACTACAACTTTTGAAGATGTAAATGACCATAACTATGAAAAGCCAATATTAGATGAAGATTTTTTTGACTTCGGCGGTAAATACCTAACTACATATCTATATAACAACTTAATATATATTTTATTTAAAACTCAATATACCTTTAGAAAACACTGATTTACCTGAAGTGCTTCCTGGTAGTGGCTCAAACATTATAGGAGAAGAATTTTTTAAATATTTGAACGATGCTGATAGTAGCCATGGCTGTTTTAAAAGATATCCTCTTATAAAGAAAGCATCTTTAAGATTCAGCACCCCGCTTACATCGTCAGCACCTGTGGAAAGGCTATTTTCGTTGGCGGGCATTATAAATAGTCCTCGACGCCATGTACTTTCCGATGTTTCTTTTGAAAAATTAGTTCTGCTTAAGGCTAATATTGAATATTATTGAATGTAAATTATCCAAACAGCAGCCTTAATTTTGTATTTTTATTATTTCCGCTAATTTTCTCTCTTCTTAATACACATCCCAGTTTTAATTGTTTACTTAATGTGTGAGAAATAAACACATATGTATGAATGTATGTAAAAATTTTTATTATTTCTTGGAAAATGATGTTGGGTAAGTATATCACTGTTTTTTACACATTGTAATCCCAGAAAACGAGAACAGTAATTGTAATTTCAAGTTTCTTACGATTACGATTACAGTAATCGTAATTTTTGTAACGACGATTACGATTACAGTAATCGTAATTTCAAGTTTTTGACGATTACGATTACAGTAATTGTAATTTTTGTAACGACGATTACGATTACAGTAATTGTAATTTCAAGTTTTTTACGATTACGATTACAGTAATCGTAATTTTTGTAACGACGATTACGATTACAGTAATCGTAATTTCAAAATTTCTAAGATTACGATTACAGTAATCGTCTTCTCTTCATCTTGTAATCGTAATCCTTATCGCCCAGCTCTGTTTAAAACGTGCATTATGAAAATAAAAATTTTATTTTTGATTTTAAAATGTTGATTTTCTATGAGTGTAGTAATTAAAGGTGTATTAAGAATTTATTGCTAGATCCATTAAGAATTTATGGCAAAGTCCCTCCGTATTTTGAAAAGCGAGAAATGCGAATAGACTTTCAAAAGTTGCCCACGAAGCTGCTCGCGCGCACAGCGCTGTCGCAGAGCCATATATGTATACTGACGTGACGTAGCAAAGCACTGTTTCAGTCGACTTTGCCGTTGGTTGTTTTTCTTCTGAATTTTAGCTCGTGGTTGCCAGCTGCGTAACCGTTATGCGCAATTATGAATGCAAGTAAATAATTTTTATTTGCGAAAATTTCCGCAATGTGTGAGGACGTGCACGAATTGGAGTTCTTTATTGTCAAAAACTCTAATTCCGAATACGATTGTAGCATAATGGTGAGGTATGCTGCCTACGGACCAAGGAGCGTAGGTTCGAGTCCCGAGTAGCGCATTTTTTTTTTTTGTTTGGGAGAAATTTTTCACCTCACGTTTACGAAACATTGTATAAAAATGTTTATTAAGAATTTCTTTCCAAACGTGAAATGCAATTATAGAATTAGGGTTCCTTTTAGGGCTTACGATTCGATCTCGAGCAGTGTCGAGAAATTCGAGGATCGAGAAAACCGAGACTCGGGTTCCCGATTAAATCTCGTTTCTCGGATTTCTCGATAACATATTGTGTCAAAAAACATGAATATCAAAAATTTATCGTATGTCATTGGGAAGAAAAAATTTTATATTATGAAATTGTAATTGTATTTCTCTGGGAATTTTGTGCATTGATTTGTGAAATACACCTGGGAATGGCGTAAATGGCATATATTCATACACATGTAAGTACATACAAGCAGAACAATCTACGAAACAGCATAATATGCTTATACCGCTTATTTCTGCGATGTAGTTGAATGTCGAGAAGCTCGCGAGCCTTTCGAGATTTTCGAAATTCGAGAATATCGCGAGAACCCGAGTCTCGCGAGAAATCTCGTCTCGCTCGAACTCGAGAAATCGTTGATTCAGCACTATTAAATGAATTCAAAGTTTTATATTAAAGATTTTCGAAACGTTTTGCTTACTGAAGTAAGTTTATTGTAAACTTATAACAAATGTATTTTGCATATTGGGATATTTATTATATTTTCATATATATATGTATGAATATGATTTTTACAGAAACATTGGTGTCTAATACTTTTGGGCAAGGCTGTATACCTATGTATTTATATTTATCATTTGAGTGTGAGATGTATTTATGTACAAATATTTTAAATAACAAAGGTGGAAAATTATCATTAGCCTAAAATCATCATTAGCAAACGAAAAACACCTCAGTTCAGTGCCATTATAGGGAAGTGGCAACTCACGTTTCTAGCGACCAAACGCCATGCATCAACACTACGACAAAATTACACTGTATTTGTGTGGGCATCTATGCTCTACTTGATAAAAAGTTACTCATACGCCTAGGCACACATTTCTGTAATTATTATGCCTTTCAATTTCAAAACTGAAAAAGACTGTTTCAAAACCTGTTATGTTATTTAACATTGCATTTGCAAAAATCTGTTTTATTACGGTTTAATTTTTTATAAATATCATTAATGACCGCTGTGGTGCAGTGGGTAGAGTGCTCGCCTGCTATGCCAGAGGTCTCGGGTTCAAACCACGGTCCGAGCAAAACACCAAAACAATTTTTCTAATTAGTAAAAATCCAATTATTGGGTTTTTTAAGAGCAGCGGTCACCTCTCGGCAGTGGGCGGCATACCCTCCGAGTGTATTTCTGCCATGAAAAAGCTTCTCACAAAAAAATGCATTCGCCGTTCGGAGCCGGCATAAAACTGTAGGTCCACCCAATTAGTAGGAAAAACAAAAAGGAGCACACCTCGAATTGGGAGAGAAGCTCGGCCATAAAACTCGTCAGAGTTATAATAGCGCCATTGTATTATATTATTATATTATTATATTAAATTCCTTATGGGCTCGACTTTCAGTTAATAATAAAAAATATTCAACTAAAGTAGAGCCTGATGCCGCAGTATTTTTTCTAACTGTGGCGTAATATGAAAAAATCACATAGCCCTGTTTGAAAGTAGACTACTCACATGTATGTATGTATTAATCAGTGCGGCGACCTTAAAAGCCATTTCTTCATACTCCTTATCCGCAAGAGCGAAAGTGACACTGTGCGGCATGAAAATAAAATGAGTTATCTCTTAACTCGTCCATTTTCTGTTCCCACAATCTCCAAAACCAGTACAACTGTGCCTAATTTATCTAATTTATAATTTTTGCTCTTTCTTCCTTGAGTTGTACTTCTTTTTTTGTCTTCTTCTTCTAAAGCCAAACAAGTTATCTAAGAACTTTACGGGGGCTCTGCTGTTAACTTTTGTCCTCTTACTCTTCCTAACCTCCTTTGACTTTCTTCACTTTTCTTACTTTTTCTTGCTTTATTAATATTACACTTCTGTTTCCTATATTATCCATGCCATTCTTCTTATTTTTTTCTCATCCCCTTCCCTGCCTCTTTTGCTATTGCACTTCTCTTTCCTTATTTGTTTTTTATTCCAAACTAACGGTTCACTAGTATAACAATTTCTTCTTGAACTCTGAACAAAATTGCTACTAATTTCAATACAAATAAAAATATCAAGCTCAGCGACACTGTTGTTCGCATACATTCTCTTTTAATGCTCTCTCTATCTTTTTTGTGCGTTCTCTTCTGCAGGACAACTTTGCAGCGGCGGCACACCTGAGAGAGGCACGTCGCTTTTGTATTTTCTGTGGCTGTGCCGGCGTGCAAGAGTCACAACGAGCAGGAAGTCAAATGGGGAATAATGAATGCAATGAATGATGATGATTGCATAGTATCTGAAAATAGGTATAAAATATGCATACTTAGTATCATATGATGTGTTGATGTGCTGTTGACGTGCTGTTGATGTGCTAGTGATGTTAATGATGGGCGCTCGCTCACGTTGCGCTAAAATGTTTTACATATTTTGTTATTGCTCTTGCTGTTTTTGCATAATCGACGCCAACGACACTGCCAAAAAAAATAATGATAAATGAATACAAAGCACATACGTAAGTATGTAACTACATAAGTATGCTTATTTTGCCTGGTTAGCGGGTAGTCGCGTGTTGACGACAAGGGCAAGCAGTGCATGCATACATATATTCAAATGTACATAAATTGCATAGAGTAAGTGTAGAAGGTTGTTGAAGAGAGAGGGGTTTGGGTGAGTGGGCGTTTGGCGAATTACCTTTGCTAAAATTTGCATGTACATACATACATACATATGTTAGTGTGCACAAGTGCAAACATGTATGTGTTTGTCGGTTGATGCAAAGATGACGCTATAAACGACCCATTTATTATGGTCCGAAGCAATAAGTGAAAAGAAAGTATATGCGCAGGTAAATACTTATTTACATACATACATACGTTGAATGTAATACAAAACAAAACTAATTGATGATAATTCTAAATATTACATATAATTTTTTATGTAGTTACATAGCTACATATGTACGTGCGAATATAAGATCGCGCAAAAACAAAAATGCAACGCTGTTGTCTAAAGAAATGTACAATTTGCCGTTACATTAAATTAAAGCAGATGACAAAGCACATCTCGTCATCAGAGTTGCATTGGAAATTCTATTCAATTTGACGTTTATTTGTTTATACATAATTGACTATTAATTGAGGCTTCAAATTGCTGAAAGGTTCTTAATAGTAAATAGCAAACAACTTTTGTCGAATTAGACTTATCCGATTAAGTACACAAAAAAAGAAAAGAACACGCCTTAAGCAAAATGTCAATCAATAACAGCCATATAAAAACGTGAGCTAACATGCACATGTATTTACATACATACATACATATAAGTATATGTATGTATGTACATATGATACATCAATTTCCACCAAATCAACCATAGAACTGTTGAATTTGAGCCACCCACTTGAGCAAATCCATTTTATTGGCATATTTGACATATGTCATGTCTTGTGTGTGTGTGTGTGTGTGTGTGTGTGTGTGTGTGTGTGTGTGTGTGTGTGTGTGTGTGTGTGTGTGTGTGTGTGTGTGTGTGCTTTTCATGCTTGCATTGAAAATTGATTTTATTAACAGTTATTTGTGGGTTGCCTGTTTAGGGAATTGAGCACATAAAAGCACAAACACAAAGAAGTATGTGCATATGTATATGACATACATATGTACAGAAACTTGTAACAAAGTTGTCATGCAGAAAATGTAATGTTGATGATTGAATTGTGTTATGTATGCAGGGCCGCCGAGAGAAAATCCGGGCCCGGGGTCAAAATAACTACGGGCCCCCATACTAAATGAACAAATTCTCAAAATCAAAATTCGATGAATATATAATTATCTATACATTAATACAGATCAAGTAAATATGTTTACATAGAAATATACATATTAGGGGGGGTCAAATGTATTGTTGAAAAAGCACATCCAGTTTCCGAATCCATGGGTCATACCAGGGTTGGGCACAGTGCATTCAATTTTGATTGCATTCAGCCTTGCATTCTCCATTCACTGATGAGTGGTAGTGAAAATTTGATTTGCATTACCATTCACTATTGAATGGTAATGCAAATGTGGCTTGCACTACCATTCAGTAGTGAATGGTAATGCAAACGTGGCTTGCACTACCATTCAGTAGTGAATGCGAATGCAAATGTGGTTTGCACTACCATTCATTGCATTCCCACTACAAGTATGATTTGTGAAAACCTATGATCGTAGTTTAGGCATGAAGTAGCCAATCTATTTAATAACGGGAAGGAAGTTTGTGAGATATTCTACACATGGAATTAGCTTAGAAAATTGATAATTTTATATTAAAGATGAAATGTGTTTATTTTTTTTAATTAATGTTTTTGTGTACTTGTAGTATGAAGCTTCAGCTATCAGATCATGTCAAAAATTTTCAAATGAATTCAAAAAATAGGCGAATTTCCAATATTTTCTCAACAAATGCCATATGCAAAATACCTCTGTCAGCCACTGTATAAGTATAAGTATTTTTTTACCTACGTGTTTAAAAGAAATTTATTAACAACCCTAAAACCTATTGATATACACAGGACATATTGCAATGCCGCGTTGGTTTCCAATCAGTTTTATAAGCCTTATTCTATGTGTAGAATATCCCATAAACTTCCTTCCCGTTATTAAATAGATTTGCCACTTAATACCTAAACTACGATCATAGGTTTTCACAAATCATACTTGTAGTGGGAATGCAATGAATGGTAGTGCAAACCACATTTGCATTCGAATTCACTACTGAATGGTAGTGCAAGCCACGTTTGCATTACCATTCACTACTGAATGGTAGTGCAAGCCACATTTGCATTACCATTCACTATTGAATGGTAATGCACTTTGAATGGTAATGCAAAAATGCCCATCCTTGGGTCATACTGAGTAATATTGTACATGGGACCATAGGTCTGAATGAATTTTGTTCAAATACATATTGCTTTATTTGTATGAAATAAATTTCTTTAAATTGGAATACAAATATTTGTTGGTAGGAATTTGGCGTATTAAAAGACTGATTCTGCTGAACGCTTTAGTGAAACAGCAATCGAATTCAACTGTACGAAGCACCAAAAAAAACGATACAATATTTCGCAATATTTCTGCCTCAAAGGTTCAAAAAATCGTGCGAACATACCGTCCGAAACGCCTAGGAAATACCCATATCGCTTTATAAGAATTTGCATCATACCGAATTTTTCTGTTGCAACAGAAAACAAATTCAAATTTATGCTGCAAAGCCAACGCCAAAAACTAACAATTCCTTAAGTGGGGTGCAGACACGTTAAGAGATTTATAAAATTTGTTGAAATTTAAAATGATTGCTATCTACGAAAGGTGATTAAAGGTGTTGTTTGTTTATTTTCTGTAAGCAAAAACTTGGATATCATTTTGAGATTCCCGGGCCCTCTAAAGCCCGGGCCCGGGGCAATTGACCCCCTCAGCCCCCCCCCCCTCTCGTCGGGCCTGTATGTATGCATGTCGAACAACACTACAATGATGCGAAACATTTCCATTAAGATTTCGTTAGAAGGTATGAGTGTGATAACTCCATACATGACTTGCTATACGGTCATTCATTGCTGACTAATAATGAATGTAATGCAACTGTCATTGTTGCCCCCACCCCCCTTCTTTTTGATGGCATAACAAGTGAAAATCTTATAAATACCTTTTGTGGATTTGGGTGAATTTGAGCATAGATTTTATTTTTTTTTTTTTAGTTTTATATGTTTACAAGTCGATCTGCTCTCCCTCTCTCTCTCTTTCTGTTCTTTATTTCTGTTACTTATTCTACTTTTTTCCTTTATAATTTATCACGAAATATATTTAGTATATTTTTTTAAACAGAACAAAATACCTTTTTTATTTGAAATAATTTTTCAAATAGGGCATTCTTGAAGCAAAATCTGAAATAGGACGTTATTGAAAAAATTTTTCAAATAGGGCGTTTTTGAAACAATTTTTGAAATATGGCGATCTTATTCTCAGCCGTCGATATGTCCACTTTCAAACAGAGCTATGTGAAATTTTTCCAATTTTCAGTTTTTGGTAAATTGTGTAACAGTATATAATTTCCATTAAGAATTTATTGCAAAATCCTTCCATATTCTTGAAAAAAATTGCATTAAATATGAATATGCTTTCAAGAGTCTATATGATTTTAGTTATACACTTTCAAAAGTCTCTATGATTTTATTTACACACTTTCAAAAGTCTCTATCTGCACAAAGTCACTCATACGCCCAGGCACACATTGGTGTAATGTTTATGCGTTTCAATTTTAAAACTAAAATTTTTGCTGTCTCAAAGCTAGCTACATATGTGAAATATTTAAGATTGAATTGTGCAAAAATCTGCCATATTGCGGTTTTATTTTTTTTTTATATCGTTAAAATGAAAAATTCACAAAGCCCTGTTTGAAAGTGGGCTACTCAATTATATCTCCTCATATTCTCTCTCTTTCCGCTCAATGCTCACAACACCTTTTTTCCTTTTGCTCACTCTTTCAACACTTGCAATTTTGCTTAATTTGTATTTTTATCTTTCATTGTCGCCAACTTGTTCTTCCGTTTTCTTCTGCTTGCTCATATTTCTGCAATGCTCTATGAAAGTTTTATTGTCTGTAAAATTGCCATTCTTTCCTTTTGCTTCCCTATGCCATTGTGGTTATTGTTGTTTTCTTGTCATTCTTTTCATATATTGCTCAAATTTGCTTTGACTCTTCTTCTATTGTGTCTTTCTATTGTTTGTGCATTGCATTTCGTTTTAGAAAATTCAATAACTGACCTACATGCCATACTTAAGCCCTCCCTACGTCCATCAAAAGCAACAAAAAACAAAAAACATGACTTTAACTGTGCCGAAAGCCGAAAGACCGACAAACGAATAGTATACCTCAGCTGACACAAATTCACCGTTACATTGCACTTGTGATGACACCGCTGACTCGTTAAAAAGCAAAAACACATACTCGTATGTACGCATGCGAGCGAGTAATGAAGCATTCGTAACTGTTACAAAATGCAACTGAATTGTGAATAAGTGAGCGAATGAGGGCGAAAGCGACCAAGAGTAGGCTCATTCTGGCGAAAATTTTCTTTTTATTAATTCAGGAATGCAAGTTATGGCGTTACTTTAAGTTAAAAATGCATTTTAATTTATATTTTTTATATTTCAGAAAATTTTATTATTCAATTTTCATTGCCTTTTCTTCAACTTAACGGTATATTCAGTTTCTTTGCTTATGTAACAGCGAACAATTAGTAATGGAATGGTGCTTCACTATAAGCCTGTTTACATGTGTGTGTGTACATATATGTGTGGGCGCGTGCTAGTAAAAAATGGTTTGACATGAAAAAGGCCCGCGTACCATAGAAATATCGATTTAAACATTGAGTTATGGCAATACAAATTTGTAATTGTTTTCCAATAGGCCAAAGGAACCAAATTTCTTAGTTATTCTTTGAATCTCAAAGTTTGTAGATATTATTAAAAAAAATTTGTTGAACCTAATTTCAATCATTGTTTCAATTTAAAGTCACTTTTACCACTTCTCTCGCTTTGCACTTTGTCACATATATAAATACTTATATACATTTCATACCTACATACATATATACAATCCCGGTGAATTTTCATAGCTTATATATTAATTTTTCTTTCTTTCTTTTTTCTTGGACAGATTGCACAATTTTTCTATGACCTTATTAAGCATTTTAAATTTATATAAAAATATTTCCATCACTCTTTTCCAGTTGGCCACCAGCGCCACCTTTGCTGCACTCTGCATTACCGATTTAGATTTCAATAGATAAAAATAAAAAATGCAAAATTAAATTCAAAAAGGAACAAAATTAAGAAAAGCTGTTCATCGATTTTCTTTCGCTAGCCTACAAGGCGTTTTTTCATTATTATTAATATTTTTCCTCTCTTCAAAAACTTATTAATAAATGTTTTTAATCTTTATTTCAGTTTGTGTTCTTAAATTTTTTTCATATAACTTTTAGCAACACTCACTTTTTTAAATTATTTAACTATTTAAATTAATACATATATTTTTCTTCTTTAAATAGATATTTACGTAAGAGACAATCTCCTTAGCTTTAGCTTGCACCCGGACAACAATGAAGTAAAACCGTTTATTGGCTATGACAACAGCAGAAACACACGGCTAAATTCATCCAGCAAGGACGTTATGCGATTGGATATGAAAACACTGGCGGGCACTTTCAAAGCGTACAAGCGTTTCTCTGCAGACACACACCGACAGACAGAGAGGCCGAGCGCAGCGAAGCGATGTCAAACGAACTGGTGGCATCGGCAATCGATATTTGTACGCCGCAGTGTTGCATGCCAATGGCATTTTTGACATGCCATTGAGAAAATTCTTAAACATAAATAAAGTGATTTGTTTCGCTTCCGGTCTACGTGGCGTATACGTTACCTATATAGGTTGGTTTTTAAAGTTACGCCTGAATGTAGACTATGATTTTGTTTGAGACGATTGAGATGTGAACGAAAAGGTGATTCATATGATATGACCCACCGAAGGTTTAACGTAGCATATATCCTCTATGCATTAAACGTTGTTTCATTATTCAAGTGACGATATGTAAGCGCATAATTAACCATGAAAGCAACTTTAACACTGCTATTCCGAGCGTTACCGGAAAATTACTTTACTGGTATTTTATGTTGCTGGAAATTGTTACCATATTTTCAATTGGTATTCTGGCACAAATGGTAACGCTGTCAAAGCATTTGCATACGAACGGAATGGAATCGGGCTGAAAATGGTAACAAAATGTTACCACGTATTGAGGTGGTAACTTAATTTTCTGCTCCCAGAATACGAAAAGAGTGTTTAAAGTACCAGATTATATATTTCACCAGTAAAGTAAATTATGTTACCACACCGGAATAAGGCCGTAAATATATGTATGTACTACATACGTATAGCCTCATTTCTCAGACATCACAGTTATAAGTAGAGAGTTTTAATAATAATAAATTTTTTGTTGTTTCGTTGGAACGATTTTTCGCCATCCCTTGTAGGTTTCGTGATAGAAAATCGTTCCACAATACATCATCCTCGGCTGATGCTAGGAATATTTAGGGAGAAGTGTGGTGTTAAAGCTGTCAGGGCTGCTTTCCGCAGCTCCTTAAACACGCGTGTACTTGTTCAAATGAAAAATTAAATTTTTCTACTTTTAAATCTATTTTTTTTTTCTGTACGGCAACCCTTTTTTCTGATGATTCAGTGGCTGCTAGTAAAGAGAAGTATCCAACCAAAACTTAAGAGCGTGCCTAATTTTTAGTCGGACCAGACAATGATGACTCTTTTTCATTTTATGGCAGTCATTTTAATAGCTGGCGCCGCTCTTTTTTGCTATTTGCAGAAATCACCATGCAATAATATGTAGCGACTTTGAGACGCTTACGATTTTATAGTTAAACCATTTTTCTCTTCTAGTAAATGTTCCTATTGCTCACCTAGCAACAACTCTCAGAATAACATATGTATGTATGTGTATATATGTATGCCACGGAAAAAACTATATTGATGTCACATCCATATTTTTTTATATATTACAAATTATTTTTGAGATGATACCCATTATATGGATGTGACATCCATAGTTTATGGATCAGGCAGGATTATCCATACATACACATAGATGGATGTGACATCAATATGATTTTCTCCGTTCACATATGTATATATATAAGAGGAAGAGGAATAACTATGCACCCAGCGGGTTAGGGGGTTATAATACACCTTAGGTAAGTTATGTCTGTCCTAAAAGGCGGCTACAATCGATTATCCTAGAAGGTTGACAAAGGCCAAAAAATCGCTCATTCTGGCTAGTCTCATAAGAGACTAGTACCAGTGCGTACCGGATACATTCGGCAAAGCACTGTCATTTCGGGGAGTGTCTTTGTGGATATGACTATGAGATATGAATGTATCTAAAATAATTTCTCATTAAAGCATAGTACTGAGTTTGAGTTTCACGTGAAACTGCTGTCAAAATCCATACAAATAAACTGGTTGTGGAACATGTGTGAAATTTCACAGATATTTCACGACAAAGTTGTACTGAGTTCCCGCCGTGAAAACGTTGCGCAACATGCTAGCAACATCATTCCAGCAACATTTTTTCACGCCAAATTAAATATACAATGCCATTAATTTTCGAGTGAAAAGTGACATTTGTTAAAATTGAAATTTATATTTTGTATATAATTTTTTTATTGGCCAAAATATATATGCTACTCTGAATGTGTATATGGCAATTTGGACTCCAGGTCAGCTCACAAATTAGATGTTGCATTTAATCATGTGACACGTTATGTATATGGGTTGGCAAGATTCGACCATATATCTAGCTGGAGAACTCGCCTATTGGGGTGTGACATACTTACCTACCTCAAAGCAAGGAACGCTGTTTTGCTCTACAGACTCTTAGCTCTAAAATCGCCTAGTTATTTATATGAGGAGATAACACATTCCAAATCTGCTCGAACAACTGACTTGATTGTACCTACCTACAATTACCTGTGCTCCTCAAGGCTATTCTTCGTTAATGCTATCCGTATTTGGAACTCTATTCCAAATTATGTTCGGTGTAGTTTGAGTATGGGCAACTTTAAGACTGTTTTGTATTCGTATTTTGGTATATGAAAATAGGCGTTTGTACGAATTTAACTCTCTGCAATATAATACTAAATAAAATTGTAATAAAATATCTAGTCAACAATTTATGTATAGCCATATATAGGTATTAGTGTCATATTTTGATGTTGTGTTTATTTCATATATATAGTTAAGTTTTGTAAGTTAGTGCGTAAATTTTTTATGTATATTATGTAACCTTGTATTTTAACATTTTATTTGTTTGTAAATGACTCTGTTGTACTATATAAGATCGTTTTGTATCTTATTGTACTGTGTTAGTTAAATAAATAAATAAATAAATAAATAAATACAAATTTTAAAGTTGATTCTGAGGCGATGCTCCAAATTTTTTCTTTTTACATTTGCTCAGTTTTCGTTTTGGCATTTATTCTCATTTGACAAAAAAATTTTCTTGAAATATTTCACGGCAAAATAAATGCATGTTGCTGGCGAAATTTCACGGCGGTGAACTCAGTACTAGGCTTTAGTTTAGTTTTTTTTTGGCACATATACCACCATCATTTTATGTTTATCATTATGATGTCACTCTATCGAAAATATGGATTTGATTTAGTTCAAAATTATCAGAAAGATAAATAAAACCCCAAACTCTTGAATAATTTTTAAAATATGTCACAATTGAGGAATACAAGAATTCATTTCGCACCACACAAAAAATAGCTGGCAACGTCCGAGTAACAGATGACTCGCTACTAATTCAGGGCCCCGGAGTGGAGCGCAGCAATTTAAAATGCTGTCAAAACGCTTCCATACGAACGGAATGGAATCGGGCTGAAAATGGGATTAAGACAGTCTTGTCGATAGCACATAAGGGCCAAGATGCTTCCGAAAAGGCCTAAAAGTGCACAGGCAAGAGTCATTTGCTATCGCTGGTACAAAGAACATAACATTTTTTGTGTATTGGGAAGTGGAGCGGAGCTTTAGCAAAAAAAGTCTGAAATTGAAGCTAGAGCGGAGCCAAGGCAAATTCATTCTTATGGTAATGGTACGTGAACAGCTGACTTCTTCTTCTTCTCGTTTTTAATTCACCGTTCACAGAAGAATACAGGACAATGTCAAACAAGGGAAAATTTTACTTTGAGTTTGACATTTTGATGGACAAAAATTTTAAGCGAATCGAGGCGAATATTGCCGAATTCGCCGTGCCACTACCATAATGAATTTGCCTTGAGCGGAGCTCGGAGAAAAGAAAATTGGAGCTAAGAGCGAGGCCAGAGCAAAATAAATAGCGGATCAGGACCGGAGCAAACGTATAAAATATTTTTCTCCGAGGCACTGAGAGAAATGAAAACTGGAAATGACAACTGGAACCAGCGTTGCCACTTTGGTTACTTTTTACCAAAATTGGTTACAATTTTTTCGTTTGGTTACGTGGTTACTTTCTGCCGATATTGGTTACCTTCAAAGTCCAAGTATTCAGTATACCATGGTTACATTCAATTTTTAATAATACGATTTTAATTTGGCAAACTATAAAATATTTGTTATCCAAATTGTTTTGTTGTATTTTTTTTTTATTAAATTCCAAATAATTTATTGTTGGGGGTAAATGGAAAAAATTCAACAACTATTTCCAGCGAATGTTGAGTGTATAGCTGTTTCACGAAAATGAATTAAGGTCCCCACAAACAGAAGCGATACGATACAGCCCACACAGCAAAATCGTGCATGACGCGATACGATTTTGCTGTGTGGGCTGTATCGTATCGCTTCTGTTTGTGGGGACCTTAAGGCAAATGTGGAAAAATTCAACAGCTTTCACAGAGTCTCAGTGGTCGAGCGTGAAAAGCGTTCGCACATTACGGCTAAAGATGGAATGTATCACGGGTTCGATCCCCGTGATGAGCATCCACTTCCGAAAAGAGTGCCAATAATCGAAAATGGTTTTTGCTGAAATAGCTTTACTCAACCTTCGCTGGTAATAGCTGTTGAAATTTTTTTAATTTACTCCCAACTATAAAAAATTATACTTTCATAGCTTATGTACGAAAATCGTACACTAATAAAGGTTAGATTGAATAGAATAATGGCATATATAAGGGAAAAATGCAACAGCTCTGCAGGACCATGGGTAGCCGCGGTGCTTAGCGTTTCGCTAATATTCGCCTACTGATGGCTGGAGCGTAGGTTCAATGCCTGGTGTGCTCCCGAGAAGATGTCTGATGATAAAGAAAGTGGTTTTTCTTCGAAATAGCTATCACATCTACCATCGCTGTATGAGCTAATTGGATTTTTCCGATTATCCCAAACTATAAAAATTAAAATTAAAAAATAATAATTTCGTGCTAGACACTATGTTAGTGTTAGAATAATAAATAATTAAATTAAATAATTTTCGTGCTAAGCACTAAAAAGCTTTTAAGACCAAATAATTTATTTGACAGGCGACATCATTAGAAATAAATATATTCTAGCGAATTTTCGTCGGGCGATTTTCGTCAGCTTTTTGGTTCTATTCATTCTCATATCTGGCCGTGTTTTTGAATGTTCATAGAACGCTACGACCGGGTGATATTTCGCTTGACGTTGGATCTTTTTAAGGATTAAAGGTGTAAAACAATTGATATATTTTAGTTTTTGTTAACCGTATATACCCTGCTAGAATTGTGTGACCGAAAGTACTAACACTATTAAAAAAATATAATATTACCAACACATTTGCACTCGTATGTGTGTCTAGCCAAGTTCAAAACCAATGAGATAGATAAGGATAGAATGGAATTTGAAAATACACATACGGGAACGTGATGAATGAAACGGTCACAAAAGTTACCGATGCCCTTAAGAATGTGATAGGAAATATCCCAAAACTTTTGGTCATGCCTGCCGGTCATATGACCGGTCAAATGACTTGCACAGTTCTTGCAGGGTATTGTTTTGCTTTCAAATAAATAGCGCAAACGTCAATGGAGCATATACATACTTATATTATTAATTTATTTTGGTTACCTCCCTGCTAGAATTGTGTGACCGAAACTACTAACACTATTACAAAAATATAATATTACCAACACATTTGCACTCGTATGTGTTCTAGCCAAGTTCAAAACCAATGAGATAGATAAGGATAGAATGGAATTTGAAAATACACATACGCGAACGTGATGAATGAAACGGTCACAAAAGTTACCGACGCCCTTAAGAATGTGATAGCAAATATCCCAAAACTTTTGGTCATGCCTGCCGGTCATATGACCGGTCAAATGACCTGCACAGTTCTTGCAGGGCTGTATTTGGTTTTGGTTACTTTTCTTTTGTATTTTGGTAAATTTTAAATTTTTTAAGTGGCATCGCTGGCTGGAACGCAAATACAAAAACAAATTTTAACGAAACTGTAAACAAAATGGAATGTGGACAAAAGCAAGAACAAACGAATAAAATGAACAGCGAATGAATGGGAAAAAATTATTTATGAATTGCTAGTTGAATTGGCTGGTTGCTTGCAGAAAATAAATGTTTTAAATAATTTTTTAATTGAAAGTGTTTGTTATTAAAGAATTTAAACAAATTTTAATTAATTAGCATTTGGACGAGACAGTCGGAAGGAACGCAGCAGCGAAAAAATAGCCATAAAACGATTTTTTGGAAGGACCTAAAATAACCGCAAACGCAATTTAAAGAATTTTGGTAAATATGTACAATTGAATAACAAAATATGTATCTTTAAAATAAGTGAATATTTTAAAAATATAAATACACGCGCGCCATCTGTTGGAACATAGCAGTGGTTATAACCTAATCTCATTAGTAAATGGCTACGTTCAGAAGTCGCAACGGTGGAGCACAACTGTAGTGAGTTTCTGTGAGAAATCGAGTGGATTTGTCTATTTTGATGACGTCACGTCGATTCTATCAAAACTTCTCTATTGATCGATAGCGAGTGTTTCTACAAGCATTAATCGATAAAATTCGGAACAGTGATGGAAATGAAACGACAATCGAGAATTTAAACGCCAAAATAAATGTAATGCTCTAAGCACATTCGAACCGGCGAGCGAAAAGCAGCCAGCTGTCAAAAGTAAAATGCACACGTTGTTATGGGAGCACACATTTTAACGCCAGCACGACTTCACGGCAGAAGGGTTGCATTTGTCGCTGCCGCAAATATAGACCTATTTCTAATTTGACAAGCGACAATGCGCATGTACAGGCAGAAACGTGTGTATGTGTGCATTTTGGGAGTACAAAGACGCTCCTTAAGAGACTCTACAAATCCTTTAAATATATATTAAATATATTTAAATGTATATTGATTAATATATAGTATGTACATATATACAAAATAATTTGTTTTAATTAAAATATACTTACATTCTGGCTGAATTCGGCTGTTTTGTCAATTTTTTCGACCGGTGAAAGCTTTCTCACCGTTTAAAAAGTTGGCGAGTATATTGATAGATAATACATCGACTATTTTGCTTACAGAAACACCTTTAATCGATCATTCCTACTGAATTGGAATGGAACATATCAGCTGATTTGTCAGTTCTATCGATCCATTCGACTCATTTTCATACAGAAACGCATGCATCGAGAATGACGTCATGATGACGTCAAATCGACTATTTCAGTAGAGAACATTGATCGTTATGAGTTACAGAAACTCACTACTGTTGTGTAGATATCACTAATCGGAAAGTGATACAATTTGCGCCTTCTGAACGAGGTGATCCATTAAATAAACAAATTATTATTTTAATTATCCCCAACGTAATTGCCAATAATTTCGCGGCTTTGAAACATTTTTATTACATTCCAAAATTCATAAACACTATTTATATTTTTGTACATATGTCAAAATCGTAAGCTCAACATGTTGTCTAAAGTGAGCGTAAAAAATTTATGATGGAAAAAAGTCTCCAAAATCACAACATGTTGTGTTGATCAGAAATACTCAACGTTGCGTTCAGAAGATAAAACACAACAGTTGCGCAACTGTTGCGCCACGGTTGCGCCTTCTGAACGTACCCAATGTGTTGCATATATTTAGACAGCAACTAGAAATCAAAGATGACTTGATACGAAACTCTTTTTTACTCTCTCACTTTTATGATTTTCCCACGGGTTTTCTGTGGCTTTGTTGCCAGCATCAACACAACAGAAAACCCGGTCGATCAGCTGTTTGTACAAATTGCAGGTGCCAGAAGGGAAAACACGCCAAAATAAATAGGCGCATTTGGTGGATTTAGATTTTTTGTTTTGTGTGTTAAATTTTGTTGAAATAATAATGAATTATGAAAAATATCGAGGTAATTGTATTGCTCGTGTATAGCACGCAGTGCAGTTTATTGTTTCAACTGGAAAAAATTGTGTTTCAGTTAAAATTATAAAAAATATGTTAATGAGATGGAATGCGGGCAGCGGTTATTCAGTAGATTTATATATATCTCCGGTTAAAAATTATTATATTTCAGTTCTAATATATTACATTTTAATAGAATTGCAAAATAGAGTAAAATATTTCTTAAAAAATACCACCCAACTACATGTATTATCGTTCACCACTTTTTGTGCGTTATTCTTAATTTGTCTGAGATTGGGTTTCGAAAACGAATATTCAGAATGTGGGAAAGTCATACTATCCTGTGTATCACTTTTGTGGTTATATCCTTATAATAATTTGGTATAAACAAAATTTTATTATTGTTAGTCTTCAATAACATAAGGAAGCCGAATAATTCCCAGAATTACTATGTAAAATACCCATTTTCAGTTTTCGAACAAAGTGGCACTAATGAAAAATGTTATAAAAAATGCGCATTTTGACAGCGCTCTCACGAAATGAAGAGTTTCGTATCTAGTTATCTATGCTAGAAATTACATACATACATACATACATACAGGTGAAACTAATAAAAGCGTGTTAATAAAAAAATGTAGCATTTGTGAAATTCACCTATTTTTTGTAGGAGAAAGATGTTCGCTTAAACTACGTCATATGATTTTATCTGTTGCCTTTTGCTGTTTTTGCAATTTTTTTTTAATTACATATGTACATACCTACCCTGCCGTGCTTTGTTGACGCTCAATGATATTTACTTTATCATCTGTTTATGAAATTCAATCGCTTTGTACATATACATATACATATATGAGCTGTTTTAAGATTTGCTTGCAAGGCGATATCAAGGTTTTGGAATAGAAACATTGTTTATTTAAAGGAATATGAACTTTACTTACGATAATACCATGAGCACCACTGTGGGAAGCAGACACCACTTATATTTGTATACTATCTACAAATATACAAAGTCATTGGCAAATAAATAATAGGCAAATGCGGATATATGTATGTATGTATGTATTTACCACAAATGATGAAATGATTGCTGTTTATTGCAAAAAAGCTATACCAACTTCTTACAATTGTTTTTGCTCTCTTCCCGAAATATTTATGGGGCGTTATGCTAGAGACACACATCGTAGTATAGTAGAAATATTATGATCTATACCACATATGTGTCACTCTCATATTGTAGTTTAATTGAAAATTTTCATAGTAAAGCCAAATCATAGTATTGATATTGTTAAGATCTCTGCTACGAGACACAATACCATGCACGTTGCTGTATACGTTTACTTCAATCACGTTTCTTTATTCTAATAATAAGTTACAATATTACGCCGAAACTCCACAAAACATAAATTCTGTTACTTTTGTCGAACATTATCATGTCTAAAATCCATGTTTTCATATGCGTGGGCATTTCATGTTATAACAAAATCATTTGTAAAATGTCGCCGAATAGACATGTTGTGTACGCAGAAGCACTTAGAAAGTTAAAAAAAAATGGTTTAAAATTGACGATGATGCTCGCAAACTGTATATATGCACTTAATGTTCTTTTTATTTATTTTTGAAGCCAAAACAATCAAGCAAAATGGACGCCGTGCGAAATTTCACGTTCAATGTAGAGATGTTGCCACTGTGAATTTTTCGTTGAAATGAAAAATTAGCTGTCAAATCATCAAACTGACAGCTCATGTTAAGGCAATCTTGTTAAAGCAATTGCCTTGGCATCTCTGTTATACCAGAAGACAGAGGCGGTCTCCATTTGAAATCTATGTTATAATGGTGCTTGTGATGACAGAATTCTGTTTTGAGGAGACGCCGGGTTAATTTCAATTACAAATTAGAGAGGTTATTTAATTCAGCTTATGGCGATCAACGTGTTACTGCTTGCCCAGAATGGTGTGGCTGTAGTACGTAGTAAGAGCTGTCAAAAGTTAAAACAGTACAATTGCATTGCAATGCCCACAATGTGTAGCTGTGTCTGTAGCGTGTAGTTGTGGCTGTAGTAGAAGTAGAGTTAACTTTAACTTTGTAGCGCGCTACAGTGTGACAGCTCAATTTTTTAATGACGGAAATTCGAAATGAAGGACGAAGAAACGGAAAAATGAATTGAACTTGTAAAAAATAAAGAGTTTTTATGGAATTTAAGGAATCCCCTGTACAAAAATATAAAAAACATGACATATATGAGATACACTGAGCTACACCATTGTGTTCACATTTTCGAGCGTTGCCACAAAATCAGTCATCAGCTGATGTAGTAAGTTATGTAGTCCGTAGCTGTAGTACAACATTCTGGGCAAGCAGTTAGTCTGTCTTTTTATTTCGAATCAGGGTTCCCATTTGGTGATTAGGACTACTATTTTTGATCAGGGTTGCCATTTTCGCATTCCTCAACACCTCCCTTTGTTAGGAAGTATCATAATCCTTCATCCAGGTCGGTGGTTTCCGAGTCCTGCGACTTGTTGTTGGTTGATTCCTCCTCATTTTCTGGCATTTTTTTGTTTTATGCTGTTTACCAATTTGCAGGTTATGAAACCAATTTCCTCGTCGCCACTGTTAAGATCTCTGCTACGAGACACAATACCATGCACGTTGCTGTATACGTTTACTTCAATCACGTTTCTTTATTCTAATAATAAGTTACAATAGATATTATAATATTTCTACCACATGTGTGTCTGGGGCATTACTTAGGAGGCAGTTTATCAGAACATCTCACATACATATACATAATACATATGTTTATATGCAGATATGTATGTTTTTGAAAGTTACTTCCGCGTGTTGAGGAATTAGCATAAGACAAAGAACATTCTGTTGACTCTTTTTCAAAAGTAGAAGCGGAGAACTTAGTCATAGGTAGCCTTACCATTTGCAAACACTTCATTGCATTCTACTCTCATTATGCTTCTTATTTCTGATCAAATTCCAACAGATTTATAATCGAGGTCGTAAGGTGACTAATTAAATGTAATAAAAACAATTGACCTAAATAATTTGAAGTTATCAAGCTCTACAAACCTTCAAGCACCTACATACATGTTTGCTGATAAAAAAAATAGACTCAAAGCACAGTCAAATATAAATAGGAAAAAGCGCAAAAGGCAATTCGAACCATCTGCAGTCTGCATTCATACATACATATGACTAATGTGAACTCTTTCCAAAGTTCTGCAATTCATTGGCTTGACTCTATTTTATTAATTTAATTTATTTAATATATACCTTTGTTGACATAAGTACATATTTGTAAGTATGGACTACTTTAGCTGGCCAATGAGTTAATGAACTCGGATTATCAACAAACTTTTGTTAATAAATAAGTGAATATTTTAAAAATATAAATACACGCGCGCCATCTGTTGGAAAATAGCGGTGGTTGTAACCTAATCTCATTAGTAAATATGTTGCATATATTTAGGCAGCAGCTAGAAGTTACATACCCACATACATACAGGTGAAACTAATAAAAGCGTGTTAAAAATACCTTCATTATTACATAGCTGGAAAGCTTTTATGTTATTGAAAAACATATGCAATTGTGTATTTTAGTGTATTTAATGTTAGATTAATGTACATATATACATACATATGCACCTACTCCTCAAACGTACACGAGCAAAAAAAAAAAAAACAGGTTTATTTTCGCTCAGCTTAAGTATCTTTATTCTCTCACATTAGTATTTGACGTGACCAAACTATTAAATGATAAACAGCTGTTATTTCAGCACAAAAAACATATTCCTATAGCTATACACAAGTTCAGCACTAGTGGCATTGACTTTAACGCTTTAACTTTCTAACAAAACCTGTCTGAGAAGCGAAAATAAATTAATTGAGATCCATAAATTTGTTTTAAAATTGTATCGAAAATACATAAGTTCAATTCTCAATTATTGCATTTCGTTGCTGTTGATACAATCAGCTGGAAAACCAGAAACAACAGCTAGTTTTTTTCTTTTTTTATACATATTTTAATTGCTATTTGGGCTATTAAATATTAATAATGAGTAATTTTCGGCATGCAATGATGCCATTGAAAATTCTGTGAAGTCCAGCAATCAATTTTACATCTAAAAATTACAAATTAATAAAAAATATCAAATGTTTAAATATGTACATATATAATTTGCATATTTAAAACAACTTTTAAATTAGTATTAAACAATGTTGTTCTTTTATTTTATAGATTTAACGCCAAAATGCGTGCAGTATTAATATTTGTGGCCCTGTTTGCCTACACCAATGCTGTCTTGTTCAGCGATCTCGTGAGGGAGGAATGGTTTGCATTTAAGGTAAATGTCTATTTGGAAAGTTGAAAATCGATTGAAATGGCGTCCAACAAGCGGCTGCTATAACAACAACAATAACATCTACAATCTTTATCAAAAACTTTAATAAATGTCATCGTCGTAAACTCGTCCCAGGCTTCCTAACAAAGCTCAGATAAACATAACGGAACGATCTGTACTTAAATTCGAGCTTACAACTTTCTCCAGCGCTACTCAAAGTTCTTATCGCGCACTATAAGTTTGAGTGCCCAGTTAAAATAAACCAAAATATCTGAAAAAGGCTATCTAAAATAATACTTTTATACTTTTTGCGTATACGATATTCATTTGCATGCAAAAAAAGTCGCCATGTACATATATGGTTTTTGTGCATGGTTTTGCAATTACTGTTTTATCATTTACTAATCACTTTCCTTTGTTATCCATAGCTCTCTGGGGTTTATTTATTGCAAAATATCGAGACAGACCCAGGCGTAACAATGGAATGCCTGCTGAATCATTTGCTACTTTTCGTTGCGCAAGTTTATGGCATGGCATGTCACGAAGTGTGATAAAAACAAAAGTTCAAAGAACAGCAATTATCACGCCGGCAATTGATTTCATTGCTCTTGCATATGCTTCCTTATCATGTTTGCATTCGTTTGAAAGACGTACACATGCACAAAGGGTTGTAAATGAAATTTTTTGCTTCCTTAATGCCTTATTTTTAGCTTATTGCAAAAGGTTGTAAAATTGTGAAAGTTTAATGAAATCAGGGATTTTGCAATGCTTTTCGCGTAGAAAACTGAGAAAAGGAAAAAACATTTATTAGACATGAACTTTAACTTTGCCTCGGAATTAAAGCTTCAGTTTGTATGGGAGGTGCCCATCCCTGCTTTTCCAATACCTACCATTTTTATTCGTTGAGTACGTAATTATCTCATATCCCCCCACATCAATTTTCAGTACCCTACTATAAATATTTCCAGATATCCGCTGTGAAAGATACAGTTTGTATAGGAAGTGCCCATCCCTGCTTTACCAAGACCTAGCGTTTTTACCCATTTAATACATAGTTATCTCGCATGCCCTCACACCAGTTTTCAGTACCCTACTACAAATATTTCGAGATATTCGCTGTGAGAGTTTCAGTTTGTAAGAGAGGTGCCCATCCCTGCTTTTCTAATATCTAGAATTTTTTATTCGTTGAGTACGTAATTATCTCATGTGTGCTCACACCAATTTTCGGTACGCCACTGAAAAATTCAAAGAGATATTCGCTGTGAGAGTTCCAGTTTTTATGGGAGATGCCCATGACTGCTTGTCTAATAACTAGCATTTTTATTCGTTGAGTTCACATTTCAACAATTTTTAGTACTCCACTGCAACTATTTCAAAAGATGCTACGTTACCGTTTTAATTTTTTATGACAGGTGCCCATGTCTGCTTTTCAATAAGATAAAAAATACGCCTATTGCAAACGCTTAAACTCTGTCTGTCTGTTATTTTAATTGAAAGCATGGATAGCAAATTGCTATTAGCAATGTTTTCATACCTTCGATGAAAAAAATTTCTTAACAATATTTGCTCCATGATTAAATTCACATACTTATTAATTTTTTCAAACTTGCGATAACGTAATGCTCAAATTGCGCTCTTTGAACTATCATTATATTAAGTATTATCTTTTATTTTTATTAATCGCCAAGCTACGCATAAAACTATCTATACATACATACTTACATTTTATTTCTTGCTGCGCAAATTGCAACGCTTCCACACGCGCTCAACGTCATAAGCCAGACATAGCCTGATATGGCAACTTGTGATAAAGCGCGCAAAAATATGTACGCTCAATCAGACATTTTTCTGTAAACAGTTTTATTTTTAAAGCAGCAGAAAGTCAGTTTAGTAGCGGCTTATCATGCAGCGTGTTCAAATATAAACAAGTAAGGAAGCCTAAGTTCGAGTGGAATCGAACATTAGATACTCAGCTGTATGCGTTCATTGTTTGTTTGCGTTTGTTCGATATAGGGTGTATTTTACATAAAGCGAGTGCTGCATAAAGTGGGCGTAGCCATGCCCATTTTCAACATTTTTATCAGTCATCCAACTAAGTATATGAATATTATTCTTTGTGTAAAACTTCATTCCTTTATAACTTCTAGTTACAAAGATGTCACTTTACAAATTCCCAAAGGGTGTTCCAGAAATATCTTTGTTAAAAAGTAGGCGTGGTCATAAACCGATTTCAATAAATTTCTGCGTGTCTATTAACATAGGTTATATAAGTGTATAAACCAAGTTTCGTCATAATATCTCAGTTATTTGTCGAGCATAGATGGGCATACTGCAGTAAACTCAGTAATTCAGTAAAAAAGCAAGTGCAGTAAAGCTTACTGAATGCTTATAAAATTGCAATAGCTATTAAAATATTACTTTATGTTGCAAAATATTCGAATTCGAACTGGGTTTTGCAAAAATTTTCGGTAGAAAGTCAAAGACAAATATTTTACTGCTTGAATACTGGTAATGCATTACTACTGCTACTTGAAACTGCCCATCTATGTTGTCGAGTTATGGGCTAAGAAATCTCGTATATCCCTTTGTCCAAAAAGAGGCGGTGCCACGCCCATTTTCCAAAATTTTTCTATTCTATGTTTCCGGTCTATTGTGGAACTCATGCCACAAAATTTCAATGAATTATCTTTATATTTGACAAAGATATCGCTTAAAATGTTTTTATAAGGTCACTTTATAATACCCATATATAAAAGTGGGCGTGGCCGTCAACCGATTTTAACTATTTTCCGTCCAAACGTTTTCCTAAATAAGTAAATCACGCGTACCAAATTTCATCGATACTTATATCTTCAATGGTTTCTGAGTTATGACATATAAAACTTTCAATGTTTGACCCTTAATAAGTGGGCGTGGCACCGCCCATTTTCCAAAATTTCATCAAATTTCTTCCTAGAGGCCTGAGCTCAACACGTGGGTAAAATTTCATCACTCCAACTATATTAGTGACTGAGATACCAAATTTCCGATTTTTTCTATATAGGAAAAGTGGGCGTGGTCATGGTCCGATTTCGCCCATTTTCAATACCAACCGTCCCAGTCTCGATACCAACTTGCATTTCAAATTACATCAAAATATCTCAATTTTTGCGCGAGTTAGAGTGTTTACAGACGGACGGACGGACGGACATGACTCAATCGATTTCTCTTTTCACCCTGATCATTTTGATATATATAAGTCTATATCTATCTCGATTATTTCATTCTGTTACAATCCACCGTTATGTGATTAAAACTATAATACTCTGTGTACTAGTACAGCTGAGTATAAAAACTGTTAATTAAGCATACAAGTTAGTTTGAGCCTTGAATTAATTGCATCGGCAGGAATAAAAAAATTACTTCGTTTGGAAAGATAGTTGCCAGAATAGTCTAGTTAATTCATCATTATTGCTTGTTGTTTTTTTTTCCTTTTTGACTTTTTTCTATCATTCTAATCAGTTTGTTTACATTTTTGTAATTGCACTGCGATTACTACAACATTTTTTTTTACTTATTGATTTGGGTCAGCCAATGCTGTACTTACGTTTGCTTTTACAAAAGCCAAACAAGCTAAAATTGCTATTCGCCCTTTTCTTATCAATACATATAGTTCTATTTATATTAGCGCTTTATCAATTAGTGCCGTTACTCTGTGTTATGTTGACACTATTTTTTCTTGCAAAGTATTTGCTTTACTATAGACCAGCCATGGGCGATTGAGCCCATATGGGTATTTACCCGTACGGGTCGCGTCGGCTCATTGCATTGGGATGGTGAAATAGGTAAATGTACCAGCTGGTGGGGAGAAGGACGAACTCAAACTGATCATATGGTTGCCACACTTGGTAATTAATTCCAAAATAGGTATTTTTTTGCGGTTGGTAATTTGGTAACTATCAAATGATTTTAGTATTTTTCTTTTTCAATATGATAAAATTATTCTAAGGTATACTTAATTTGTTAATGTTAAAAATGTTTTTTTTTTAATTTCTACTAAAGCTATGACCAAAGAAAAATCAAACGAACTACAAACAAAATTCATTCTAGATGTGATTTACGTTTCAGATAATTTTTTTTTGTAAACCAAAGCAGGTGTACTTCTTTTAAGTTTCTTTTATCATTCGAATTATGAAGGCGATAATTTATTAGTCTGTTTGTAATTTTTTGGTTATTTTTTTGGGAATTATTATCAACATTTTTTTAGGATAGTGGTAACCAATATCAACCAATATTGAGCGCGCTAATGCATATTCGGTATTGAGAACAAGAGAGCATATATATATATATATATATATATACATATGTACATTAAGGTGGGGCGAATTTTTTTTTTTTGGAAATTCAATTTGTTCCAAAGCCAGAACGGCACCTTCCTAGCCCAGAAATAAGCCTGTAAAATTTTATTGACCTACTCGCATGTATTTTCCCTTAAATTTGGTATACATTTTATATATGAAAAGTAAGGTGGGTAAAAGGGGGTTGACCCCCGCTGGGGGTGTTATGGAACGCACTGTAAAATGTATATGAAATTAAAGAATTAAAGAATCAAAATACCTATCGAATGGTATAAAAATATTCGAAATCGGTTCAGTAGTTTTTAAGTAATTGCAATTTAAAGAATGCATAATATAAACTTTGACCTTTAATAACTTTTGTTGTTGTTGTTTCCGAAAAAAAAATTCACTGAGTATTAAAGCTTAGCCATGTTTATCAATCCTCATACTTGGTTTTTTGCTTTTATAATTTTCAAAATTTCATATTTGTACCAGATCGTGCTTTCAACTTTGCGGGGCTGGGGGCAGTTCAAAATGTCATCCTATGGCCATAAAATTTTGTGGGGTTCATTAAGGCAACTTTTCATTGGTACGTTCAAAAAAAAAAAAAACAAAAAAAGCTCCATATGTTTTCACTCCACCTTAATGTACATGCCAAAAGCACAAAGCAAACTTGCTTCAATAACGACACAACACAATTTTCTGAATCGATACTTAGTAGTGAGAATCAGTGTTATTTATTTGTTATGAAATTTTATGGTCATAGATGAAAATTAAGGGCTTTATTTAAAAAATATTGTTGCTTTAGTATAGTAGCTTACTTCCATATATAGCGAAGAAGACAAAAATTGGCTTTTTTAAATTATGACACTAATGAAGTAAATGGCATCGGAGTTCGAAAGCAATAGAGCGAGAAAAAACTGCAAAATTAGCGATTGTAGAGAATTGCCGCTGAGGCCACAAAAGTGACAATTTGAACCTTTTTTAAGAGCCAGGCTACCGGAACCCAACTTTTTGAAAATATGCAATATTTGAACCTTTTTAAACATTTGGGCCACTTTTGGTCCTTTTTTACTTTCAAACCTATAATGTAATAAATATTTTTTAGTTTTTTTCTTAAATATAAAAAAAGCTTTTTTACGTTTGTTTTTACATGGCCGTTTTCTGCTACTGTTGTTGGTATGTAGATTGTAATAAAAGGAAAATTGAGAATTAAGCAAAACAAAGCTGACGGCGCTGGTAGCTCAATGGGATGCTATTGGCTTGCCAATCGAAACGACTTAAGTTCGATCCTCGGTTGAGGCCGCCTGAAGAAGTCTGATGAGGGGATGTGGTGGTCTCCGAAATGGATCCATAACCTCTACCAAAAAAATTTTTTAAATTTTTCTTAATTAAAAACTGGCCAATAGCTCATATAAAATTCACATAAAAAAGCCTCTTTGTTACCTTTTCACTTTTCATTAGCAATTCTCCGCTGCGAAGGAAAACCCCGAAAAAGTTATTTGGGAGTAAAAATTTTTAGAATGCAAGAAAATTGTTTTAACAAACCGAAATAGAAGAGTTTTCGCACAACGTGGGGGAATGAAAAACAACTTAAATGAGAACTAGTTGTGAATTTGTTGCAAATATGTTATCGCTGCCAGCAGTGCATGGGCAGAAAGATTATTTTCAAAATTTCACTATTTAAGACCAAGGGTACAAACCGCTTGCAAATTGCTTTAAGCATTAAATAAACCACAAAAATATATAAAAATGTGTTTCTAGCTAAAAAAAATTTGGGAAACACTTTTTTTACTTTTTTCGGCCACTTTTCGAAATTTTTTAGCGGCAACACTGCACATTTTATTATTGGTGAATTCCTCTCTCTATATAAAACAATGTGGTTTTTTTAGTGTTTCCGTACGCGCTGTGCGATGAACATCACTTAAGGCGGAGTGTACACCAACTTCGATATCGCCTTAGCTCCCCTTTCCCCGGAAATTATGCAGTGCCCTCGAAAGCCCATGATCGCCCCTCTGCTGCGTTTATGTGCCTTGCGGCGCCCATCCCTGCTATAGACATTCTTTAGCCTTTTCTATATACTCATTTGCGCTGATTGTTTCCAATATTTTCAGACTAATTCAATGTTTCATTAGTAATGGTGTCTATAGATTTGTATTGTAAACTAAGTTGGTATCCTTAGTGTATCAATAGAGGTGTCATCCAATAGGTTTTTTGTTAGAGGCAGAAAATTAAATAAAACACTTACCAGTTAAATACTGTAAAGAGAGTAAAAATACGCTTAGAAGAATTTTTTTTTCTTTTTAATCTCCGTTATCTTCATTAATGACATTTCTGTCTGTTTTTCCCCATTCTAAATTTCTGTTGTACGCTGACGAACTAAAAACTTTAAAATTCTATCTCCAGCATTTCAGACTCTCCTAATCTTCAGTAAGACCTTGATGCAGTGGCAGCTTGGTGCTGTAAAAATCGTCTACTCTTGAACGTTAGTAAATGTTTTCATGTTTCCTTCACTAAGTCTCGTAGTTTACTGCCTGCTTGTTATTCTAATTGCGAGTCAACTCTCAGAACACTTGCTGGAACAGCTTGGCCTCACTCTGTAGTTCGATTCGAAAGAAGATTCGTTCCCTTTCGAGTTTTATTCCATTTATTCTATGGTATGCGAATGTGCTTTCGAATCGAATTTCGCTTTCAAATACCACTACAGGTGAGGGCCCTGATCTACGCGTTATATTGGATGCAAAATTTCTGTTTCAAAGTCATATTCATTCGATCAGACTTATTACATCGCTGGTTAGATATAAGCTCGAATATGCCTGCTTTATTTGGAGATCGTATCATAATTGTCATATTAAAAGACTTGAGCGTATAAAAAAGAGTTTTCTTCGTTTTGGGTTGAGGTCTGTGAAGTTTACAGAGCCAATTCATTCGTATAATGCTAGTGGGTGTTTATTAATCAATTAGTCTTATATAATTGTCCCCATTCTTTCTCTTTCTTTTATTATTGATAACATTAGCGATGCGGTCCAATTCTTCTTGAACGCATAATTGTTCTTGCTCCACAAAGAAGCCTTTGGTGCAATGAATTGGTTTTCTTTGAGTGTGTTAGAAACTTGTATGCATCTAATTCTGCAACTCTGAGAGTCTTTAAAGAGTTTAACTTGATCTCAAAATCTTCAGCGTTGGATTTTTCTTCTTTCAAGTCTATCTTCAAAGCTTAGCTTAATGATAGATATTCGACTTTCTTTTTTAACTTTCTTCCACTAAAATGTCAATGGAAATATATTTTATTTCCAGACGTTAAGTTAAGTTAATTAACCAAGGAATGAATTTTATCAACTAATCGGATTTTTTTAAATAAAAAAATGAATTTCAGTAATCTTTTCACCATATAAAGCTGAAAGATACAGCGACAGTATAAATTCACCACAACTCAAATGTGTTTGTTTACTGTGGTGGCTAAGAATAAATATTGCTTCATGCTGCAGCGCCTTTTAAAGCATACTTTTGGGCGCATTTCGAATTGGCGCTTCCTACTGGATAATGTTCTCTGGTAGTAAATATAAAATTGTGCACTTATTCAAGTTCTTATGCCCTGCAAAAAAGCCGAGTACTCCATGCACGCGTGTATAGAGTACTCGCTGTGGACCAACCGAGTACTCCTCAACCTGTCACATTTCATATAAAAAATATGGTCCATTTAACATGGCGATGTCCTAGGCAGGGATCACATACTCCGATTTCCGCATGACACCCGAGTAATCCAAGGAGTAACTACATGGGATTAATCCATGGAGTACCTACATGGGATTAATCCATGGAGTAGGTACTAAAATTAATGAAATTTAATAATCGCTGAACAGATTTGAACGACTGCCAATTCAATTTGATTATTAGGATTACATACATATATAAGTAAGCTTTTCTTTAATAAAAATAAAATAATAAAATTTTTCTAGCGCAATCGCCAACATGTTGTGTTGCGTTCAGTGTCTATTTATTACTAGATCGTGCACGTTCAAACGAGCATGCATACATATGTACATACATACATACATACATACAAATGTACGCACTTGCTTCGTCGTTATCGCGCATGGCCGTATTTAGGGGGGGGGTTTGGGGGGTTCGAACCCCCCCCGAAATGTTAGCTAAATTTTTATTCAAAGCCATAGGTTGAAACTTAACCAAAGCGATGAAAATTTAGAGAGATTATTCGCGTGATTATTCGAATGCGAATTAAGTTATGTGGAGACTAAAAATAAATAAAAATGAAAAGTTAACTATGATGATTATTATTTTTTTGCGTTACATATATGAATTTCGCTCATCTCTAAAATCAATCCAATTTTGTATTTATTGGTTGAGTTTCTAAGATAAAGCTGCTCCGCAATTGTTGAGTATTTGTCTTAGAAACGCACTGTTGAATACTTCCGCTCAGCTCAACAGTTGGCAAATTTTCGCCATTTTTTCCACCAGAAATTTTGTTCGCTACTTGAGCTCAATATGTTTTGTAAAGCCAAACAGCTGATAAATTCATCAAGCCATTTGTAAGACGTAGCTGTTTAACTCAACTGCTACCCAACTGTTGAGCTCAACAGTTGTGGAGCAGCTTTGTCTTAGAAACTTACCCATTGATCGTGTAACAGTGCCTATCCACACTACTAGAGAACACTAATGATCAGCTGATTTGTGTTTACACCAGGGCTTTGGAGCAAAAGATTTTTTTTGCTCTGGCTACGCTCTCTGTATTTTTCTGGTAGTTTTAGTTTGTAAAACCCACCGAAAGTCAAAATACAAAAACAATTCTCCGTAGATTGAAAAGAGACAATTACTTCCTCAAAAAGAATTTGACGGAATTAAACTTCAAAAAAAAAATGAAATTAATATTTATTTCAAAAATTAATTTTTTTGGAAATTTGAATTTAGATTACTGAAATAAAAAAAAATTATGAAACTCAAATGGCATGTTATAAAGAGAAGCCATTGCGCCATATAATTTTTCTTCCGGACTTCTTGTTTTCCCTTACGGCCAAAGCAGAAGCTTATAAGAGGCAAATTTATAATTTGTATTTCCATTCATTTTTAATTTCAAATATAATTTATTTTATAGTTCTCGAAAAAAAATGTCAGAAAAAACCACCGAATGCCAAAAAACCTATCGAAATACAAGCTGATTCGTTTGTTTTTAACCGCCTAGATGGTATATTGTTGGTATTTAATTTGGTTTTTTTCAATATAGCTTGCTCGCTTGCGACATTAGGGACGGCTAATTTCATTGTCCGAAATGCTCAGAATGATCGTTTTCTCAAAAGTGAAGACTTTTATCGTTTATTTGAGTCTTCATCTTGAGGAAAAGAACGTTTCTTGAAATCTATGATGTGCGTTTTTATACGTGCTTTTCCTCAACAAAAGTGCATAGTTTTGGTGTTTTCTTTGGTAAATTTTACAACTTTAACAACAAAACTCTCGCAAACTATAAGGCTCCAGCTAGTTTTAATTTAAGTTCCAAGATCTGTGAGAGCCCCCTACCCCCCTAAAAAAGTCATTTTTTCGGGGCGTACATCCTTAAGCAAAAAATTTTCTCAAAAACAATTTTAAAGGGGATTCATACAAATTCGTATATAAATGAAATCATATTTAGAAAAGAAAGCGTTCACAATTATCTAAACATTGCGCTTATATAATATAAAAATCACATTCATTGTTCCTTAATACTAATTCATAACATTTTACATTAAAAAATAATTTACAAAATATAAGGATTTATTTCATGAAGACAATCATTTACGATTTTGGCCGAGTGTAACCCCCCCCGAAAAAAAATCCTGGCTACGGCCTTGTTATCGCGATATACATACATTCGGTTTTTGTAGCAATGTTCGGCTAACTACGAGCCGATGCAGATAAACGAGTCGCTTGCTTGGGTCTATGTTTATGATCACTTTGAAAGTACTCCTACCTACCACAAAATGGATCATATAATCCTATGATTTTTACAGGGTGATTGCTGCAGATTATTAAATACTTGTACATGTACATATATGTATATATATAAAGGAATAAACTCAGTCCAAACCAGACTTGTTTGTTTGGTCAGCATTTTTCGTTTTTTGTTGGCAAGTCGATCAAATGCAAAAATGTTGTTGGCTCAGAAAATGGATTTTTTTTGCTGTGCCAGCAATTTTGCTTTAGTTTTATTATGGCTATTGATAATATTACTACTTTCATATACATAAATATCGTTGTTTAAACTTCATATCCGCTTAAGCAAAACTCAATTTTGGCATAGGTGGTTATGAAGTTTAAACGACGATATGCATATATATGCATCATTTCGCAACTGTTGCGGGAAAAAAGCACTGCTACGAGGGCTGCTCGATATATTTTTAGCCTAACAATGAAAAAGTGTTGCCAGGTGAAATCTGACATTTCCATTGGAAAGTCTGACATTTTTTAGCATAATCGTACTCAGAACGTTTTGACGTACGACCATCATTTGTGTTGTTTACAGTGACTTGAAAAATTTAATTTGGCAAAAAAATGGAATTAACTCGTAAACATTTTCGTGCGATCAGTTTTCACAAAATTCGACGTGGATTGTCACGACAAGAGTTCATTGATGAACTTAAATCTTTTTATGGCGATGAAGCACCATCCTATGGCACTGTGAAAAATTGGTATAATGAATTCAATGGTGGCCGACGCTCGCTCAAATACCGATTCCGTGAAGGTCGTCCAAAAACGGCCGTTGAGCCAGAGAACATTGATGACGTGCGTGAACTCATAATGCAAATCGTGTCATGTGACATACCGTGAGATAGAGACATCCTTGGACATTTCTCCCACAAGCATAAATTCGATATTGCATAAACACCTGAGCGTAAAAAAGGTTTGTTCTCGTTGGATCCCGCACAATCCGACTGTCGCTCAAAAAAAGGCACGTGTCGATTGGTGCAAAGAAATGTTGCGAAAATACGATCGCGGTGTTTCAAAAGACGTTTATAAGATTGTCACAGGTGACGAATCATGGATCTATGCGTATGAACCCGAAACAAACAAACAATCGACCATGTGGGTCTTCGAAGACGAGCCAAATCCAACGAAAGTTGTTCGTGGAAGAAGCACTTGGAAGCAAATGGTCGCCTGTTTCTTCGGAAAATCTGGTCATGTGGCGACTGTTCCGCTTGAGCAACGTAGGACGGTCAATTCTGACTGGTACACCACAATTTGTTTTCCTGAAGTCTTCGGAGAAATTCGAAAAACGAACAAGGAAGGACGAATCATTGTTCGCCGTGACAATGCGAGCTCTCACACATCGGCTCAAACCAACGCCTTTTTGGCCGGCAAAAACGTCGAATTGATGGGTCATCCGCCGTACAGCCCTGACTTGACACCCAATGACTTCTTATTATTCCCGCTCATCAAGAAAAAAATGCGTGCTCAACGATTTTCGTCGCCAGAAGATGCTGTTCAGCGTTCAAAAACCATATTTTGGAGGTGTCTCAATCGGAGTGGAAAAAGTGCTTCGACAATTGGATTGAGCGCATGCAAAAGTGTATAAGTCATGCTGGATAATACTTTGAAAAACAATAAAACCATTTTTGATGATTAATATTCGCATTTTCAGAATTAGGCTAAAATATATATCGAGCAGCCCTCATATATAAATGCGACATTGCAAAGACCATTCAAATTTCAATTCAACATGTTTTTGAAGTGACACCGCCTTTATTGTAATTGTATGCCAATTGATGAAATAATAATAAAGAAAGACCAAATTTCATTGTGGAATGCAATTACTCACGCGCATAGTTTTGTTTATTTGTATGTATGAAGTTTATTAAAACTGTTACTGGATCCGTATATATGTATGTAGACTACAGCAATAACTTACTGCCTTTGTTGTTAGTGTGGCTGCTGCTATTGGCTTTGCTGCCAGTCTTACTACAGCTTCAGCGTAAATGCTGTTCCGACATACACACAAAAAATAAAAGAAAAGAGAAAGAAACTGATTAATTTATTTATACCGCCTCTTATCGTGCCACAGCAGCGTCCATAAACGAATAAAATTTGATTGGATAAGTACAACAAGTGCTACAAAATGTCCATATCAGCAAAGCCAGTGCTATTATTAAGAATAATTTAAAATTATCTGTTTTTGGACATTGAAATTGGGTGTTTTCGTTTTCTTTTATTTTTATTTTTATTATCATGAGTGGATGTCATCTAAATCTTCTATTTAAGGTCGCCACAAACAGACGCGATACGATACAGTCCACATATGCAATTGTGTATGACGCGATACGATTTTTCATATGTGGGCTGTATCGTATCGCTCCTGTTTGAGTAGGGCTTAAAGTGCACATATCGCAACCTAAATCATAAAGTGACAGAACTCAAAATTTTTCGAAATCGAGTTTCTTTCAGAAACCGGTACACCGAATATATCTCTCTAGCGACTGCCAAAAAATGCTTTCCATAGGTGTCTTTTTTTTTTTTTTTGACTGAAAAATAACCATTAAACATGGGCTTTTGCTATAAAATAAAAAGATTTTTGGCTCTCCTGAAAATTTTGAATTTTGACTTGTCTCACTTTATGATTTAGTGTGCGATATGTATGTCTGTACTTACAGTAACGAGCTATAAATTTGTAAGATTATCCGAATGCAGGGAAAAAAATTATTTATAGTAAAAGTATAAAAGATGTTATTGGCGCTTATGAATGAAAACTAAACTAACTAAAGAAGGTAATTTGAACTAAAGAATATAAGACTGTACAGTTCAAGGTCTTAATAATAAAACTTTAAAATTTGATTTGCACAAAATTTAAATTTTTCACATTCATGCTTCTGGCGCAGGAGGGTGACGAAATGCAAAAAAAAAAAAATCTTGGCGCCTTTCCGCTTGAACTTGCAATATCGTAAAATATTCAAGCTCATTATGATTGGCAGCTGCAAAAAATTTGCTGCTTGGACAAAATCGAACCGTAAAATTATTAAAAAAAAAAAAGCTTGGTTAGCTTATCTGAATACAGTCAGAAGATTTTTGGAACCATTTCTTGCTATAAGAATAAAAAAAAAATGTTTGCGATTATTGAAATGACGACGCCGATAAATCGTTGCTATAAGAAAGCTTGCCATTGTTTTTCAATTGCTTTTCGTTTGTATTTCCAATATGCCATGACTTTTTCTGTTCGATATTCATTTTGGATATCGAGGATCATTAATGCAAGCACAATTTTTGGAGGTACTGTCTCAAAAACAACACAACTTTAGAGGAAATTTGCTACTAAAAAATAATAAAGCATTACTACCGCATCTAAAAATAACGCCCTGTAAGCTATCTTACTGCTAACTCGAAGCTTGAATTGATTCGTCGTCCACTTTAAGCGTAAAATGCTATTTGCATGCTTTTGTATGCATGTATGTATGTATGCATATGTTTGTTTGTAAGTAATCCTGCCAAGTATGCAGCAAATAATCACATAAATTTCAACCTGCCAAACAAGCGAATGTTCTTCGTATTGGAAGTTGTCCAACCTGTTTTTATTGTCCACCATCGGACAAAAGTTCGATTACAAGCGTAGGCAAAAAAATATGGGAAAAATAAAAAAAAGGAAATGAAATTAAACCAAATGTATGTAGGATTTGAGTGTGATAAAATAAGCGAATAAAATGTCTGCCGTTTTAGAGTAGGTACTTGCATATGTTGCATATATTTATAGTATGTACTTATGTACCTAGTACATACCCTACAGTGAAATCAACTAGTTTTAAACTAACTTATACTTAACTAGTTGACCATCTATCTTTTTTCCATGATAACAACTGGCATTTTTAACATGGCGATGTCCTACGAAATGGCAATTGCCAGCCTTTGCATCAGCATCATACCACAGTGTTTTCATCGAAGGTAGGTATACAAGTCTTCAATGTTGGTCGGGTGTCATTTCAGTAACCCAACTCATTTTTCCCAAAGCTGCCATAACCCATAATAAACATTAGATAACTAGTGTAATTGTCAATATATTCTCTAATCGAAAGCGAATGTAGGTTTCCAAATTCCAAATTAGAGAACTACATTAGACTTCGATTTGAGAACTAGAATTTTTTCTATTTGAGAATTATGTTCTATTTTGTTTGGGTTCCTCGAATCGTCCTTTTAACATTAGATATTTGAGAAAAGGGCTAGTTATCGAGTCATTCTCAAATCGATAGCTAACCTCAGTGTTTGCATATGAAAGGTTTTATGAAGCATCTGAGAATTGCTGGATTAAACAAAATTGGACAAGAAAAAAAGATTATACAGTATAACGTCGGTGATACTGCAATATGTTCCATGTCACTTATCACTTCTTCCTGAACACACGTAAATGACATGAAAAGTAAAGATATATAAAGTTTTTTCTCCCTCCTAAAAAATGTAGTCACGACGAAATAGCACGGTTTGCAGTATCACCGACGATAAGCCGGTTGAACTGACAGGCTCTGCAAGAGCATCATACCAATTTGCTGACTAGTCAGTCCCTTGATTAGCAGCATACCAATCTGCTGACTAGTGTGAGCTTTGACTGCAGTGTACCAACATATAAAAAGAACAATAACAAAAAACTGCCATTAAACAAAGCAAGTTAATTTGAGCAGTTGATGGCTTTCGTCAATGAACGTAAAAAATTTCAAGTATCAAGTTGTATGAAATAATGTTGAAAAAAATAATGAAAATTTTATTTAATAAAGTAAACTACACCTTTTACAGTTTAAGTTCAGAAAGTTACAATTGAAGTTCAGAAAATTACAATTGAAGTTCGGAATTTCCAATTGAAGTTCAGAAAGTTACAATTGAAGTTCAGAAAATTACAATTGAAGTTCAGAATTTCCAATTGAAGTTCAGAAAGTTACAATTGAAGTTCAGAATTTCCAATTGAAGTTCAGAAAGTTACAATTGAGGTTCAGAAAATTACAATTAAAGTTCAGAAAATTCCAATTGAAGTTCAGAAAATTACAAATGAAGTTCAGAAAATTCCAATTGAAGTTCAGAAAATTCCAATTGAATTTCAGAAAATTACAATTGAATTTCAGAAAATTACAATTAAAGTTCAGAAAATTCCAATTGAAGTTCAGAAAATTACAATTGAAGTTCAGAAAAGTTACTCATATGCCCTATGTACATAGTGTCTCGGTTGCAGGAAAATTGTATGGATTTGTTTGAAGATTTAATAAAAATGTAAATTCTCGTGTCTTTAGCGCCCTTCGTTGTACATATGTAGATGCATTTTTCAAACTTTTCAATTGCATAATAGTGTTTTCAGACAAAGATGATTTGTATGTTCATTTCGCATCATAAAACGTGTAAAGACTACGGCATGGTATCTCTAAGGCAGCCGCGTTCTTACATACTTGTTATTTACATATGTATTTATTCCGAAATAATGCATTTTATGTAAATAATTAATTTATTTGCTTATATGTATGCAATTCCGAAAATATTTAGCTTCATTGTTCATGAAAAGTAATAACATCAGTTTCATTCCATGTGAATGCGCGAACATTTTTTTCATATACGGTTTCGATTTACACACATTGCTTGATGCACTTTCTTGCAACCAATGTCAAAATTTCTGCATATATAGACGTTTGTTTCAAGCCCTATAAAACATATATGCGATTAATCGAATTAAAAATGCATCTACCCCGAAGGGCGTTAAAGATACGAGAATTTACATTTTTACTAAATTTTCAAACAAATCCATACAATTTTCCTACAATCCAGATACCAGGGCGTATGAGTAACTTTTCTGAACTTCAATTGTAATTTTCTGAACTTCAATTGTAACTTTCTGAACTTCAATTGTAATTTTCTGAACTTCAATTGTAATTTTCTGAAATTCAATTGTAATTTTCTGAACTTCAATTTTAACTTTCTGAACTTCAATTGGAAATTCTGAACTTCAATTGTAATTTTCTGAACTTCAATTGGAATTTTCTGAACTTCAATTGTAATTTTCTGAACTTCAATTGTAACTTTCTGAACTTCAATTGGAAATTCTGAACTTCAATTGTAATTTTCTGAACTTCAATTGGAAATTCTGAAATTCAATTGTAATTTTCTGAACTTCAATTGTAACTTTCTGAACTTCAATTGGAAATTCTGAACTTCAATTGTAATTTTCTGAACTTCAATTGGAAATTCCGAACTTCAATTATAATTTTCTGAACTTCAATTATAACTTTCTGAACTTAAACTGGAAAAGGTGTAAACTAATTCAATACAGGAAAGTACTTAGCAGCAGTAGCTTTTCTAAAAAAATATATTTACTTGCTAAAATATAGTAGAATATACTCAATTGTAGATCGGACGAATACGCACAGTGGGATAGATGTGTGTAGATTATTTTTCAAAATATAAAAATTATGAGATAACACTTGGAGTATTCGAGAGAAAAGCTATTCGAAACATTTCTGATCTTTTAAGCGTTGGCGATCGCGAATATCGAGAGAAATTTAATCAAGAGATTTACATCGTTATATTTCGGTGTATAAAAATCCAGTGGCTACGCAGGCTAGGTCATGTTATTCGAATGAAGAAGTCTTTCTAATTGGCGCAACTTAAAGTGCAGACATTGGTGACTTATCTGTAACCTTATAAAACAGCTGATTCAACCAACCTTACGACAAGCTGTGTTATACCATGTCTCCACATAACGTGTTTCGCTCTTTTTTTCTGCATTTTCTCTCTCAATCTTGTTTCGACACGGAAACCAGTGACGAAACTCGCCAATTTCCATACAAATTTCTGAGAGCGAGTGAAGATTGAAACACTGTTTCATTCTGAATCATCTTGCAAACCTCGCTGATATCGATGTCTTCTCTAATTTTGTATCGAAAATCTATCGAAATCTCACACAGACCAAAACAAAGACGCAAAAATAAGCAAACATACAAACATTTAAGAAGAACAAGAAAGAGAAGTGTCAAACTGAATCACGATTAGCCACGTGGAGACGGGTTATTGAGCGAGATGTTTTGCTACATGTTTCTCTGGTGAATCAAGTTATGTGGAGACGGGCTTTTACTAGTCATTGGTGCCTTATCGTAATTCTGTAGCTGTATCGTTAACTTACAGACCAATTGGATTTTGGTTAGCAATCCTAAATCCGTAAACAGCTGACACTTGTGAAAGCAGATATAGGAAGGTAGGCGCATAGGCGAATTCAGAAACTTTTTTGTTTTATTTGCAAAGGTATATTATCAAAATCAAAGCGGATTCACATCATGGCCAGTAATAATGGTCGAGTCCCAAGAGAATTCAGATTTTAACAAGGGGAAATATTATTTTGACATTACAATCTACCAATTACAATAACAAAATACATGGGAAATTTCTGAATTCGCTTATGCGCCTACCTTCCAAGATCTGCCTCGACAAGTGTCAGCTGTTTACAGATTTACGGCACCACTAACAGCTCACATGGATAGCGATAAAGTTACAATAAGGTTAACGATACTGAAATACTTATAAGTCACCAATGTCTGAACCTTTACTAAATAAGACTTACATAAATGGATTATTAGATTAGTTAATTCATAATTAAATTTATCCCCAACAAATACCCTCACTATTAGATATCAATTAGAGAAGAATGACGTTTTCCCAATTTCTCAAAATGTAACAAGAGCCCTAAATGGATAAAATTACGATTCTCCAATCGAAATTTAATATATGTATGTATGTAGTTCTCTAATGAGTTCTAATAAGAATTTTTGCAAATACTACCAATTGACATAAACAATGTGGTTTGGCTCTAATCAGTTTCCAATCGAATTATAGTGTAGTTTTCTATCCTCGCTATCAATTAACGAATCGTTAGAGCATTACGCTAGTTACCTAATATAGTTTTCATAAATTCTCTAACGCTAGAAATTGAGTTTGTTGGGTTGGCGCCGGTGCATTCACCTTTTCTCTGAGCTCTCTACATTGGCATCCTATTCTTTCCAATATCTTTCCAAACTTCCGGTAATGTCATCTTTAGGATATTGTTTGTTCTATAGTTACATTTATATATAGAACTCGAGAAATCGTAAGCTCTAATTTATACATAAATTCGACCGTATGTGGTATTTTCATAGCCTTCAATTTCTTCATTTTTTTATTCGTAATTCTGTTTAATTTTTTCTGCTTTCTGTCCTACTGTGCATCTCTACGCATGTCAGAGCAAGTAGGATGCAGAGCGTCGCAGTAATGCGAGCGGACAACTGTTGCAGAGGCCATTCAACGCCAAATACATATCAACGTCATTCGACGTTGACCATATAAACGCATACAGTCGTGCAGCTGAAGTATCCCTGTAGGGAAAATCTCTAGTTCAGAACTAGGTCGCTTCTAGTGCATTTTTCGACACTACTAGTGCGAGCTAAATCTCTTTTGCTTGTTATCAACTGGCGAATTTAACACGGCGATGTCCTATGCGGTGTCAATTGTCACTCTCTGCACTACATTTTCGATAGTTCCGAACTAGTACTAAATTCTACAGTTTCCACTAGTTCGTTTATTGGCACAATTTCGATAGTTCTGAACTAGCTACAAGTACCCACAAATTCTACAGTTTCACATCTGCCGCTTAAGTGCAGCATTTGACACACTTCATGCAAGTGGCGCGATGGCCGACTGACTAACGCATGTGCCTTTCAATCTGAGGAGCGCGGGTTCGAATCCTGTCAAGGTGAATGATAATTTTTTTTTAACTAATATTTATTTATTTAATAAAAATTTACAATAATATTTAATACAATAATATTTAAAAAGTAATAAAATAAAAAAAAGTAAAAGTAAGCCTGAGGGATCGGAAAAGCATAATTAGGGGAACATTTCATTTCATACAAGATGCAAATAAAAAACTCTTCATATAAAATGCTTCACTAAACATCTGAGAATTGCAGAAATATACAAAGCCGACGGCAATTGAACGAACGAAAAATTTTCATATAATTTTTGTCACTTCGAAATTGCATACAAATCAAAGTGTGTCTTATACTGGAACTGGTGAGAGTCTAACTACAATTGATCTAGTTCCCTTTTGACACCTTTTCGCTAGTTCGGAACTAGAAGTTTTGCTCACTAGTTATTGAGTTGCCTATAGGGATAAAATATATGTATATGTATGTAACATACATAAATTTATACTGACAGCGATCACAGTTTATCAGCTCTATGTCGAACTAAATTTTAATACACGTTGCTGATTACACTGGATCACAAAATGAAATTTTTTGTCTGTACTTTGGACGTGACTATCCTGTCTATATGTAAAATCGGTCGCTGATTCCGAAAATCGGGTTCATTTTTAATTCTATGGGAAGGTTTTTGAGATATCGGCAATTTACCGTTATTTGGCCAATGGGTACACTTAATCCAGTATAGCTCTTTAACACAGTGAGTTATCTTCTTTGAGGTGACACCATACGAAAGAAAATTAAATTTCTTTTTCGCGGCTCCTATAACATTTTTCTCTAACTCTTATAGTTTCTGAAATATTGACGATTAAATTTTAATTTTTTCGATTTTTTACGATTTTTTGAAGAAAAAATTGACTTTGTCAGACAATATCTTTAAAACCAATGTCTTCACCTTCGGTTTTAATCTTTTACGTGAAGCTCCATTCCATTAGCAAAAAAATAAGCTATCAACGAAGAAAATCCATGGTAAAATGGAAAAGTTATAGGCGATCAAGTAAATACAGCCAAGTCGCGCAGTGCCTCTGCACGGGTATATTCTATGCATGTTATACCCGTAAATGCGCTTGTATCTACTGCGCTGCCAATGTGCTGCTACTGCAGATGTGTAGGTATTGGTACAATATGCATAGAATGTACGCGTGCAGAGGCATTGCGCGACCTGGCTGTATTTACTTGATCGCCTATAACTTTTCCATTTTACAATGGATTTTCATCGTTGATAGCTTATTTTTTTGATAATAGAATGGAGCTTCATGAAAAGGAGTAAAACCGAAGGTAAAAATATTGGTTTTAAAGATATTGCCTGACAAAGTCAATTTTTTCTTCAAAAAATCGTAAAAAATCGAAAAAATTAAAATTTAATCGTCAATATTTCAGAAACTATAAGAGTTAGAGAAAAATGTTATAGGAGCCGTGAAAAGGAAATTTAATTTTATTTCGTTTGGTGTCACCCTAAGGAATATAACTCACTGTGTTAAAGAGATATACAGGATTAAGTGGACACATTGGCCAAATAACGGTAAATTGCCGATATCTCAAAAACCTTCCCATAGAATTAAAAATGAACCCGATTTTCGGAATCAGCGACCGATTTTACATATAGAAAGGATGGTTGCGTTCAGAGTATTTTTTGGCTGTAGAGCAGTGTTATCGTTCACACACAAAATAAATAAACAAAGTAAAAGGGAATCAGAAGAGGAGGAGGAGGCTAGAGGGATCGTTCGTTTGTCTCAATAACACTGTGCAACAGCACTTTTGGGGCGGAGTAATTCCCCCAAAGAATGATATCGATATAGTAAAACACCCAATCGTTTTCTCCCTGTGGTAAACATTTTTTGCTTTTTTAAGTTTGCGAAATTTCGTCTGATTTTTAAATCGATGAAAAAATGGTTAAACTGCATATCGTATAGAAATGTGTTGTTAGGAAACATGCAGTAAAATTTCACAAGCTTTCGTAAAATACTTTAACCCTCCAACAGCTCCACGAAGAGACAATTCTACCCTTATTTTAGATAGTCCGAAAAAATTGTATTTTAAAGGCCCCAGAGAGGGTTTTGTCTGAGAAATCCCCTAGTGAAATCATCATTTTCTGAAATATTTTAACCCTCTACAGATCTTCAAAATACTATTTTTCTGGAATTTATGAAAAAAGGTATCAAAACGACCTCTTCGTGGAGGTGTTACAGGGTTCAGCTAAGTTAGGTTGGCCATGATATAGTGATCCCTCACACAGGCCACATATGTATGGTCATTAGTCTTGCCAACGTCTTATTGGAGGCGTTATACTAAACTTTGAATGCAAGACTTCGCAAGTTTTAGTATTTTGTGTATTTTCTGAAGAGTATTTTGTTGATCACTAGATTCCACAACTGGGATGCCCTCTTTGACATCGTCGAAAAGTCCCGCCCACCCGTCACCGTCCGACAACTCAAAAGGTCCTCGATCCAGCGCTGAATGATTGGGGGTATTCCGATCCATTCGAGCGCCTCAGCAGAGACGTTGCTAAAGTCACACGAAATATCAAGAAAGACACCTATCACACTCCCTGTAGTGAAGGGCTCTTTCGATATGTTGTATAACATTGTGATTCTTTATTGTTTATCCCCCATCACGACAAGATAAATGCGTTTTATGCCTATGCATAGAGGGTTAAAGTGGTAATAAAAAAAATTGGCTTCAGGCAGGAAAACGGTTTAGGTTTTTTACTATCTATATGGATAGTGGTCTCCCTTTCTGTGTAGCAATTATTACGCAACCAGCCAACAACCCTCAATTTGTGTCACAGTGTAATCAGCAGCTGCAGAATAACAGAGCCACAATAACAGCAAAGTATTCTGTTGCTTTTGAATAACAGCGACGTTGCAGCGCAGCCTGGCGCAGCGTCAGCGAATGACTATAGAAAAAAAATCGATGTTGGTTGTTTATTTCTTATCCAAGTGGGTAGTTTGTTTGCTGCCAGACGACGAAACGTCACACTGGCATTTTAGTTGTAAGCGAATGGTGAATGTGAAATGACGGCAACAGCAGCAGGAGCAGCAGTACCAGTACAGCAACAACAATAGCATAAGGATGACGAGCATTTTATGAAAAGAAATCTCGAACGTGACCTGTGGGTGACTAAAAACTATTAAAATAAAACAACACCACCAACTAGTACAAATCCAACATAAAGTTATATAAAGTGAAGAATTGAGAAAATTAGAAAATAACCAATAAAACCGCTGCACGATGTCAGATAAAGAAATTAGTGATAATAATAATGTACGGGATATAATTATACCCTGTGTTCTGTTGTTGGTGCTCTTCATCGGCAATGCCATAATTTTCGCTTATATACGGCGTAAAAGAAAGCAAGTTATATTGGATGAGCCCAGTATGTACCAAGCGTGCCTCGATAGAAACTCAGCAACAACAACAACAACAGCTGGAGCAACGGATGCGGCGAGGGTGATGGCAGCGGCGGGAGCAGGAGCAAATGGAACACATGAAACAGTGACGGTGACGCTGGAAATGGAGCAATTGAGACATTAAAACGTTTAGTAAAAAGTTACATAAGATGGGAGAGAAGAGGGAGGAAGGGAAAGAGGAAGCTGGGAATATTAAATAAGCTACTAAATTAAATTAATTAAATGAAATGTAATGTGTGTCGAAAAAGCTCAGCCGAAAATTACCACGTTTGTATGCAGGCAACCAAACGAATACCCGCCTCCCAACTCTCTCAATATACATAAAACACACAAGCCAAGTCGACTGCGAACGCTCATACTCGTACAATAAGTAAATACCCAACAAACACTGAGGTTAGTTATCGATTTGAGAATGACTCGAGAACTAGCCTCATTCTCAAACCTCTAACGTTAGAGGACGACTCGAAAATCTATCGAGAATCATAGCGTTCTCAAACAAAAGGGTACCTAATTCTCAAATCGATAAAATTATAATTCTCGAATCGAATTCTAATGTAGTTCTCTAATGAGATTCTTTGTCTCCTTTTACATGATTTTTTCATTGTTTAGATTTTATTAGTGCCAAATTGCATATGATTATATACATATATTCGCATGTATGTATAAGTTTATCACATTTATAAGAACTGAAATTTAAACTAAATTCAGTCTTATTATTTAAATTAAAGGTATTTCTTGTACTTTTTAATGGAAAACATTGTACTACGGTAATATTAACTTTGCCATTTTTTAGTATCAATTTCAATATATGTATGTATATTCAATATATCACAGAAATATATTGAGAGTTGATAAAAGGCGTGAGATTTGGCTCCTTCTCTAATTACTCGCTAATCGAATTCTAGTGTAGTTTTCAACCATAGTTATCGATTTGAGAATATATAGAGAATTACACTAGTTATCTAAGGTAATCTCGACAAAATTTCTAACTTTAGAGACTGTGTTTGCTGGGAATAAGCATATGAATCCTATAAAATTTAGCACTAAATAAAGGAGAAGCATACAAAAACAATAATACATAAAAATACATACATATGTACATATGTAAATTAAAGGCTGCTGCTCAGATGGGTTTATACACTGAATTTTACTATAGATTAAAATTGCATTTATCATATACGCCCATTTGTTTTCTTATGATTGATCAAATGCGTGTGTTTCCTTTCTTTTAATGCTTGTTTTGTTATACTCAGCTGTACTAGTACACAGAGTATTATAATTTTGATTTCATAACGGTGGATTGTAACATAATGAAATAATCGAGATAGATATGGACTTATATATATCAAAATGATCAGGGTGAAAAGAGAAATCGATTGAGCCATGTCCGTCCGTCCGTCCGTCCGTCCGTCCGTCCGTCCGTCCGTCCGTCCGTACGCACGATAACTCGCGTAAAAATTGAGATATTTTGATGAAATTTGAAATGCAAGTTGGTATCGAGACTGGGGCGGTTGGTATTGAAAATGGGCGAAATCGGACCATGACCACGCCCACTTTTCCTATATAGAAAAAATCGGAAATTTGGTATCTCAGCCACTAATATAGCTAGAGTGCTAAAATTTTACCCACGTATTGAGCTCAGGCCCTTATGAAGAAATTTAATGAAGTTTTGGAAAATGGGCGGTGCCACGCCCACTTATTAAGGGTCAAACATTGAAAGTTTTATATGTCATAACTCAGAAACCGTTGAAGATATATCGATGAAATTTGGTACGCGTAATTTGCTTACTTAGACAAATGTTTTGGCGAAAAATTATAAAAATCGGTTGACGGCCACGCCCACTTTTATATATGGGAACTATAAAGGGGCCTAATAAAAACATTTTAAGCGATATCTCTGTCAAATATAAAGATCTATCACTGAAATTTTGTGGCACGAGTCCAACTACGGACGTAAAACAAAAAATATAAAAATTTTGGAAAATGGGCGGTGCCACGCCCACTTATTAAGGGGCAAATATTGAAAGTTTTATAAGCCATAACTCAGAAACCGTTAAAGATATGTCGATGAAATTTGGTACGCGTGATATATTTACTTAGCCAAATGTGTGGACGAAAAATTACCAAAATCGGTTGACGACCACGCCCACTTTTATATATGGGTATTATAAAGTGGCCTAATAAAATCATTTTTAGCGATATCTCTGTGAAATATAAAGATAATTCATTGAAATTTTGTGACATGAGTTCTACAATAGACTGGAAACAAAAAATAAAAAAATTTTATAAAATGGGCGTGGCACCGCCTCTTTTTATACAAAGAAATCTACGAGCCTATTACTCGACAAATAACTGAGATATTATGACGAAACTTAGTTTATGCACTTTTATAACATGTGTTAATAGACACGCAAAAATTTATTGAAATCGGTTTATGACCACGCCTACTTTTTAACAAAGATATTTCTGGAACACCCTTTTGGAATTTGTAACGTGAAGTCTTTGTAACTAAAAGTCATAGAGGGATGCAATTTTGCACTAACAATAATATTTATATGCTTATTTGGATGATTGATACAAATTTTGAAAATGGGCGTGGCTGCGCCCTGTTTATGCAGCACTCGTTTCATATAAAATACACCCTATATCGAACAAACGCAAACAAACAATGAAAGCATACAGCTGAGTATCTAATGTTCGATTCCACTCGAACTTAGGCTTCCTTACTTGTTTTTTTATAATTTTTAATAAACAAAAATTTGTATAACAAATTTTTTACGTAATGAAAAACTAGTGTGTTTTGAAGTAGTATGTATTTATAAGCGCAAATAAGATTTAAATAAAACGCATAAATATTAAAAAAAAAAAAAAATAATAAAATTAAACTACCTATTAAAATTGAAAAAAATGTCTTTTCTCAGCATTATGGAAACATGTTTACATTTCATCACATTGACGCTGAAAAATCGATAATGTTTGCTTGCTCTACATCTGAAATTAAATTTTTTATTTGTTGTTGTGTCTTCTCTCTGTTAAGTATTTGTCAATTCACAACTTTTTTGAGGGTTGCTCTCTGTATCGGCGGCTGACTGGCAATGTGCCGAGCACATGGTCTTTAGTGTACAGTGTGTTAGAAGCGGAATTAAACCATATAATTTTTATGATACTTATGTATGTATACTGCATATCGTCGATGCCTTTGCAAAATCGACCATCGAAAAATTGCAAAACCGTTATTTTAAAAACTTATTACTGAAATATTTTTACGCTTTGTATGTGCTGCCATCGATGTTTGGAGCTCAAGGTTTCCAAATCCCATTTTTGCCACAAATGTCAAATAGGAGGTTTTGCAATTGTTCGTTGGGCGGTTTGCTGAGGCACACAATTCTCCTATCGAAATGTAATGTATGTATGTGTCTAGTGTTTCTTGATGAGACCTTAATGCAAATTTCCAAATACTTCCAATTGGCATAGACATTTATAAATTGTGTTTGCTGGGATTACTATAAAATGATCTTCCATATTCATAAATCTCTCATTTCAAACAAGTGACATTTTCTGAGTACTTGCAACCATACTAAGCTCTTTCGCCTAACTGGAATTCCAGGCGGACAAAGAGTACTAGCACTAGCAGAGAGAATGAATTGATGCATCTAGGAAATCTAGTTACATTGGAATTTAGGAAAATTCTCAGACATGTGGAGTTCAAAGGATACGCCAATGGTTCGAGTAGAATCCACGTGCACACAGAGAAAAAACTATAGTAAATCTAACAAAGTTGACTTAGTTAAAAAAATTTGTATGGGGCACAAAAAACTTGTATAACTCACCAAAGTACTTACACAATTTGTACCCGACCATGGAAAACAAAGCTTAGGTGATTTATTACCTAAGCACTTTGGCTACCAAAAAAGGAGTTGTTTTGGCTAAGTTAACCTTTTTTACTTTTATTTTTTACTAAATTACTTTGCTGAATTTTTTACAAAATTAATTTCGTTAAGATGACGAAAAAACTTAGTAAGTAAATTATACCCAAGTTTTAAGTTGGATTATATGCGATTCTGAGTTGATTGTACAATAGTTTTTCTCTGTGTGTGGTATCACAATGCGACCTTCGGGGCCTAAGTGTGCTATATGGAAACTAGCAGCCACTGCAACCTAATCTAACCTATCCATGAATTTGTAATTTTCCAACATTCGTAGCTCCTGGATAAGATATTATTAATGGCAATGCACTTACCTTACGAAGGCATAAAATTTCTTACCCAACTGTTTAATGCAGTACTAATAACTGGATTTATACCCCCTCAATGGAAAGTCACTCAGATGAAAATGATTCTGAAACCAGGAAAGCCCCCTGATACGACAGCATCTTACAGACCCATTAGCCTGCTGCCCGTTGTCTCAAAAGTCTTGGAAGTTATTTTCCTTAAAGGACTCCTACCCATAATAGAAGGGATTTTAGCTCTGATTATCTCTTTTCATTTGATACCAATATTGCTTAAAACATTCCAGGGCATCCGGGTCCACTTTTTCACCCATAACTGGAAACCCGACCTACGAATCTTAACAAATACACCTCTATGTAAAAGCCCTGCTCAACACCTTTCATTTGATACCAATATCGGCTAGAAATATTGACAAATAAATAGGCTTGATTTTTATAGCTGACAAAAAAAAAAAATAAAAATCTGAATAACGGTTATTCAGGCCCAAAACAGTTTTTTGGTTGCCATAACGGTTATTCAAGCCCAAAACAGTTTTTTGGTTGCCATAACGGTTATTCAGGCCCAAAACGGTTTTTGCTTTTTATAATGGTTATTAAGGACCAAAAGAAGATAAAGGTTATTTTTGCGTAACCTTTTCACCACACTAGAAAAAAAATAACCGCTATTTTCGGTCCCTGCTTTTTATAATCACAAAAAAAAATAAAAAAAAATCCAATTATTAATCGTTTTTTTTTAATTCTTTAATCTTTATTAACAAAGCCTTTTGTTTTATAACAAAAAAGAATTTAAAAGAAGTCTGCTTATCAAAAATGTCGTATTCATTTCGACTTGGAGTCACTGTAGTATATTTACCCTACATGCATTTGCTTTGTTTGCTTACTCAGTTGTTTCATAAATGTGTGCATCAATAGAGACGAGGCAACGTCCATGCATCAGCTGGAAAATAGCTAACATTGAATATATGTATTTTTGTTTTGAATTTTATTTTTATAAATCCATACATAGATGATTCGAAAAGCACGTGTGTCTAGTCGCTTGAAGCTTATACAAGCATGTGTGTATTCGTATGTAAATTTTTACCGCACGCAGAGGTTAAGAAAAATGCATTTTTGTATTTTATCTTTTATTAATGAAGCGTTTTTTTTTTTTTGTATTTTATTCGGAATGACTCTGCATTATCGTCTCCTTCTTAATATTTTGTTTTGGTACATATGTACATATATCAAATTAATTTTATGCATTTTTACTTAGGTTCGGTTTTTCAATTTATCTTCTATTTTTTACATTCTTTTGATGCTTGTTTTCATTGTTGTTTGGCTTCAGTGATTTATTTATTTTATCTCTTCCCTTTTTTCGTTTGCTTCGAAGTGCTATCTTTTGACAGCATCTTTTCACTAAATACTTCTTAAGTAATTGCTATTTTGGGATATTCACGCTGCGTTTGTCGCAGTAAATTTACTACATAAGCTTTGCTAAGTAGAAATTATTTAAGGACATACATATCTTTGTAAATATGTACGTATTATGTACTCCCAATAAACTTTATGGCGTACTTTCTAAATTTACCTTTGATATCCAATATAAATAACGAACTGAGATCGAACCAAACTCAGTTTTCCAAAGAGCATACTATGTATATTGGAAATGGAGTCTAAAAGAAAAGAGAACCATAATTCTATGTATGTATATAGGTATATTACCATCAACATTGCCGTTGAAAAATTTTCGTGGTGGCTAGATTTGATTTAATTTGTGGCTAAAAATGGCTAAAAAATTTGGTTCGTGGCTAAAAATGTTGGCTAAAAATTTTGTTTCAAATTAACATGTTTTAAATATATTTTTCAAATTCAGGCACAAAAGTATCGCATACAATATAAGGAAAAAATCATAAATTTGTGTAAAAATAAAATATTCATACATACATAGTATGTACTTAACTATATCTAAAAAAATAGATATCACATTCAATATCTATCATTATGTTGTCATCACTAATTGACTCTTTCTCTTGATAAATTAATTCTTTCTTCATTAATTTAATGAGATCTTCTGTTATTTCAAATTCATTGCAACATTGTTTTACATTCTTTAAGACATATCTTATAGTTATACGGCTGCACATTAATGTTATTTTTTATCAATAACCGAAAAAAAATTTTGTTTTCAATTCAACTTTGGAAAATTTTAACGTTAAGTGCTGAACAAAAAAATACTGTTTTGATAATTATCAAACAAAATTATGAAAAAAATTTCGGTTTGTTGATTATCAAAAAACAAATATTGAAAAAATTTTGTTTCGGTAGCCAACAAAAAAAATTATCAAAAAAAATAACGTTAATAAAAATTCAAAGTAAAATGAAGCCGTAAGCCCGAAACAAATTTTTATTATTATTTTGTTTTTGATAATCAACGAAACAAAATAATTTTATAATTTTTTTTTTTGATAATCAACGAAACGAAATAATTTCAATAATTTTTATTTGATATTCAACAAAACAAAATTTTTTTGTTAATTTTTATTTGATATTCAACAAAACAAAATATTTTTGTTGATATCGTTGTGCAGCCTTAAAATTGCATTCAACATTGTATGATTCATTTTGTTTTGATTTTTGGTTTTGACAATATTAATTACGGAGAATGTTCTTTTCACTTCGGCGTTGCTAAGTGGTAGAAGCAGCAAACAATATACAAAGTCAGTTAGATCCTTATACGGACTTTCATCGACAACCTACTATTCCACTAGCGAGTATCAACAGGCATTTATCGATAGTTGCGTTACTTGTTTTGTTTTTTAACACTTAAATCGATTTGTGATAATCGCTGAATTGAATTAGCGTTACCACATCCTTCCTATGTGCAAAATTATGGTTCATTACAAGTGGTGGCTAAAAACGTGGCTAGTGGCAAAACCGAAATTTTGGTGGCTAAAAAAACACGGCGGTGGCTAAATCTAGCCACCAAATGGCTAAAACGGCAACGCTGATTACCATGGTAACAAGAAAAATAGCGATGTATGTATTTTAAGAAAACCAATCTCGCTCATTAAAATTTTCCTTTCAGAATGGACTGGTGAGAGAGTCACAGCAAAAGTTTGCGAAATATGTAAAAAAAATGCAAACTAACCACGTTATGTAAATCGCTTTATTGCCTCCCAAAATATTCTCCTTTAAAATCTACACTTTTACATGCGATGAACCCAATCTTCAAAGCAGACCTGTTAAATAATGATTATTAATCGTAATGATTACCGGTTTGATTGATTATTTTTTCAGGTATCTATTTAATGATTGATTACCCATTGTTTTCAAATTTTAATGATTGTTTTGCAATTACCATTAAAAAAAATCATAAAAAATCAAAAAAAATGAAAAATAATCATAAAAAATCAAAAATAATCAAAAAAAATTATTTTGATTGTTTTTGATTATTTTTGATTATTTTTGATTTTTTTTGATTTTTTATGATTTTTTTTAATAAAAAAAAATTATTTTGATTGTTTTTGATTATTTATGATTATTTTTTATTTTTTTTTTTGATCTTTTATGATTTTTTTTTGTTATTTTTTTTTTGATTTTTATCAACATCGTTGTAAAGAAAGATGCACATTTGTACGTATGCAGGTATGTATGTAGCCTTTTAAGGCATACTTACAGAGGGCAATAACGCAACTATTACGGACTTAAAGACTGGTGCTCAACCAACCTCCCGAAGGTAATTTGATGATAGTACCGTGGGAGAGAGGGGGTTCGGTACGACGACAGCAGGTTTAGTGCGGGTAAAGTCCCACACTGACAGGGTAAATGCTTTAGATGCTTCCTCCTCGTGAAAAAAAAAAACAAAAAATGGGTATGTGCTACTTACGTATGTATATTTGTTCAGAGAGGCATACACATTTTTGTACAATAGTTTGTGTTGAGAAATCACTTTCTTATTAAATATGGCAACCTCCTTGAGTTCATGATGAAATAATAAAATGGTGGACGCAGCAGTGGACGGCTGTTTTGTTTTTGGAATAGTAAGCTGTCAAATTATCGTCTTTTGTTTTGATTTTGCCCTCTTGCACGTGTTATTCGTGGAAATAGCTTGTGTGTTCGCTTGTATGTTCGCTGGCATTTTTTCTGTTTTTGACATTCTTATCTACGGCCGTTCAACGGTAATCGCCTATTCTCTTTTGGCTGATACGACCATATAGAATTATTTGGTCATGCTTGAGTTATAACATATGGCAACATTATTGTGGTCACTTTTGACATTTACCAAAGTGTCGTTTTCACATCTGAGTTTTCTCATACATCCTCTTCCCTTTTACATTCTAAGCTCACACTCCCTACATTTATATGCCAAAACCATAGTACCTAGCTTTTTTGGGGCCATACGGAGGCAATGGAATCATAGATTCTCTATACCATCGTGCTGTTTTCTAAAAACATTTATTGCAATTTAAACATTTAGATACATCAATAAATAAAGAAATGTATATTTCTTGTATTAGCTAATTTTTATAATATTAAGGAATATATAACATTAATGTTTAGTAAAAACTGAGTGAATTATCTCGGATTAATCACATCTGGATAAACATTTAATTTCCTGTAAACAAATTCTCTAAGCATCGTGCATTCTGCTGATCGCGGAACAATGATACAAGCACGCGATCTTCCTTTCCCTATAAAGTGAAGGACGTTGCCTCAAGAAATCCCTCCAAGGCCACAGATGCGTTCACGACATACCCATTTTTCCTCAAATAGGATTATTTGGGGATTTGTATGCCGCTTCGCATGCCTACTACATAATAAAGCAGTAGACGATTTGCTATGCTGCAAATAGATTTCGGTAAAGATAATCTCTGTCATAATCATAATTATTTATTCGCTCTTCCCTGTCCTTTTCCTGGACCTAGAAATGAATCTTCCCCAGGTGTAGGAAGGTTTTGTATCCGTATCTAGTACGAAAAACTTCCAACGAGCTAAAGTCTATACAAATTTTGTACTTCTAAATTTGTCGACATTTTAATTAGTGCAGTTGTCGCTGTAGAATACACAATGACTTGGATACACCTGTCCCCATATTTACTGCAGGGTTACGTACTTTAATATGCGTTCACATACATTTGTACAAACAAACTTTATGCCTCTCGGACCAAACATGCATGCCTACCTGAATACTTATGTGCATGCGTATCCAAATGTCTTTACAACAATTTTGAAAAAAATCAAACAAAATAAAAAAAATCAAAAAAAAAATCATAAAAAATCAAAAATAATCATAAAAAATCAATCAAAAAAAATTGATTGATTTTTTTGATTTTTTTTTTAATTTTTTTTAATCGTAATCATTAAAATTACTTTTTTTCTGCAAAATAATTAAAATAATGATTACCAATTAAAAAACAAAACAATTTAATTGATTACTAATCCTAATCGGAATTTAACAGGTCTGCTTCAAAGCAATTTTGCCACTCTAAGCGAGGTACCTCCAAAACAGGTGATTTTAATGCTTCAACGGCCTCTTCGGGCGAAGAAAAACGCTCGCCGCGCATTTTATTTTAGACATTTCGAACTAGGAAGAAGTTTCTTGGCGTTAAATCAGGCAAATATGGGCAATGAGTCGATAATTTAATGTTGTTTCTTGTCAAAAACTCCACAGTGTCGTGCTGTGTTAGCGCTTGCATTTTCATGATGAACAGTGATTCGCCGGTTTGTTGTTGTTCCTCCTGATTCCAGCGATAACTTATGGTAAAATAATGAAGTATGCCACCACTTTTCTGGCTTTAGGTTCATTTGGAACAGCAACACAGTCAATTGCTGTTTATGAAAATCACAGAACGCTTCCAATACAGGAAGTGATTGATTCCGCGAACTTTTGCAGTGACCCTCGTATTCGAATTCACAACGAAGGCAAAATACATCGTATAACGAACGTTGGATACCATTGTTAATCAAGCTAGATTAATTTTGATGTCACTATGTATGTCGCGGAAAAAATTATAAAGCCTGGTTTTCATTAGGTCAAATTCACTGACGTCAAATCACTGTCCTAGATGACAATATGTCATTTTGAGTCAAATGTGTTTTCATTAGGTTTCAAAAACTGACATGAAGTCGATAGAGCAGTGTGGGTCAAAGATTGCCGTCAATTTTTGGTGTCAGTTGATTGACAGTCCGTTTTCATCTCCGCTGTCAAACGTGAAGTAAAAGCTTTTGACAGCCGGACAGCAAGGTCAGTTTTCTCACCCGTGGTTTTCTTGTGGTGGTGCTATTTCTAGGTTGCACAAAAACTTGGAAATCGTTTACTAATAACTCTTCCATTTTCTGATATTAAAATACTATTAACAAAATAAGTAAATAAATTTATAATACTCGCACAATCACAATCAGCTGTGCGCTCGACAAACCAGGGCCTCGGTGCAAAGGATTTTTTCGTTTGCTCCGCTTCCAAAAATTTTTGCTGCTCTTATGCCCATATGACACTACGTTTTTTTTCCGGTATTCTACAAGGTTTTTTGGAGTGAAGGAGATGGTCAAATACAGTTTTGCGTTGGTGCAAGCGAGCAAGCTATATTGAAAAAACCAAACGAAATACCAACAAAATACCATCTAGGCAGGTTTTTCTGACAATTGTTTTAAGTTGACAACTATAAAATAAATTATATATAAAATAAAAAATATATGGAAATACAAATTTTAAATTTTCCTCTTGTAAGCTTCTGCTTTGGCCGTAAGGGGAAAGAAGATGTCCGGAAGAAAAAGTATACTGCGCACTGGCTTCTCTTTATAACATGGAATACACAGCTACTCTGCCATCTGAGTTTCATAACTTTTATTGCAGTAATTTAATTTCAAATTTCCAAAAAAATTAATTCTTGAAATAAATATTATTTTCATTTAGTTTGAATGGCAATCAAATTGTTTTTGAGGGAGTTTTTGTCTCTTTTCAACCTACAGAAGAATTGTTTTTGTATTTTGACTTTCGGTGGATTTTCCGCACCAAAAAAAAAACAAGAAAAAAACGTAGTGTCATATAGGCAATAGCTCCCATCCTTTTTTTGCATAGGGCTCCGTTCTCGCTCCAATTTTTTATATATTGGCTCCGCTTCAAATCGACAAGACTGTTTTAAATCAGATACGACAATTTTTAATGATGAAAAGAGACGCTCAACGCTTACATGAGATAAAGGTAAACTCGAACTATTTGGCATAATCTAGGGTCGCTTTAAAACTATCTTCGGTTTTAAACCTACCTTTATTCTCTATAGCAGGCCTGCTAAACGCTCTCGTATTGAAAGTACAAAGCTCAATACATCTACAAAATTTTTATATGCATTGAAACATTTTTTGCTCATTTAGATTTTTTTATGAATTTCAATAAAATATTAAGGGTCGTCATCTAAAGTGGTAAACTGCTGGTAAATGCGGTAAAGTGATAAAATATTAATTGTAATAAATTATCTGTCAAAATTTGTATGAAAATATATTTAAGCAAAGTTTATCACTTTACCGAACGATTTTGTTGCGTAAATTTATAAATTTCGGTAAAACTCAAGTCTGACACATTGCCAGTTTTACTTTTTCAATTTAAAAGAAGAAATTGTGGTTTCCTTCGGCATTTTTTTTTGTTTATTTTATTGGGTTTTTTTATTTATTAATCAAGTTGACACTGACAAGAGTTTAAACAATTATTTACCAAGGTGGTTTCATGTAAAAATGCGGATAAACTGATAAACTTTAAAAATTTATTACTTTATCACTTTAGATGAAGACCACTATTATTTTAGAATTTATTTTCAAATGGTAGTATCACATACATACAAATTTTTTTTTTTATTTTTTATATGAAAATTATTTGAATACAAATTTTTTACAGTGCTTTCATATTTTGAATTTTTTTTTCATTACACTTTTGTCATTGTATATTTCGATTTCTTACGGCAGTTCTCGGGAGCTGTAATACAAAGTGCCTTTGCTCTGCACATAAAATATGAATCATAGGCACATATGTACATATAAAATTTTTTTATATCTGAGTGCTTATGGCAGTGTAAAGAAAATCTTATTTCTATATTTTTATTCGAAGGCTTTTCTTAACAAATCAGAAAAAATCGATTAAAAACCATGGACGCAAAATCAGTGAGCCATTTACAATGTTACGATCAAATTTTGTAAATAAAACAAAATATCATGCAGAAATTTCATTAAGTATATAAATCTACCTTGGCTGTTATAGCAAGTTTAATATACCTAATATACCTACATGTTTTTATTTATATCTTTTTATTGAATTAAGTTATAAGAATGGGGTTTTTACAGAAATATAGAGTTTTAAAAGGAGAATAATGTGGTATATGTAACTCAAAATCTTCTTAAGTCGACTTAAGCGGTTATTGCTTGTGGCCACAGATATAGATATATAAAGAGCTAGTGATTTTTAACTCCATTTCCAGCTTCTACCTGTAATTTGAGCTCCAGCTCCGCTCCGTGAAAAAGCCACAGCTCCTTAGCTCTTCGCTCCTTGACACGCTCCGTGGCCCTGCGAATCAGCTGTGAGCTTGACAAACGAAACAAGTTTGCCAACACGCTGGCAAATGAATTTTGTGTGTCAAATATTGCCCAATGCGCTGGCAAACTACAATTTGAGTGTTTTCATATGGCTGTCATTTTATATGACAGCGAGTGGTCAAAACTGACTGCAAACGCATTTGACACAATATGCCAACCCGTTTTCATTTGTTTGACAATATTTGACGTCATATATGACCTAGTGAAAACCAGGCATAATACAGTTCTCCGTGAGACCTCCTATCAAATTTAAAGTTGATACGTAAAATGCATACCTACCTTTTTTAACACGCTTTTATTAGCTTCACCTGTATGTATGTATGTATGTAACTTCATCCCATCCTAAAAGTTGCAACATTTAACTAAATTATTATATCTTTCAAACATTCACTTTTATTCTGTTCCCTCTATTATTTCTATTCTCCTCCGGATTCGAAATATGACATCAACAGCCCAACGGCATCATATAGTAGGACATTCAACATTATACTTTATGCTTCATTGCGGCTTTTAAGTTACCTTTCTTCAAAATAGCCTCTATGAATTTCAATTCACTCCCGTATACAAGCCAATAAGTAACAAGCTTTCAGGGTACGGAAAAACTCACTCACGAACGCTCAAAAATACATTCTTCTCAAATCACAAACAAATGTTCAAAGAAAAACGTATAACCCCTCAAATAGCGAGCGAACTAACGCACAACAGCCAGCGATCGCTCATGGCGATGGCGATAAACTCAATGCATAAATTCACTCAAAAATGAAGCTTGAAGCTTTCTGTTTTGTTGCTGTTGTATTTGCAATGAAATCAACCGCATGTACATACATACGTATGCAAAGCAAGAACTGGGGCCTCACTCTGTAGTTCGATTCGAACGAAAATTCGTTCGCTTTCGAGTTCTTTTCCATAAATTCTATACAACACGAATGTGCTTTCGAATCGAATTTCCCTTTCGAATCGAACTACAGAGTGAGGGCCCTGGTTTTATTTGTTCAAATTCTATTTACAGCACTTATAGCAGGGTTGCCGAACTTGGTAATTACCAAAATTGGTTATTTTTTCGCTGCTGGTTTCTTGATAACTTTCACATGTGTTTGGCAATTTTTATTTTCAAGAAGTTGTTTACAATATTTGTGGTATACAAGAAAATATGGAAGTGATTATAGGACAATGAGAATATTTTGGAGCGCTGACTGTTCATTGTGAATATGCACAGGCAAATAAAGAAGAGCATATCTCCGATTAAAAACCGAAATAGTTTTGCTTCGATACACATAGTACATATTAGTTGAAATTTTTTCGTTTAGGCTTCATTTTTGAGCTCTTATGACCAATGTTTTTTTTTATAAGGAAAAAATTTATGTGAAAAATTAATATCTCAATATGCAAAATACATTTGTTATAAGTTTACAATAAACTTACTTCAGTAAGCAAAACGTTTGGAAAATCTTTAATATAAAACTTGTAATTCATTTAATAGTAATTGCTGAATCAACGAAAAGGAACCCTAATTCTATAATTGCATTTCACGTTTGGAAAGCAAATTTTAATAAACATTTTTATACAACGTGAGGTGAAAAAAATTTCTCAAAAAAAAAAACAAAAAAAAAATGCGCTACTCGGGACTCGAACCTGCGCTCCTTGGTCCGTAGGCAGCATACCTCACCATTACGCTACAATCGTATTCGGAATTTTGTTGTCTAAATTCGAATTTATTCAATCAGGTTTCTTTTTTTTTGTTCTTTTCAAATGCTAACGCTCAAATGCTTCACCTCAATTTGGGTATGTTCAGAAACACAGCACAAAACGCAACAGCGGCAGTATATATATTTTTGATGATTGTGATGAGCGACGCTTGATGAAAAATTTGCGTTTATGAACGCTCTGCTTGTACTACAAAAGCAAATTGCGCTTCAAACTGAGTTTCTGAACAAAGCCCTCCTCTTCACCTTCTGATTGTAAAACATAAGAAAACGTTTGGGAAATTTTGTATTTCTAGTTTGGAAAACCTTGAATAAAAGGGTTTGGAAATTATTGCATAATAGTTAAGCTAGATTACTTCACTGCATATTGGGATTTTTGGTAGGTTATAAATACATATGTATGTAGATCTATTTCGGAGATCACCACATCCCTTCATCAGACTTCTTCTTACTTTTATTCTTGCGTCCGCATAAAACATCCTTTAATGAAAAATTTCACTAAAAAGTTAAAAATAAATAATAGCTTGAAAAAACTAAACTAAAAATTGAGAAATAATTTAATTAGAAACAAAATGATGAACGAAAATATAAGTATTTAAGGAAAAGCGTGGGGGTGCTCAATAATATTTGAACATGAAAATATTCGATTCGTACAACTAGTACAAAAATATACCTAGTTGCGAAATTAAAGAGTACGATATATGAAATCTCAAAAATTATAAATTTATTACAATAGTAAGAGAATTTATGGCCTATTTAATTGTTCGCAGTGACATGTTATTCTAAAGTTTCTCAACTATTTATTAAGCATTTGCCAAATGAACATCAAAGACCTTTTACTCAAATTATAAATCTTGCAAACACTATCATCTCAAATAGTTAATACATCTATCATCATTTGCATTTACTTTTTGCAAATATAATTTAAAGTAGAGCCATCGGTCACCTAAACGAGATAAGAAAACTCTCCAAATCGTAATATATGTACATACATACATACATAAGTTTGCATTATATTTTTGACACTGAAAACTATATCGTTTAGTTAACGTCGACTTAGATAGTCGTTTTAAGTTATTAGGGACTTATCTGCATAAATGTATTGATTACTTTAAAATCTTTTTTTGCTACTACTAGTCTTCATTCATACATACATATATATGTATGTATGTAGGTACACATGTTCTTCTAAAATGATTACATGTGTATTACTAGTCAAGTATGTATTCACGATAATATCATGTTCAGACATAAAAATTAATTAAGTTAATTGGGGTTGATTGAACATCTTTAGATTTGGTGTTCAGACATATTTAATTTACTTGGCCCATTTAACAGGTCGGCTCAAGATACATACACACATACACGCCGTGAGCTGAATATCAAACTCTCGTGACCTAAATGTCAAGATTGCAAGGAGGACGAAATAATTTGACATTCATCTCACAATTTTTACCAATCGTAAACACGAATGCATGTATAAAATAAGCAGAAATAAAAACAAATTTGATAGGTGATGAAGAAGAACAAGAATGCAGCTGATCTGACGAACCAACCTGTTTAGTGGACACTGACGCTAATCACATTTCTCTTTTCATGACATTTCATTTTACTTATGAAACAAGCCTTTTAACAGGGTTGCATGCAGAATTGTTCTTCATTAACAACTCATTAATTTCTAATGAAGCATTAACTTGGTCAATTTTTGTATGGTAAATTGAGAATCATTGGGCTTGAAAATTGAATGAAGGCTCTTAATGTTCAATTAAGGTTGTGTCTGAACATAACATAAGATTAACTCAAATAGCAAACTCATATCAGCCACTCGATCGTTTTATCGTTTTTTTTTTTCTTTTACTACAACTTACGAAAGGGATAGGAAGTACGTACACATATAGTACGAGGGTCACTGCAAAAGTTCGTGGAATCAAGCACTTCCTGTATTGGCAGAGTTGTGCGATTGTCAAATTCGTAAAATTTTACGTTTTTTTACCTACGTTTCAAAAACTGTTTTGATCGAGAATCCCTTAAAACCTGTTTATTTTTCTTGTTTTGTTCTGACACTGATCTTTGGCTGCTCTAGGCCGATTTCCGTGAATTCATCTTAACAGTAACACTACGATCGGCAGCTCTTCCATCATTCTCGATGTGGCATCGCCCTCGTCGCTGCCAATATATACCCGTATTCTTTCATCGCCTCTTGCAGCAAAGTTCAACTCTTTTTGTGTCTTAAATAATCAAATTGTTTTTAATTGAGTTACGCTTGACAAGTTGACAGAAAGAGTTGTAGTTACATGCAAAAGTTCAAGAGGAGAAGAAGAAGGACGATGAAAGCGATAAAAATGATCATTGAAATTTATATTCTTCTTTACGATGCCGATTATTAATTTTGTTAATAAAATAGTGCAACAGCATCATCAGCATTTATCACTCTGCACCGGCTGTCATTGTTGTTGTTGTCGCTTGGCTTGCTAAATTCATCCGTCCGCCGCTAATTGAAATGCTCGTTTTTAACGACGTAAAAGCGAGCGTCTTTTTTAGTGCAACGCAGAACAACTAACACAATTTAATTATCATATCAACTCGTTGGGTTACGTGCATTTTATTTACAGTGTTGCACAAAACTATAGCACTGAAATTCAACTTTAAAACTTTTGAAATAGAAGTTTAAGTACAAGTGGTAGAGTAATTTTATGTACATTCTCCATATTGAGAATAATTGTAACATGAATTTAGTGAAAAAGCTTAGACACGAGCTTTCCCAGCTTTTTTGCATGTGGTTTATGACTGGAAAGGCTTGTGTCGATTTTTGGCAAGCTGTTTCCGGGGTTGGTATTCAAGCAATGACACTTTACACATGCGTCAATCACTTTATTTAAGGTGGATTCATCGTTCGAGTTCAGAACTTTTTTGCCATGTGGTTGTTGTTGTGTTTTCGGAGTGTGAGAGGAATTCCGAAAAGTTCTGAACTATTTTTATTAGTTAACTCAAATTCAACTTTAGTTCCGAATTCGAACGATGAATCCGCCTTTACCGAGTGTTTATCTTTCTTCCTAGAAGCGGCAAGTAGATCGCCAAAATGTCTGAAAATTTGCTCTCACTGAAATTTCAGATAAAAAAAACCTAACTGAGAGGATGAATGTTTCGCGAAATGCTTTTCCGATCATATACGATTTTTATAAATAACACTGGATCACAAAATGAAATTTTTTGTCTGTACTTTGGACGTGACCATCCTATCTATATGTAAAATCGGTCGCTGATTCCGAAAATCGGGCTCATTTTTAATTCTATGGGAAGGTTTTTGAGATATCGGCAATTTACCGTTATTTGGCCACTGGCTCCACTTAATCCTGTATACCTTTTTAACGCAGTGAGCTATCTTCCTTGGAGTGACACTCAACGAAAGAAAATTAAATTTCCTTTTCATCGCTGCTATAACATTTTTCTGTAACTCTTATAGTTTCTGAAATATTGACGATTCAATTTGAATTTTTTCGATTTTTTACGATTTTTTGAAGAAAAAATTGAATTTGTCAGGCAATATCTTTTAAACCAATGTCTTCACCTTCGGTTTTACTCATTTACATGAAGCTCCATTCTATTGGGAAAAATATAAGCTATCAACGAAGAAAATCCATGGTAAAATGGAAAAGTTATAGGCGATCAAGTAAATACATCCAACTCGCGCAATGCCTCTGCACGGGTATATTCTATGCATGTTATACCCGTAAATGGGCTTTTATCTACTGCGCTGCCAATGTGCTGCTACTGCAGATGTGTAGGTATTGGTATAACATGCATAGAATATACCCGTGCAGAGGCATTGCGCGACTTGGATGTATTTACTTGATCGCCTATAACTTTTCTATTTTACCATGGATTTTCTTCGTTGATAGCTTATCTTTTTCCCAATAGAATGGAGCTTCACGTAAAGGAGTAAAACCGAAGGTGAAGACATTGGTTTAAAAGATATTCCTGACAAAGTCAATTTTTTCTTCAAAAAATCGTAAAAAATCGAAAAAATTCAAATTGAATCGTCAATATTTCAGAAACTATAAGAGTTACAGAAAAATGTTGTAGCAGGGATGAAAAGGAAATTTAATTTTCTTTCGTTGAGTGTCACTCCAAGGAAGATAGCTCACTGCGTTAAAGAGGTATACAGGATTAAGTGGAGCCATTGGCCAAATAACGGTAAATTGCCGATATCTCAAAAACCTTCCCATAGAATTAAAAATGAGCCCGATTTTCGGAATCAGCGACCGATTTTACATATAAATAGGATGGTCGCGTTCAGAGTATTTTTTGGCTGTAGAGCAGTGTAATCAGAACTATGTATATTTGCCTGCTTTTGGTTTACCCAACGCTGTACTTACAACGCTTTACATACACATTTATACGTGCATTTCTTTGCCGCCATTCATTACTACGAGCTCTCATGCCATGTTAAATAGGCAATGACCAGGGACCGAAAATAACGGTTATTTTTTTCTAGTGGAGAAAAGGTTACGCAAAAATAACCTTTATCTTCTTTTGGTCCTTAATAACCATTATAAAAACCAAAAAACCGTTTTGGGCCTGAATAACCGTCATGGCAACCAAAAAAGTGTTTTGGGCTTGAATAACCGTTATTCAGATTTTTTTTTTTTTTTTTTGGTCAGCTATAAAAATCAAGCCTATTTATTTGTCAATATTTCTGGACGATATTGATATCAAATGAAAGGTGCTGAGCAGGGCTCTTACATAGAGGTATATTTATTAGGATTCGTAGGTCGGGTTCCCAGTTATGGGTGAAAAAGTGGACCCGGATGCCCTGGAATATTTAAAGCAATATTGGTATCACATGAAAAGAGGTAATCAGAGCTACAATCCCTGCTCAACACCTTTCATTTGATACGAATATCGTCCAGAAATATTGACAAATATGTAAATAGGGTTGATTTTTATAGTTGACCAAAAAAAATAAAAATCTGAATAACGGTTATTCAGGCCCAAAACGATTTTTTGGTTTTTATAATGGTTATTAAGGACCAAAAAAATTTTTTTCACATGATAATGGTTAAATATGACTTTTACCCCATTTCTCTTATAACCAGGGATTGCAAATAATCGTTATTTTTTAAATTTTGACTAAAAAAATCATACTGAATGAGAAATGCTAAACGCAAAAGAAGTACACAGATGTAATCACCGTAACGCAGACTATCTTTAGGTGCATTAACTTTTATTTTTTCGATTTTTATAAAAAAATTGATTTTTAATCACTATTTTCTGAGTTTTATTTTCTGCTCAGAAAAAAAATTTATTTCTTGAGTTTTATTTTTCCCTCAGAAAATAAAAGTTATTTTTTGAGTTTTATTTTTCGGTCAGAAAATAAAAGTTATTTCTTGAGTTTTATTTTTCCATCAGAATATAAAAGTTATTTTTTGAGTTTTATTTTTTAACTTTTATTTTCTGAGTTTTATCTTTTTGCTCAGAGAATAAAAGTTTCTTCAGTTTAATTTTAGCTGCAGCTGTCGATTTTGTCACATTAACACGTACTAGGTACAGTTTATAAATAAAAAAAAATAAAAATTTATTGATCTACTTTACCTATTTATATGGCAAAATCTACAATTGCAGCCAAAATTAAACTGCAAAATTTTTATTCTCTGAGCAAAAAAATAAAACTCAGAAAATAACTTTTATTTTCTGATCGAAAAATAAAACTCAAAAAATAACTTTTATTTTCTGAGGGAAAAATAAAACTCAAAAATAAACTTATTTTCTGATGGAAAAATAAAACTCAAAAAATAACTTTTATTTTCTGAGGGTAAAATAAAACTCAAGAAATAACTTTTATTTTCTGAAGGAAAAATGAAACTCAAGAAATAACTTTTATTTTGTGAGCAGAAAATAAAACTCAGCAAATAATGATTAAAAATCAACTTTTTGGATATAACTCATAACCGTTACAGTCCCTGCTTATAACCGTTACGTCCCTGCCCATGACTGATGTTAATTTTTGTCGATTTATCTTTATTGACGGAATTACCACATTCCAATTGTTTGTATTGATCAATGTACATAATTGTGTTATTTTTTCGTTAGTATTAGACTTGTTAAATCTTAAGAAATAAATGTAGATACCCGAAAAAAAATCACGTGCATTCGCTGATAAGTATCAATGGTTAGATTAGAGCGCTACATGTGTGGGAAGTTAATAGTTAGTTAGAGCAAAAAGAAAAAGTGGGTAAACGTAAAAGAAAATGAAGATTTCTGCGTTCACTTGTGCTAGTACCGCAGCGGCTTTGTTTTCGGCCTTTTCATTTCCGTCAGTTGCTTTGGTGTTGGGTTACCTAGTAGATGGTAACGCGTCTATGCTCTCTTCTTCTTCTTCTTAATTGGCGCATAACTGTCTAGACGATTTTGGCCGAGTCCAATAAGGCGCGCCACTCGTTTCTGCTTGTTGTTGTTGTAGCCACCAAGACGCTCCACAGTGGTTCGGCTCCATACATTTTGCGGAAAAAATAGAAGGAGTGGTCCTAGGCCATTGAAATTTTGCACAGAGGTTATATGTGAGCTAATTAAGAAATTTTCAAAAAATTGTTGAAATCGGTCAACCCCTAGGGGTACCTGCCTTGGACCTATAAAAAAATTATTTAAATACAAATTTTAGTTTCAGCTAAAAAAAATTAAGATATCTTCACGAAACATGGTACATGAGTTACCCTCATTAAAGGCATTGACTGCACCAAAAATTGTTGAAATCGGCCACTCCCTAGGGGTACCTCCCCTGGACCTATAGTAAAAATTTTTAAAGAAAAATTTTTATTTCAGCTCAAAAAATTAAGATATCTTCACGAAACTTGGCGCATAAGTTACTGTCATAAAGGATATCGACAATACCAAATATAGGCGTGATTGGCAAACAACCACGCTCACTTTTCCTACACCTTTTATTCAAAAACAAATGAAGATATACATTTTCAGTAACTGAAAATAGCCCTTGTAAAATTTTGATGTACTTAATGATTATATTTATAATACATGTAATCGAAAATATAACTATGTATGTATATATGGAAAGAAAAAAAGCAAATATAAGAAAAATGTTTAATGATTTAGCATATCCTTGACAACAAAATCCAATTCCACACATTTTTTGTTGGGTTGCCGTCTTATGGACTTTATATAATGATCAGAACTTGCCAGTAATCGATTAATAACATCTGTATTGGTAGAAATTCTATCACTTTTCCTAGAAAAGATAAGTCAAGAAATCATTTTTTTTAGTAAGGGTTAACTCAGAACATGATAAGGAGTTCAACTTTTCTGCTGAGAAAGTATCAATAAGTCTTCTTGTTGTGTGATCAAGTAAACTTTGCAAATTAACAGCAGCATATGTATGTTTCTGTTACTACAATTTCGTCGGGATAACATTTTTTTTTTCATCTAATACCTCAAAATGAGCTGGTAAAATGTTTAAACAAATGTGTTTGTTGCTATTGTTGTTTGCTTGTTATGACGAATGTGTTTATCGTTATTTTTGTTTGCATTACCATTGATTCTAACAAATTAGGTGTATAATTTACCAATCTGCATTTTTTTCTAATCCTCGCTGTGCCTTCATATTCGTAAACAAAAAAATGTCACATAAGATGTAAACGTTAATATATACGCATGAGCCTAAAAGCATGCTACATTTTGTCAATTTTATCAAAATTTTATGAGACTTTCGACATTTAAATCAAGTTTACATCGATTGGGGAAAATATGGGAAAAAATTTTTAACAGAATTCGATAGAAGGCATTCCAAGTTTTCATTTTATTACAGTTAGCGAGTGTAGCACGCTGTAGCACACAAACTTTTTGTCCATCGAAGTTAGAAAAGGTAGCATTTTTGAAGTACCATTTTTGCTGGCCTATATTTTTTTTAATATTTGACCGATTGTACTGATTTTTTCTTTAGTTAGTCAAGGAAGTGCTATATTTTCTCTTAAACTCACAACAGGGACAATAGAGATATAAGTTATAAGCAGACCTGTTTAATTTCGAGTACAATTACTACTCAATACAATTACTTCATAAAGTATTTGTAATTAAATAGTAATTGCTTTTCAGCTGAGATTCAATTAGTACTCGAGTACAACTACTTGTAATTGAATAGTAATTGGAATTACCATCAATTACCAAAAGTAATTGAAAGGAGTTGAAAGTAGTTGACAAAGTAGTTGAAGTACTTTTGCCAATTACTTTCAATTATTTTCAATTCCTTTCAAGTACTTGATACCATTTTTATGTATTTCAAAAATTTTTGTATTTTTATTTAATTTAATTTTATATAAATTAAGCGGAATAATTTAACGCTTGTTTTATTTTTTACCAAGTGGTATCTTTTTTATGACAGCCTAAATGAACTTTACATATTGTCGAAATTGCTAATGCGCTTTTATAAATGCAGCTTGAACACTACATAACACCGCCAGCTTTAGAATCGCAAATAAATGGCAATAAATCTACTATTATATAGCGCCATCTACCGTAGTATAGCTCTTTGCTAAATAATAAACAGCTGATCAATTTTGGTTTTGCACAATGTATAAATGATAAAAAAGGCTACGTGGTCGTACAGGTGCAAGTGAATTTGTTGTGTTTTTGTTAATTATCCGGTTTGATTTATTTGTATAAGGTTATTAATTTTTGTTATTAATTGCAGTGTTAAGAGGCTGTTTTCTTTTGCGGGCATTATCAACAGCCCCAGAAGACAGTCCATGACTGACTTCTCATTCGAGAAGTTGGTTATTATGAAGGCTAACTATAAATATTATTCGCAAAAATAAAAATTGAGTTTGAACAACCTATTAATTATTTCTATTTACCTAGTTTATTTTTAAAATAAGCGTTAAATTATTACGCTTTATTTATATAAAATGAAATTAAATAAATAAAAATACAAAAATATTTTAAATACATAAAAATGGTATCAAGAACTTGAAAGGAATTGAAAATAATTGAAAGTAATTGGCAAAAGTGCTTCAACTACTTTGTCAACTACTTTCAACTCCTTTCAATTACTTTTGATAATTGATGGTAATTCCAATTACTATTCAATTACAAGTAGTTGTACTCGAGTACTAATTGATAAAACGTAATTGTACTTGAAAAGAATTGATTACTTTACACTAAAACCAAAGTATTTAAATTACTACTCATTACGATTAGTAATCATTACTTAACAGGTCTGGTTATAAGGAAAATGTATAGCTAAAGTTAGCAAAAATTTCAAGCAGTTTTTGTTGAATAAAATTTTTCTGATTTCTGATACCATTATTTTGTAAACAAAATCAACTTTTTGCAAAGCAGTCATGAATTGTTCATATTTGGACATTTTCTTATAAGACTACATCATTAGAATCTGAAAATTAGGTATGGAAAAAAATGAATTTTTTCCGCGGCTGAACCACTGTGCGCTCTCGGAAGATTTTGGGGAGCGTAGGGGAAGTAATACTGATTTCATACAGGCGGTTAATGGAGTAATTATCCACATTTTCTTCATTAAGTCAATAATGAAGCTCGATTTTCCATACAGAAGTTCAATTCTTAATGGATCCATTACTAATTAATTCAATTCTTAATCGAATAAAAATCCAATACAACTCTGGGAGGTAAGTTCGTTTTTTTTTTTAATTTTGAAATTTTCAGTGTCAACCGTCAATTAGTTTTGGCATGAATTTATTATCCCAGCAAACATTCTCAGAGCACTCATAATTTGGAGTCGGATATGAATCACAAACATGTGTGAAATATGTGTGAGCTTTAGCTTTAAACAGAACCGAACGTGGTTTCGCGTGGTGCGACGATGACATTTGTTTGCGAATATCGCCCAGTAAAACATAATAAATGCGAAATTACAATATGCATATTTTTATAATTACGTTTCCTTACTTCTTCAATTGACTCTTCTCTGTACACATTTTCAATTTTTTCCACATCAAAAAACATATATTTTTGTTTTATTACATGTTTTTATCAAGTTCCAAATAATTTATTTGACTGGCGATAGCGTCCAAATTAGAAATAAGTCTATTCTGACGAATTTTCTCATATACTGCCGTGTATTTTGATCGTTTGACAGAACGCCGCGGCCGACGAAAATTCGTTCGACGCTGATTCTGCTTAAGCTATAAGGAAAAATTTTTATAATTTTTTTTTGTTTTCTTTTAAATGATAATTGTAATTCGGAAAATGGGAAGTACGAATTTTTTAATGTAATAAAAATGTTTCAAAGCAGCGAAGCTATTGCCGATTATGTTGGGGATAGATATTTATAATAGCCGCTTTCGATTCACAATTTCTCTGCTCGCTATAAATTTCCCTCTGTCAAATTTATATGAGAATGATAGCGAGCAGAGGGAAATTTTTATCGACCAGTTAGCGAGTATGGCTACTACTCATTATGGGTTCAAATATTTTTGTTCGATCCGACCTCGCTTGTCTGATGGCGAATCGAAAACGCCAAATAATAATTTGTTTTTTTGACTGTATCAGCTCGTTCAGAAGGCGCAAATTATATCACTTTCCGCTCGGTGTTTTGCTTAACAGTTGCGACTTGTGAACGCAACCAACGAGAGAAGAGGAGAATAATCTGGGATGAAGGGAGATAGAGGATGAAGAGAATTGGGTAAGGGAAGGAAATTGCAAAACCAAAAGAATTTTTTTTTTGATTTTACTACATATTCAGGCTCATAAAATGTATGAAATTAGGCTCATATCAGGGGACCACCTTAAGAACAGAAATACAAACATTTCGGACTCCAAAGTGAGCTCATAATGAGTGTGAATGCTCCAGTTTAGGATTCCTTTCGGACTCTTCTATGACCCGAATGTTTACTGGGATTATTTATTCAAAAATTGTTGTCAATAACAACAAATTATTTTATGAAAATTGACATCTCCTTGTTAATTGAGTGTGTGTGAAACACAAAAATTTATTGTTAAATTATAAATGTAATGTACTACATTAATTTTCTGTCTGAAACCAGTATAACAGTCCTTTGTCGAATATATCCGGTACGCTCGGGTACTAGTCCCTTCTGATACTAGCCCGACTGTCGTGCAAACGATTTTTTTTTTTGGCCATTAACATCCTTCTAGGCCAGTGGATTTTAATCGCCTCCTACGACATTCCTTAACACGGGTATATTCTAAGCCCCCCTAACCCGCTGGGGTTTCGTGCTGCCTGCTGCTAATTAGAAATACCAAGGGAGGACGAGTCCCGTCTTCACCTGCTCGTCTCGAACGCAGTGGTGGTCCTCATCCTCTGCTGCCTTTAGCGGGTTTCGATAGAAGGGCGGGCCGGACCACTTTAATCCATTCTCACGACATGAGCTGCCCAACGCAGCCACTGGATCTTTATTCGCTGAACAATGCTCGAGCTGTGCGAAAAGCTCGTAAAGCTCATCATTAAATCTCCGTCGATACTAGCCTTCGCTAACCCACAAAGGTGCATGAATCTTTCAAAGAACTTATAGAGGATGTTTTGTGAGCAAATGGCTAAAAAATTACATAAAACTGGTTGTTGGCAAATTTTTATAGCTTGTTCTTTGAATAAGTCCTGTCAACATAGGCTATATTTTATCTCGCTAGATGGCGCTGGATATGCAAAAGCCCTATTTATAATCCGTTTCTGTTCGCTTTTGGAACGCATGTTTTTCCATGTAATTAAGAATTAGATTACAAAATTTACAAAAAATTTTCTCAAATCCATCTAAGCTTATTCCCTTCTTCACCTCACTACTTTCAGATGCAACATGGCAAACGTTACTCGAACGAAGTAGAAGAACGTTTTCGTTTAAAAATTTACAATGAGAACAGACTGAAAATTGCCAAACACAATCAACTGTATGCGCTTGGTAAAGTTTCTTATAAAATGGCTGTAAATAAATATTCGGATATGTTGCATAATGAATTCCGTGAGACAATGAATGGCTTTAATAATACCTTAAGGAAGCTAATGCGGTGAGTTAAACGATTGTTTTCTTTTTTCTTAACTTTATTTTTTACACGCTTCCATGCCTCTCACAGTTCAAAAGTAGAAAATACTGGCATCTTCTACATACCGCCGGCACATGTTACCATACCGAAATCTGTTGATTGGCGTGAACATGGCGCCGTTACCGATGTCAAGGATCAAGGTGCGCATAAATATTTTTCTTTCATTTTGATCTGCTCCTGAATTGCATATATTTTATCTTTTTTTTTTTGTGTCTATAATTCAGGTCACTGCGGCTCCTGTTGGGCTTTCTCCACCACTGGCGCTCTCGAGGGTCAACATTACCGCAAATCCAATGCGCTCATCTCGCTCTCCGAACAAAATCTAATCGATTGCTCCAACAAATATGGTAATAATGGCTGTAATGGTGGCTTAATGGATAACGCTTTCCGTTATATCAAGGAAAATGGCGGCATCGATACGGAGCGTTCATATCCCTATGAGGGCATCGATGATTCGTGTCACTACAATCCAAAAAGTGTTGGCGCCACCGATCGCGGTTTTGTCGATATACCAACTGGTGATGAGGAGAAAATGATGCAAGCCGTCGCCACTGTGGGCCCGATGTCGGTGGCAATCGATGCTTCGCATGAATCATTTCAATTCTATTCGGAGGGTGTTTATGTAGAGCCAATGTGCGATGCCGAACAGTTGGATCATGGTGTGTTGGTGGTGGGTTATGGCACCGATCCCAATGGTCAGGATTATTGGTTGGTGAAGAATTCGTGGGGCACCACTTGGGGCGATAAGGGTTATATTAAGATGGCGCGTAATAAGGAAAATCAATGTGGCATTGCTACTGCCGCCAGTTATCCGTTGGTTTAGATTGTAAGCTAAATGTGAGGAGAGTGAGTGCATGGAGGCATCACATGATTTTGAAGAAAGATAAATATGCAGGTGTTATAGTGATAAGTTTCTTTTTTCTTGCAAATATGCATACATACTTATATGAATACACATTAAAAAAATTGAATTTGTCAACATTGCAAAGCACTTTATTTTAATTTTATATATTTTTTGCTTTAAATTCTTGATCGGCAGACCCACTTTGGCCTTCTTTAGTGCACGTTCACCCAGCGAAACTACGGCACAAAAATTTGTTCGGATTGCGACTGAACATCGTTTATTTTAATTTTATATATTTTTAGCTTTAAATTCTTACATGGCTGCGCCTTAATTTTTTAGTATCTTGAATTGTTATATGGTCTTCTTTTCTTGGCTAATTTTTTTTTCTTTTTGTTTTAGTTTCCTTCTTTGGATTGAATTGATTTTATTTTATTTTTTTTTCGCTTATGACGTATTTTTATGCATGCATTATTCAGTCAGTTATACCAAATAATTTAAGGAGTGATTTGTAATAGTTATCTAAATAAACATTCACCACAACTGTACATCGCCATTCAATGTAAGAATATAAATGATAATAATTAGTTTGGTAAAGTTATATAAATAAAATAAAACGAAAATTAAAAAAAAAAAAAAAAACTTGCGTAAATTATTCTCTTTTCGAAAGAAAACCTCAGTTTAGAAACAGAAAAACTAATGTAGAAAGAACAGAAAGGCCAGCGGACGAGCTCGCCAGAGAGGCAGAAGCTGAGAAACCATTTTTACCTGAGACCTTTCTGAGTATGGCACCACATACAATAAGAGAGGAGCTCGGGTTGGAAGAAGAGACTATTGAGCACATACATATGTACCTACTCCTCGAATGCAGAGAACACTCGCGGCTAATATCAGCCGGAGAGCAATCACACACCAAACCTAAGATCGAACTCAATTCTTGAGTTCTGAAATGAGATTGAACTTGAGGAGGGGATGTGATGAGGTGGAGGGTACAATAGATCCTAATAGCATTGACAGACGGCAGCGATAACCCGGAATATCTAGCTAATTCGGACTTAACTTGAGAATTAACTGGAGGTAATCCGGAATATCTCTTGAGTTAGTCCTCAAAATTTTAGCGGATTAGAGCATTTTGTAATGACATCCCTTGTGAGAAATGTCTATTGTGAATGAAAGGGAAGAAAAAGAAGAACCCAAGGCAGATCTAGGAAGGTAGGCGCATAAGTAAATTCAGAAATATCGAATGTAATTTGTTACTGTAATTGGTAGTGTAATGTCAAAATGATATTTCGCCTTGGTTGAAATCTGAATTCGTTTGGGACTCGCCCATTCCTATTGACAATGATGTGACTTCGTTTTGATTTTGACATTACCCTACCTTTGGAAATAAAACAAAAAGTTTTTGAATTCGCCGCTTCGCCTACCTTCCTTCAGCTGTTTTGTTAATCCGCAATACTTGCCGTCTGTCAGGGAAAAATCTTAATCGAATTAAGTGTTGCGGTAATCGGGATTATCGCTGCCGTCTGTCAATGCTATAAGATCGCAATGCAATATATCCCGCTATTATCTATCTAATAGTATCTATCTACATATCTGTGGACATTTGGAAAAACAACCTAAGTTTAAATTCGCAATTTTACAGGAGAGCAAAAAACAGTTTTGCAAGTGCACAGAGTCTTTCCATCATTTTTTTTCATAGAAGTAAGAGCGTGGCATGATAAAACAATCTTCTGTTGTTCATTTTAAATTGAATTTTTATTTCTTGGCGTAACGGTTTTTATTTAAATGGATTTCAAATAAAATAACTTATTTTAAATAAGTGCTTTTCCAAATTGTTTTTTGAAAAAAAAAAACCAAATTATCTCAATTTAGCAGAGCTGGGCGATAAGGATTACATGTGCAATCGATTACACATAGGATTACGATTACATTAATCGTAATTTCAAGTTTTTTACGATTACGATTACAGTAATTCTTATTTTTGTAACGACGATTACGATTACAGTAATCGTAATTTTTGTAACGACGATTACGATTACAGTAATTGTAATTTCAAGTTTTTTACGATTACGATTAGAGTAATCGTAATTTTTGTAACGACGATTACGATTACAGTAATTGTAATTTCAAGTTTTTTACGATTACGATTACAGTAATCCTTATTTTCTGTAATCTTAAATTACAAAATTTAAGAATTACATGTAAAAAAGTATTAAAATTGCTTTTTGATACTAAACGGTGTAGGGAGGAAAATATCACACTAATTTTCTTCGTAAAATGTGGATTTTGCATGTATAAAAAATATGTATTACAATTGCTAGATTTTACTAAACAAATTACTTAGGTTTATCTCATAACAAATTTAAAAAGTAATAAAACTCCACTGCAACTTTTGAAGATGTAAATGACCATAACTATGAAAAGCCAATATTAGATGAAGATTTATTTGACTTCGGCGGTAAATACCTAACTACATATCTATATAACAACTTAATATATATTTTATTTAAAACTCAATATACCTTTAGAAAACACTGATTTACCAGAAGTGCTTCCTGGTAGTGGCTCAAACATTATAGGAGAAGAATTTTTTAAATATTTGAACGATGCTGATAGTAGCCATGGCTGTTTTAAAAGATATCCTCTGATAAAGAAAGCATCTTTAAGATTCAGCACCCCGCTTACATCGTCAGCACCTGTGGAAAGGCTATTTTCGTTGGCTGCAACTACTTGCAGCTTTAAAAAAATAGAAGCGTCAAAAACATATGTTCACAAAAATTTTAATTGGAAATATGCAAACATTTTAATTGCAAATTTCTAATTGCATACTAAATAAATTAGCGCAAAAAGGAATCTTGACGATGTTGTGGAATGTCCAAAGTAGATTTTCGTCTTCCTAATTCACTTATTTATATTCATTTTCAATTTCAAAGATTTGAATTACAACCTAACCTAAAAATCAAATTGTGAAAACAGCGCATCAGCTGCTTACTTGCAAATGTTTACGATTTTGTGTTCAATAACTTTGGTTGATAATTTTCTCTTTTTCTCGTTTTAATCTTAATTTGTCACTGACGCTCTTCTTGCAAGTAAAGTTGTTGAACAAAGGCTATTATCACTGTTTTTTACACATTGTAATCCCAGAAAACGAGAACAGTAATCGTAATTTCAAGTTTTTTACGATTACGATTACAGTAATCGTAATTTTTGTAACGACGATTACGATTACAGTAATCGTAATTTCAAGTTTCTTACGATTACGATTACAGTAATCGTAATTTTTGTAACGACGATTGCGATTACAGTAATTGTAATTTCAAGTTTTTTACGATTACGATTACAGTAATCGTAATTTCAAAATTTCTAGGATTACGATTACTGTAATCGTAATCATCTTGTAATCGTAATCCTTATCGCCCAGCTCTGCAATTTAGGTTCTTTTTTCAAATTGATCTTCATCAAAATTTTATAGAATTTTAGCCTCCTAATTGGAATTAAGTTCATTTGACAAACTGAAATATGATAGAAAATCGACTTAGTTGCTAATTAGGTTGGTTTTTCAAAAGCATATTGAAACAAGTAAGGAAGCCTAAGTTCGAGTGGAATCGAACATTAGATACTCAGCTGTATGCTTTAATTGTTTGTTTGCGTTTGATGGAAACACGGTGTACTTCATATAAAGCGAGTGCTGCATAAAGTGGGCGTAGCCACGCCCATTTTCTAAATTTTTGTCAGTCATCCAACTATGCTTATGAATATTATTCTTTGTGCAAAATTTCATCCCTTTATGAGTTACAAAGATGTCACGTTACAAATTCCCAAAGGGTGTTCCAGAAATATCTTTGTTAAAAAGTAGGCGTGGTCATAAACCGATTTCAATAAATTTTTGCGTGTCTATTAACACAAGTTATAAAAGTGTATAAACCAAGTTTCGTCATAATATCTCAATTATTTGTCGAGTTATGGGCTCCGAAATCTCGTTGATTTCTTTGTCTGAAAAGAGGCGGTGCCACGCCCATTTTCCGAAATTTTTCTATTTTTTGTTTCCGATCTATTGTAGAACTCATGCCACAAAATTTCAATGAATTATCTTTATATTTGACAAAGATATCGCTTAAAATGTTTTTACTAGGCCACTTTATGATACCCATATATAAAAGTGGGCGTGGTCGTCAACCGATTTCGCTAAAATTTTGAACATGTATTACCACAAGTAATAAAAGTGTATACACCAAGTTTCGTCATAATATATCGATTATTTGTCGAGTTATGGGCTCAGAAATCTCGTATATTCCTGCTTCTAAAAGGAGGCGGTGCCACGCCCATTTTCCAAAATTTTTGTATATTTTGTTTTATGTCCATAGTTGGACACCGTCCATAAAATTTCAATGATATATCTTTATATTTGACAGAGATATCGCTTAAAATGTTTTTATTAGGTCACTTTATAATACCCATATATAAAAGTGGGCGTGGTCGTCAACCGATTTTGGCAATTTTTCGTCCAACCATTTGCCTAAGTAAGTATATCACGCTTACCAAATTTCATCGATATATCTTCAACGGTTTCTGAGTTATGACTCATAATCATTCAATGTTTGCCCCTTAATAAGTGGGCGTGGCACCGCCCATTTTGAAAAATTTCACCATATTTCTTCATAAGGGCCTGAGCTCAATACGTGTGTGAAATTTTATCACTCTAGCTCTATTAGTGACTGAGATACAAAATTTCCGATTTTTACTATATAGGGGAGGTGGGCGTGGTCATAGTCCGATTTCGCCCATTTTCAATACCATCCGTTCCTGTCTTGATACCAACTTATATTTCAAATTTCATCAAAATATCTAAATTTTTGCGCGAGTTATCGTGCGCACAGACGGACAGACGGACGGACATGGCTCAATCGATTTCTCTTTTCACCCTGATCGTTTTGATATATATAAGTCTATATCTATCTCGATTATTTCATTCTGTTACAATCCACCGTTAGGAAATCAAAACTATAATACTCTGTGTACTAGTACAGCTGAGTATAAAAATATGCCACCTAAATTAAATTAGGTTCTTTTTTCAAGAGGAATTCTTGCAATTTTTCTTATCACTTCTATCTTAAGTTAACCTTTAAGTGACGAGGTGAAATTTTGTGACATAGTTTACGACGTGGTGGTAAATTTTTTTCTACGCATTTTACTTAAAACTCTCAATAAAAAATAAATTTTTTTTATAATAATTTTTGCATTGGAAAGAGGTCAGTCCTTTTTCAAATGAAATTGATAAAAAAATTAATTAAATTTATTAAATCAACAAAGTTTTTACTAAAATTCACAAGGCCTTGTTCTTTCAAAATAGCGAAAACATCACATGAGAACCTTATAGATAAAAGGTAAAACAAAAACTTTCTTTAAACTTCAGAGACGGTTTTTCATAAAAAAATATATATTTTTAAATATATAATAGGAATTTTATTTATAAAAATTTTTTTGTAGAAAATGCTGGCCAGTATTTTTGAAGTTTTTTTTCATAATAACGTGAGCGTATAAAATGAACCATGAAACGAATTTTTTAATTTTTCTTCCAATAATTATTTGAAGAAGTGGTAAAATTAACAATCCATGTTAATCAAATTGCCAGTGAGAGAAGTTTTAAATGGAAATAAATTATTTTTGAAGAAAAAGTTACGTTAACGTCGAGGTGTGGTAATTTTTACACCGATATCATAATTTATCCTTTATTTGAGACCTTCTACCATAGAAACTATACTGATCGAAAATTATGATGACATGAGTAGATTCTAAAAGCATCAAAATGCTGCAGAGAAGCGAGAAGTGGTAAATTTAAAAAAATTGCATTCGAAGAAAAACTAACGTTACCCCAGACGTGGGGTAATTTTTACACCACCATCATCATTTCTCGTCAAATGTTACACCTTCCTCCATAAAAACAAAATGGGTCAATAATTACAACGAGATGGGAAGATACTAAGAGAGTAAACTTGCTGGACGGTAAGTTAAAAGAGATATTTAAAGAAATTGTAAGTCGGTGTAAAAATTACCACCACGTCGCAAGTTAAAGGTTAAGTTGCTTTGGCAAAAGCATTTGTGAAAAATATAGACTTAAGATGCTTTTCGATTCATCATATCTCCTGAACCCGAAATGATATCGTAACACCGATTAGACAGGAAGAAGCGTATTTTAAAATATATATTTATGATAAAAAAAGCTGGAAATGCACCTAGGTCGACTTAGGTTGTTCTTTCAAATGTCCACAGATATCTAAATATATATGTAAAAAAATCAATATTTTTTTAAAATTACACTTCACACACGATATTTCATCAAAATGTTACCACCGATGAGTTACATGCATAGTTTGATCATCAACCCAGCAGTATTTATGAGCTGGAAAACAGCACATATTTCCTACTGAATATTCAGTAGAGATGTAGTTCTAAAATCTGAACCTTCCCTTTCGTTTTTATATAAAGGTGGCGTCGAAAATCAACTTCCTAAAAGCTGCCGGTCGGGGGGGAAGAGTTTCTGTATGAAAAAAACGCCTGAATACGCAGGGAGAACTTCCATAGCATATATTTCAGTACACCTGATATTTTCACTGCGTGTTCAGTAATTTTTTCAGCAATGAATTTTGAACCCAGCTTCAGGTAATTTTTCATACTGAATATTCTACTGAGTATACACTTCTTTCCCTCAAATACTGCTGGGAAACTTTGATGAACTTATGTGTGTGCCATACAGCCAACATGTTATCTATGGCCAACATATAATGGACTGCCTAAATGTATGCTTCAAAAATTTTCATACAATGTGCGAAGAAAATATATGCATTGCCAAACGAAGCTTAAAAATTAACAATTCAAGTTCTAATGATATCAGAAAAAGCAAAACGATATTTTCAAGCTGGATTTATAACCCAGCTATCACTCCGACTACACTTTTCAGAATATCTGGACACTTTGTGGTGATGAAACATGCTTTTTTGGGAAGGTCCTTAATGAACCAGAATGATGTTTTTTATCATTAACAGGGAACACATAGCACAAAAATAGAATTGTTCTGAACAATTTGTTGGGTTTTAATTTTTTTTTTACCACCTTAATGTAGGTACACATCGTACGTGTATATGCAAATTATTCCAGATAGATTTATTGCTTTAGATTCTAAATTTTAGAATGACATTTTTTTATGGATTACTAGCTGACCCGGCAAACTTCGTTCTGCCCAAAATAGATTTTTTTATTAATTTCATTTCAAAAATTGTTATTACACCGGTATTATTTTTAATAGAAAATTAACGATTTTTCACTACTTCATTGTGTATACAACTTCAAAAATATATAATTTTAGTATTCAGTTTAAGGCTGCACGATACACAACATTTTTAGTTTTCTGTTCCGGATATTTATTTTCACTGAGTATTGGCTATTTTCACTAAGTAAGAGGATTGATATATTATACCTCCATAATGGTTTTCAGGCCACTCCTCCAACCCTTTTAGATATATTCAGCCTCAAAAGTTTAGTACGTATGGGAGGTGCAATGCCCCATTTTTCGATAAACCTTTTTTTTTTTTGGGTGAACATGGTATTGATAGGTATCGTATATCTGCATAGTGATTTCTATGTACATGCCATGGGCACCTTTAAGGATATTTAGCCTTAAAAATTAAGAACGAATGGGAGGTGCCACGCCCCCTTTTCCCCAAACTACTGTTTTTTTCATAAGCACGCTATTGATATCGTTAATCTCCTGATCAATTTTCAGGTCCCAACCTTAAACTCTTTTATAGATATTCAGCTTGAAAAATTAAGTTTGTATGGGTGGTGCCACGCCCCCTATTCCGATAACCTACACTTTTATGCGCAAAAATTGTTTTGATATCATATAGCTCTATACCAATTTCCAGGTCCCTAACTTAAATCCTTTTAAAGATATTCAGCTTAAAAAATTAAGTGTTGTTGGGAAGTGCCACGCCCCCTTTTCGTATAACTCCTATTATTTTGCGTTAATATGGAATTGTTATCGTTTATCTCCAAACCCATTTCCAAGCCCCTAGCGTAAACAATTTTAGAGATATTCAGCATGAAAAATTAAGTTTGTATGGGAGGTGCCACGCCCCTTTTCTGATAACCCCCACTTTTCTGAGTGAGAAGGGTTTTGATATCACCTACCTCTATACCAATTTTCAGCTCCCTACCTTAAACTGTTTTAGAGATAATCAGCTTTAAAAATTAAGGTTGTATGGGAGGTGCCACGCCCCCCTAACATTTTTTAATTTTTTCTTCGACTAAACCTTCGCGGGGTAACAACAAACAAACCCCCCTAAGGAAGTATTCGATTTGGTTCAGCCGTTTTCAAGTTTTAGCGTTACAATTAAATACCAAATCATTTTTATATATATAGAAGATGAAGCTGCACGTGTCTAAAACGAGCATATATGTACATACATGTTATTATTATTTTTTCATTTTTTTTTTTCAATTTTCATTTTCATGCGGCATTACATTAACTACTGACGCTATATAATCATGCGCCTTTTTATACCAGTAGCAAATACATAGAAGTTAATAAACAAATTTTATTAAAAATCCAAATGTATACCACCTTTTTTCAATTAATTTCGTTTAATTCTTTTTATTTTTAAGAATTTAAATATTCTTCGTATTATCTTTTTTTAAAACTAATATACATATTATGCTTCTACCAAAGCTAATCATTTAAGCGAATGGAAATGGGACGACGATAGTTTTATACAAAATACAAATAAAAAGCAAAGATTTTAGGCAAATTAAAAACAATTTGTATTAGTAATAGGCCATAGATTTCAATAATTATTTAAATTTTGAAAAGAGCTTTTCGGCCGATGAAAATTAAAAGGCAAATTTACATTCCCTTCATTCTCCTACGCAATTTTGCAAATTTTACAATTTTGCAATTTTTACAATTTTGTAATTTTTACAGTTTGCAAATATAATAAATATTTGGCAAAAACTTATTAACGTTAAACAAAAACGAAATTAGCTGGCGTTACTTTATGACTGTACATATTATGAGTATGTAGTACTATGTACGCAGTCTTGCGTTTGTAATTTCGTTTTTAGTTTTTTTGCTTTGCTTTACTTAAAAACATTTTAACAAATGAGCATTATTGCATGGCCACAAGCGTACAATGCTTTTTGTTTGCTTTACAAGATTCATACAATAAGTTAATTTATTTAAAAAGCTAAGCAATAATTAATTTAATTATAATTTATATAGGATTTTGGTTTCTTTGTTTTAATTTCTTCTATGTGGACACATGCAGTTTAGCTAGAAATATTTTTTTTTGTTTTTTTGTATTTACAGCAAATTGGTGTTTGATGCGATTTTTTGGGGCGTCGATGATGGAACATGTTGAAATTTTTAGTTTTTATCAAGCCAATTTAGTATTAAAACTGAAATGAAGAAGAATTTTTAAATGTTTGCCACCAAAGTTTTAAAAATGCTAAATTTTTGCATACTCACGGCCTTTAAAAGCAGCACACGATCAGTTATATGTTAAAGTTACCACATTTGCACTTCCTAATCAACTCAAATTCGACACGCTTACGTCCATGGCAGATTATTGCAAAACAGCGCCGTACCAATCACATAATAACTCGTAAACCACACCAATATCGAACCAGCTTTTGAACGCAATTTAATTTGATCGAATGTCTTGGGCAGTTGATCTGCAGCAAACCAATATAGGCAGGGCGTAGCTGAGCACAATAATCGCGTCGACACTTGAATGTGCACAAAGAACGTACAAAAGACCGTTAGCACCAATGCATGCAACACAAATGGCAGTGACTTATATTCCTTCACCAGCTGCGCAAACGGGTAATGAGGCAGGAGAGTGCGTAGAAAATGTCTAAAGTATTTACAGCAATGATAAAGTAGGAACGCCAACACCGGTAATGCCAACATGAAGTTGGGCAATTGTTTCCATTCATAATAGCGCAAGAAGCCAACATTCCAATAATGCGATTGTATGTACGAGTAGGGGAATGGAAATGTCTTATCGCACCATGGCGAATTCTCTGGCAGTCGTTGTCCCGCTAAAACATAGTTCTGCTTGCGCGCATATTCCAGCACAGCCGGTGAATGTGCCACGACAGCTGGGCGATCTCTAATACAAAATTGTTCGAATGCATAGAAATAGAAGAATGTTAGTGGCATTAGCGCAACAAATAGGCAAGTTAGTAGCTTTAGCGTAGTAAAACAACGATTATATGTCTTCATCAAATGATTTACAATGCTATGGCGCAGCATAAAATAAATGGGATAGCCAGCATTCAATAAACCATTCGAGCGGCTAACAATCGAAAGCGCCAACGTCACTGTGGTGCGCACAAAACGAAATCCCGATACACATTCCAACATCAGTTGCAGCGATAGCCAGCAGTAGAGCGCTTCCGAATAGGCGGCTGTAAAAAATATTGAAGCTGGATTAAAGCAGAACAACAGCACAGCATTCCAACTCTTATTCGGATCTTTGAAAATGCGCTGCGTCAGTTCGTATAGAGTAGTAGCTGCTTTGCAAAAGCAGAAGACATTCAATAGCACAGCTATAACCAAACACAAGCTACGCAGTGATACTCCCATATTGAGCGCGTAAAATGCATTTGCGCCGGCACGCACCACCAACGGAAAGAGTGGATAGAATGCTAGCGTTTGTTCGTATGTATATGAATATTCCGCAATGTGTAGATAATATTCGCCGTCCCAGTGACGTAAGCCACCCAAACAAAATTGTACGCTGCGATCAAGCCAACTGCTATCGCCAGTAGTGCTATTTATTTGGTCGCCATTGGCATGCACAACATTGTTTTCTAAAACTTTCTGTTGCATTTGCTGTTGCTGATAGTGGTGATGCTGCTGTGTGTCTGCTATCGGTGCGCGAAATACGTCTGGTTTGTGATCAGGCAGCAGGTGATTGGCCAAAAGCTGCAACACCAAAATAATCACACGACTAGCAAATGCTAACTTTGTTACTTTCTCAGCCATAATTTGTTCTTGTAGTTGCTTTCTCTAATTGCTTTTCTGCTGCGCTCCACTTAAACCTTACTAATGCATTGATAAATACGATTTGACGCGTTTGCAGTATACAGCTTTGGTAATGACTCAATACCAGTATGTCGTCAGCAAAATTGGTATCGTTGTTGGTTGCTGCTTTCCAAACAGCTGAAAATATAGTAATATTTATTTTTTTCCTTTTTTTATGTAAACATACCAAATGCCGGTCGTCAGCTGGACATTTGGCATTGCTCTAGTAACGAAAATCTGTAAGTGGTTGGGTATTCAACAACCGCAGCTGATCGCAAATTCATCCAACATACATACTTACATACAATTGTGCATAGATGCAGTTACGGAGTGCTCTGCACACGGGTTATAAGTTCACTTTCTTTTGCTGACACAATTTTCCACAGAAAATAAAACACCTAAATTCTGTCTGTCCACAACAATTTTTTCGATTCTCCGTCGATGACATTTATCTCAGTGATGGTTATTTAGTATAACCCGGTTATGCTATGACCGATATTCGGTTTATTGGCTTGAGGTACCAAAGAACGTAAATTTACGTTCCAAGACCCAAACTACATACGATTACCGAGGAAAGACACTTAGGGCTTTTTCACATTACTCGGTACGACTGCGGATCGACATTTTTTCCTCGGTATTTTTAGCTTACCGAAACGATTCAGCGTTGCTGTGTTTTTCACACTTGTGGGAATACTTTCGGTGCGTAATCTTCAGAAAATAAGAAAACAAACATCGAAATTTACAATATAAAATCTTAAAATTCAACAAATCATTCAATAACAACAATAATCATGCCTATTGCGGTATCCGGCGGATGCCTTTCGCAGGGAATGCGAATCGTTTTGATAAAATTTGATATTCTCATAACGCATCGTCAATGCAGTCCGGGAATAAAAAACATGTTGATAAAGCAGTTCGAGGATTCACCGCATTCCTATAACCGTAATCGAAACGCAGTAGCTGTAATTTCTTTTGATTTCGATTCGTCATAAAATTGGTGCGGATTCAATAGAAATTTAAAAAATTGAATTTTCATTGCGTAGTAAATTACAATGAAATTTAACGAATAACAAAATAATTCATACATATATTTTAAGTAAATATACATATATGAGTTAATTTTATTTTTAAATGGAATTCGTACGAAAAACGTGGGCAGTTTTCCTTTTTGATTGAGCGGAAGAAGCTTAACGAAAACATCGCAAAATAACATGAGCAAGCAGTCTCCAGAAGTTGATCTGAGTTTTGGACAACATTAAGCACGGATTTGAATGCTTTGGGACCAACATCAAAATTACTTGGTCTTAATCCAAATCCTGTATTAAGATCAAGCTAACAAATAACCGCTTCCAAATGCAAGTTACAGGTGGAGGACAAAACGCAGAAGTTCACTGGAAGACATTTTGGTAGGCTCTGTAGCGCGATGATCAAAATATAAGCGTTGATTGCGAACCATCCGTTAATAATTCGAGGCCAAATGCAGAAGTACAAAATTTAGCGAGTACTTCGTAAGAAATTGGAACAGCTTCAAGTCCGCAAACACAACAAAGAGTACTTCCATTTGCAAAAAAAAATCAAATTTTCTTCAATTTATTCAATTATATTCTTTCAAAATGCAAATAAATCACAACTGACAATGTAGTAAAATGTAAAAAAGCTTTTGACATGATACGCAGGGTGAATCGATAAAGCAGTAATCCGACGGTTATGGTAATAGCGTGAAATTTGACCGGCGAGGGGAGTGCGAATCGGATGGCATTCGCGGGAGTGGCATCCGTCCGATACCGTAATAGGCATGAATGTCTTCTAGTGAAGACGAAGACATTATAACTTGCAACATTTATAGCCACAACGAGTTTTTTACTGACTTTGTTCTTCTTCTTTTATAACGCCGCAAAAATGTATGCAGTAATTTCTCCAATTTTACTGACCGGTCTTACCGCGTTGCGGTATACCGAAATTAATCCGCTCCGATTTCATGTATGCAACACTAATGTGAAAGTACCAATTGAGATACATGTGGTCGGTAAGGTTTCGAGTAATGTGAAAGCGCTCTTATAAAAACACGCACATATGTATATATGTCTGTAGAACACCTTTTTGCATAGGCGGTCTTCGGCCGCGATTTAAACAAATAACCCTCAGCCGGCAAAATTCCCTTTCTGGGATAATAACTATGGATCCATCCAACTATTAAAAAAATTACCAAGCCTCCGGTTTTTATTTCCGTTTTGAGATCTGTGAGAGGCCCTCTACACCCCTGAGGTCATTTTTCTCGGACTGTGGTTCCCTAATGTAAAGCCGACCCTGTTGGTAGACAGATGGAAATCTGAGCCATGCGCTGTAAACACCTCGAACATGACTAGCAACATTTTTTCTTATTTCTGTATTAAAAATTGCTCGTTTTTTTTTTTGACGCAAGTCCACAGTTAATCGGTACTCATATTGCTTTGATGAGTTCACATCACTATTTTATCCGGCAGCTCAGGGTTGCCATCAGTCATTGAAGCGAGTATAAATTAATAGCATAACATATATGGCATGCCATCAAAATTTGTCTTCAATCCCTTGTGATTCTCCTTTTCGACATAATTCTTGCTCCAAAGATTTACTTTATGCTATTCATTAGATGTAGGTAGCATTATTTAATTCACCATCTTCATTAGATGTTCCATCATTTTCCAAACTCAAGTTTACAGTTTTAATCATTTTAATTTTGAATTTATTGTAGAAATATATTAATACGGTGCCCAGCGGCATAGGTATTTGTCACCATTACACTTTTTAAATAATATACATACCTAGTTTAACCAAAATTAGGGTGTTCCTATTTACAACTAAGCTTCATAACTATATTTTACTACCTCCGCCTTTCATTATCGAATCTCGACATGAAATGCCTCCACAAAAGCGTCCGCTATACGTTTGTGAATCTCGTTGACCTCAGCCTGCGTTAATGTGCGCTCCATATGTCTGTATACAATGCGAAAGCACACACTAGATTTACCAGTTTTGGGATGTTTGAAACGATCAACCAGACTGATCTATAAGAAGAAGAATAAGTAAATAGCATGAAACCGCTTAGACAGCTTTTCAAACACTCACCTGCTCCACCACATCACCGGCCACCGAACGCACAAGATCATAAAAGTCATTGCTAGCAAAACCAACATCACTATCAATTTCCACACCCGTTGGCAGCCAAAATGATAGATCATTCGTACATTGCGGATAAACGGATATCGGTTTATATTTGGGTAAATCGTGCAGATTTTCTTCACTGAATTGATTTAAAAACCCACTATCATTTGACCAAAACAAGCGTATATCGGGTATATCGAAGAGTATCATTGCCAAACGCTCCAAACCCAAACCGAATGCATAGCCGATTTGATTATGCGCACCCGAACGTTGCAATATTTCATGACGCATAATACCACAACCAAGAACTTCCATCCATTTACCCTTATACAGTATTTCCAACTCCCACGATGGTTGCGTAAAGGGAAAATATGTGTCCACCCAACGGCATTCCAACTGTGTGCCAAATAAATCGCGCGCCAAACCCTCCAAAATATTTTTCAATTCGTGCTCCAGCAGTTTTACAGCTTCAAGCGTGTGACATGGTTGCTTCATTTGATCCAAACACTTGGATGAGGTTGGCGCTGACGAAGTTTGCGATGCAGAGTTTTGCAAATTAAATTGCCAGTCTTTTTCAAAAATTTCCAAATCTAAATTGCGACCGAATAGTATATCTTTCGTTACCAAACGCGCTGCATCCAATTGATGAAAGACGGGATAGTGTGAGCTATCGATTTCATCACGTCTATAGACATCACCTGTTATCAGAAAGTTATCCAAGCCGCATGCTATCAGTTCGGCTTGATGGGCTGTGGTGTGTGCGCGCAGCAAATTATTGCGATTAATGTAATAGCAATCCGTTTTGGCGCGACTCACATGATCGGCAGGTATAAGTAAATTATCGAAATTCTGTTCGATCGTTACAATCGGACTCAATTGATCGTAGACAGAAAATAATGGATTACCTCTTGAATTCCTATAGGCAGCATAGAAATAATTAACTATACGTTGTCTTACAATCGAAAGCGGATGATTGCGTTGTAGATGTTTGTTCAGACCCAAGTAGGAGAGTATTTTCGGTGTAACATTTGTCCATTCGTCGGTGGCATATCGTTGACCATTGATTTCTATAGCACCTTTAGGAATTGTAGCACTAACGCTGCTGGCCGCCATACATCGGTCAGCTGGTTTTCTGCCGCTGCTGGTGGTGTTGGCCAACCCGCGAAGTTGCGTTTCTTGAATTGAGTTTACTTGTTTGCTGTGAGTTACTTTTGTTGTTGCATAAAGCAGCTGGCGCCATTGTCGTAAGACTAACATTCTAAATGTTACAGTAGTAACTTTACTTACTTGTAATGTCTATTTTATTGGATTCACTTTAGTTAGACGACGGTCTGCAGCAGATAATTGTTTGTATTCATTTTTTTTTTGTATGATATGTCATATGGTGCGTAGACGGTTCTGATCAGCTGTTCGATAGGTTGCCATATCTGATAAAAGATTTGTGTGATGTGGTGAATTTTATTTACACTATGCTGTTGATCTGTGTTTTTTTTAGAACTCTCAGGTGTGCAATTAGAATATTCCATTACTTTCTAATAGTTCCACCAGCTCACTCTGCTAACTTTACTGGACACATTTCCAGTATAAAAATTTACTAGAAGAAAAAATGTCAAAGCAAATATGTGACAAATAAAAAACTAAACAGCAAATCAAATTAGTTACTTTTAGTTAGAAAAGAAAATTAAAATATATGATTTGCTAGCTAATTTTTTTGCAAGCAAAGTGGAGAAACAAAGCTAATAGGGGATCAAGGTGTCAAAGAAAATCAGATAATTATACGGACGTTTGTATGTATGTATGTTCACCTGCAAAACTTACAACGATCGATTGTTTATAATTTGATAACGACATTTATAAATACCATAGATGGGCACTTTTAAGTACCAGTAGTAATTCATTATTTTTACCTTTTTTACTGCCTACTTAGAATTTTTTACAGTAATAAGTAACGCTTCACTTGTTACTTAAAAAATTTTACAGTAATAAGTATCGCTTTACTTATTACTTAAAATTTTTTACAGTAATAAGTACCGCTTTACTTATTACTGTAAAAAATTTCAAGTAATAAGTAAAGCGTTACTTATTACTTTAAAAATTTTACAGTAATAAGTAATCTTTACTCGTTACTCTAAAAATTTTACAGTAATAAGTAATATTTACTTGTTACTCTAAGACTACTTAAGTATCGAGGATACAGTAGTGACTACTGAGTAGTCTAAGAATTGGCATACACACACACGCTCACTGATGAGCACAAGCGCATGCGTTAACGAGCATCTGAGAGATGATGCCCAATAAACATAATAGAAAAAATCTCGAACGTTGAAAAAAAAATTATACAAAATTTTAAAATCAGAGCATTTTAAAATTCACAACTAAACGTATTCTCAATTTTTTCTCAAATATACCGAGGTACGTACCTAGGTATGTATAAATGAAGAACATGCAAATAAAAACTATATTTGCTCGGTAAAACTTGGGAAGCAAAAATTTATTTAAAAATCAATTGTAAATTAAATGTAAATTTATCTTAAAAACAAAAGTACATATTTATTTGATATTAAATAAAATTGCTCTTCATCCAAATGTTATTTGAAGCAGTGGCTGGAAATATTGTAATTGTATTCTAGGTTAAGGTTTTATAAAAGTTGTTATATTCTTCAGGAATGGTACAAGCCTTTTAAGTTGAGAACATTTGAGATGCATTTGGGTTTTGGTATACATATGTATGTATATACAGTTGCTTACAAATACATCTCAAATTGAGAATACGTTTAGTTGTGAATTTTAAAATGCTCTGATTTTAAAATTTTGTATAATTTTTTTTTCAACGTTCGAGATTTTTTCTATTATGTTTATTGGGCATCATCTCTCAGATGCTCGTTAAGGCATGCGCTTGTGCTCATCAGTGAGCGTGTGTGTGTATGCCAATTCTTATGCCGTTTTCTTTTCTCGAAAAAATGTTGCCCTGTTTGATTTTCTTAGCCATTCTGTAAGCTTGTGTGGTTATTTCAACGAATGTTGTCCTCTGATTAAGTAAGAGGGCACCATTAACTACAAGTTCAGCCATTTTATAAAAAGTCATGTTACGTAATTCGATAATTGAGATATTCAAGGGCAACATTTTTTGTCAGAAAAGAAAACGCCATTAGACTACTGTATCCTCGATACTTACGTAGTCTTAGAGTTACAAGTAAATATTACTTATTACTGTAAAAGTTTTAGAGTAACGAGTAAAGATTAGCGGTACTTATTACTGTAAAAAAATTTAAGTAATAAGTAAAGCGATACTTATTACTGTAAAATTTTTTAAGTAACAAGTGAAGCGTTACTTATTACTGTAAAAAATTTTAAGTAAGGAATATTCTTTTACTGCTTACTGTTTGCTTTACTGAATTACAATATTACTTCAGTATGCCCATCTATGATAAATACATATGTACATTAGAGTGCACTTAATTTGTATGAACAAATAAAAAGTTCATAAAAAATCCCCACAAACGGTAATAACATGGACAAAGATATTACAGATAAATTTTGGTCCCGATTGGCGGCGTTTAAGGCTTGGCGCATTGGTCAAGAAATCCAAATAATAATAAAAACAAAAGATAACAAATATAGATTTGGTACCAATTAAAGTTGGTTTAGTGGGGTTTTAAGGGCGTCAAAGTTTAGATGGCCACAGAAGGCTTAAGAATTTAGTGTCGCATATAGTAATTTGAACTTTGAACTACGGTAAACAACCACTAAAACATTTTCAATCGCTACCAAATTGAATATTTATTGCCTATGGTTGACCAGTTTTTTTTATTAAGTAGAAGAAGTTATGGATCCATTTCGTAGATCACCACATCTCCTCATTAGACGTCTTAGGGTGCGTTTATGTCGGAGCAATAGAAGAAAGAAAGATAGCTGTGCGTGATAAACGCTTATCGGAATAGCGCTATTGAGTGTTTATGTCGGAGCAGTGATAAGAGCAATAGTAGCGAAGAGGTCAATAAGCGGAGGTAATAGCGCTGTTCGACCAAAGCATATAGCGCTATTGAGTGTTTATGTCGGAGCTAAGCTAGCAAAGAGTGGAATAGCGCTGTTATCTGCGTATATTGAAGCTATGGTACTAGATTTGTCTTTAGTGTATTGTGGTACTTAAATAAAAATTTTAGAGTAACCGAAAAGGAGAAGAGACGTTGTTATTTTACACATAATAAATATTTACATATATTTCTGCTCCACACATACTTATCTATATATTTCATTTTTTTTAATTTGAAAGGTTATATAAAAATTGTGTATAGAAAGTAATAAAACACATAAACAATGTCCCTCTTATTCATAAAAAATAAAATAGATTTATAAAATTTTAGAAATCGAAAAATTTTATGAAAATGCCACTTAAAAATTTTTAAAACCTATTTTATTTTTTATGCATGAATTCGTATATATTTACTTACGTTTGGCTTTCATTTCACATGCTACGGCCGTCCACAGTTTATCCAAGACAAGCCTATTGGGATGATTTGGATTTCTTTGATCCCACAAAGGTTGCCTTTTAAAAATTGCACTGATGGAACTTTCTGTTTCCATAATGAATAGCGCTAATCGACTAAAGAAAATCAATGAATTAATTTTCTTCGCTCTTATACTTTGATACGCGCTTATAGCGCGGCTCCGACATAAACAGAAGTACAGAACTCCCATTTACAATTTTCGTTGCTAGTATCCACTCTTTCTTCTATTGCTCCGACATAAACACTACACGCGTTTCCCATAAGGTATTTTCTCTGCTATGATAATAGCGCTAATGTGGTGAATTTCTTTAGTCACCCACTGCTCCGACATAAACAGAAGTACAGAACTCCCATTTACAATTTTCGTTGCTAGTATCACTCTTTCTTCTATTGCTCCGACATAAACACTATACGTGATTTCCGTAAGGTATTTTCTTTGCTATTATCTGTGGTGAGCTTAGCGCTTATCGCAGCTCCGACATAAACAGAAGTACAGAATTCCCGTTTACAATTTTCTTCGCTATCTTTCTTTCTTTCTTCTATTGCTCCGACATAAACGCACCCTTAGGCGGCCTCAACCGAGGATCGAAGCTGCATCGTTTCGATTGGTAATCTAATGGCATCCCACTAGGCTACCACCGCCTTGTGCTTTGTTTCGCTTAATTATCAATTTTCCTTTATCACAATCTACAATAAAAATTATTTTATTTTTATTTTTTACTCCTCATAGAGTTTTCTTAGCCTTAACCCCAGTGCGCCACACCTTAACCACCAAATTTATCTGTGATATATTTATTCATATTACTAACATTTGAGGGGGCGGGACAGTAAGAAGTCGTTAATTTGAATTTCAACAGCACTCTAATGTACATACATACATATGTGTGTAACAAAACTTACAATTAACATTAGAAGATTAAAAAAAATTCGCACTAAGTTTATTATCTATCTTCTCTCTGATGCATTGCTTTTCGACAATACACGATTTTTGCGATTGCCTCAGAGTCTGTTATATTTGTTAGTTTTTTATGCTGAATACAGTTTCCTTTGAGGGCTTCAAACAAACAGTAGCACTATGACGAACCCGAAAACTTTTCTAATATTATGCATCTTTTTGAATTCATATATCACAGGTAAGACGAATTAACAGAGATTAATATTAATACTTTATCAATACGTACCTCATTTACTAAAAATTAACTCTTCTATAGCACAGGAGACGTCATGTAAAGCTCAAGGGAATCAAATTGGTTATTGCGCTTTATACGAAAACTGTCCGCAATTTCACAATGTCATGTTATATAAGGGGATTTTTAATAACCCCGATTGCCGACAGTCTGGACTTGTAAGTGATTTTATTTAATTTTTTTATAAAAACCGATTATTTAACAAACAAAAAAATATACAGATTGGTGCGGTGCTCTGTTGTCCACATACTAGAAGTGAATCTTCGACAAAAACTAGCTCAACTGTAATCTCAACTACAACCCCAACACCTCAAACAACTCCCCAACCCCTAGACTTACCTTCACGTATTGAGATTTCAACGGCGAAAACGGAAGAACTAAACCCTAATGGTTTGGCATTGCTGAATCAGCATAAATGTGGTCGGATTCTTACGGATCGTGTAGCAAATGGTGTAAATGCTGGTTTAGACGAATTACCCTGGGTTGCTATGTTACTTTATGGTGCAACACTTAAGCCTCTCTGTGGTGGTTCTATAATAGCGGAACGTTGGGTGCTGACAGCAGCTCATTGTATTCGCGGAGATTTGTAAGTACATATGTATGTATGTATACGTCTGTATAATCCTTTTAATGACATTGTTAATTTTTATATTCAGACAACTCATTCGTTTGGGTGAGCACAAATTTTCTACGAACCGGGATTGCATAACCGATAATTTGTGTGTCACACATCAAGAATTCGGCATTGAAAAAACTATAGTGCATCCAGAATTTGATTCTCAAGTGTACTATAAAGATATTGCTTTGATCAAGCTGAATGATACTGTACAATTTCAAAGTGAGTTTACTAAATAATATGGAACATTCTTTTTATTTACATGCAATATGGAACATATTTAAGCAGAAATCAAAGTGGTGAGTTCTATGTGACAGCCAATAAGGTCAATGGAAATAACGTCAATTGACACTATTTCCCACACTGTTGCAAAATGAAATCAACGGAAATTTGGAAATAAAGTAATTGAACTAATTTGAATCTAAAGTGGGTCGATTTAGAGATATTCTTCCAGAAAACATTATTGCCTGTCAGCGAGTTTTAGGTGAGTGTACTGTATACAATATGCAGTAAGCTCCATTAAACTCATCAAACACTCACCACTCGAATTGAGCAAAAAATACATATATACCATACATAAGACTTTCTTTGAAGATGACAAGCAGTGCCACTATAGATTTGTATGCAAGATTCGTGTGTTGGGTTTGGAGAACTTAATGTCAGCCCTGAATTTGTCGCCGAGCCGTTTGCATACAAGTCCTCTGTGCTACTATCGCCAAGTACTTAAGCTTTATTTCACAATACTATTACTGCTTATTCTTTCGTAGCTGCCATAAACATTAAACCCATCTGCTTGCCGACACAGCCACAGGAATTTGCAGTAACATCCGGTAATATCATAATAATTGCCGGCTGGGGACTAAAAGAAGATGGTGAGTTTTCTAAAATACAAGACTATTCAAATTTTATAGATTCTCTTAACATGTATATAATTTTTTTCATACTCAGGCCAACAAGCTGATGTGCTACAAAAGGGCTCACTTACATTTGAGCAAGTCAATGTTTGTAGAAGCGTTTATTCTCGTTATTTGGTTGATGATTCGAAAATTTGCACGCGTGCTGGCATTAACGATACTGTATCTTGTCGTGGCGATTCGGGTGGTCCACTATTTTGGAAGACAGGCTTTCGCACAGCACGCGGTCGCTCTAAGCAACGTTACACGCAAATTGGGGTGGTATCTACGGGTTTTATGTATCGTTGTGGCGGCTTAACGCGAATACCGTTTATGTTTGAAAATGTAACAAATTCAATGGCATGGTTAACGAATGCTATTTCCAGTTGAGAAGTACAAAAGAGATATGCACTTGTTAATAGAGTAAATGCCTGTCTCCACACACATAACTTAATTGGCAGTCGAACAATCTCATCAAGTTATTCGCGAACTAACCCATCTCCACGTAGCTAACGTCGTTCAGTTTGACATTTCCCATTCCTTTCGACCAGGCCAAAAAGCTCTATTAGCATAAGTATAAATTTCCCATTCTTGTTCTTCTTCAATACGGTTGAATTTACTTGCTGTAAAAACTAAAACTGAAAGTTTACGATGTAGAAAAGTGTAAGTTAAATAAAGTTATAATTTTATATACAACAGGGCTTACTAATTTAGTCAATATGTATTTTTGCTTATTTTTGCGTTTTTGTTTTGGGCTGTTTGTCAGATTTTCGATAGATTTTCGATACGAAATTAGGCGTCGATTTTACCGGGGTTGGTGAGATACATAGTTCAGAATTAACAACGTGTTTTACAAAAATATATGTAATTTTTTTATTTATAAATAAATTATTTTAATTTAATACTTTACATAAAATTCATACAAGAATGTACATTAGGGCGTTCCACAAATGTATGGAGTCTATTTTTATACCATATTTCTTCAAACTCATCCCCTAGATCGATGCTAATATAGTCGAAGATGCCACATATGAATTTTTGTACCAAAAGGGGACGTGTTAGGGGTATCGCATGGGTGTCAAACTTCAGAAAACTCTATGGATACTCAAAAAATTAAATTAAATTTTATGTATATCTTAACAGACGGCAGCGATAATGCCGTTAAATCGATTCAAATTTTACGCCGACAGACGGCAAATATAGCGGATTAACAAAACAGCCGAAGGAAGGTAGGCGCAGCGTCGAATTCCAAAACATCTTTTTTTTATTTACAAAGGTAGAGTGTAAGGTCAAAATCAAAGCGAATTCACGTCATGTTGAATAGAAATGGGCGAGGCCCAAGCGAATTCAGATTTCAACCAAGTCGAAATATCATTATGACATTACACTCTACCAATTACAATAACAAAATATATACATGGGAAATTTCTGAATTCGCCACCGGGCCTACCTTCCTAGATCGGCCTTGCTACCAATTAAAATAACAACTTACATTGGAAATTTCTGAATTCGCCTATGAGCCTACCTTCCTAGATCTGCCTTGCTACCAATTAAAATAACAACTTACATTGGAAATTTCTGAATTCGCCTATGAGCCTATCTTCCTAGATCTGCTTTGTATTCTTCTTTTTCTTCACTTTCATTCACAATAGAGACTTTTTGCCAGAGATGTCATTACAAAATGCTCTAATCCGCTAAAATTTTGAGAACTAACTCAAGAAATATTCCGGATTACCGCCAGTTTATTCTCAAGTTAACTCCAAATTAGCTAGATATTCCGGATTATCGCTACCGTCTGTCAATGTTATAATGCCCAAAATCGATAGTACTACACTCAAGGATACCAAACATAAATTTTGGACCCGATCGATGACGGTTAAGGGGTGACGCACAAGGGTCAAAGTGCATATAAGCTGAGCACCCGTGGCAGTGATCCAGATACGGATACGAATTTTGCAAGCAAATGCAACAACAATTTTGTGATTCTGATATTTATCTGGATCAAAAATATCTATTACAGTCTATACGGATCCGAAATTCATCCAGATAAATATCGGGATCACAAAATTGTTTTTGTATTTGCATACAAAATTTTTATCCGGATCTGGATCACTGCCACGGGAACTCACCTATAACCATATGTGACCTCTGTGTAACACCGCTTAACCGTCTCCTGTCGGGTACAAAATATGTATATATTTGGATTCTTCGTATACCGGATCCGGTAGTTAACACGTGGAGTTAACATTTTAGGAGTTATACGCAAATTAAAGTGGGTACTTTTTGTGTTTTATATTTCAGTGGTTATCCTTTAGGTCCTGTTCACATTGGATTTTTCCACTACAGGTGTCCTTTTTCTTTTTAATACCTTTTTTTTATCCCTTAGCGACCAAATAATGTATTGAAATCGGAAAAATTTGGACGGTGGCGAATTTTCGATTTCCTCAATATTTGATCCTTTCAAAAAAAAAAAAAAAATTTGGATATCCTTGAAAAAGGAGCAGCTCGGATTTTAATTTCAACGGATGTTTCATCTATAAACATCACATAACACAACCCCACTTTCCTTTTTCCTCGACATTTTCATGCAACCTATCGTCGCTTCCTGCCTACCGTGCGGACTCTCAATTTTAAGCATTAGATACATATAAAAAAAAAAATTATGAAATTATTGGTCTTTACTTTGGCCTGAACTTTGGCCCCTGTACCATCGCGATACTCCTTAACCATTTACGACCGGAACTAAAATTTATATGTGATATCTTTGACTGTGCTGTGACCGATTTGGGGGGTGAAACCGCAGAAAATCGCTAATTCGATTTTAAGGACCACCCTAATGTATGTACAACACATGGTAGTTTACCGCTTTACCGCAATCAATCAAACAAGTTCCGTTAAAGCGTGTACCGCATATTTTTGAAAAACATCTTGATAATTATCCACCATATGTACAATACCACCACCGCGCGTCTTCGCCGTACAACGTTGAAAATTATGCTGCTTCGCCATATGGTTATTCAAATTGCCCACACACTGATACGACTTGCCGCAAATGGCACAACTAAATGGCTTCTCACCACTATGCACCAACGCATGTGCGCTCAAATGGCCGCGCGTAAAAAATGCCTTCTCACATTGATTACATTTAAATGGACGCTTCTCCAGCGCCACATGCGAACGCATGTGCGTACGTAAATCCGATTTTGTTGGCCAACGTTTGCCACATTCCAAACACTGGAAAATGCGCTCCTTCTTCTCGCTGGTGTGTACGCGCATGTGCGACAGCATTTGGCTGCGCAACACAAAACGACGCGAGCAATGCAAACACTGGAAGGGACGTTCATTCAAGTGCACCGAACGTCGATGATAGTTGAGTGTGTGGCGTGCTGCGAAGGTCCTATCGCAATCCTGACATTTGTACATACCTTTGCCCACCTTGTGCACGGAAATCATATGCAATTTGAGTTGAAAGCTGCGCGTAAATTTCTTTTCACATCTAGTGCAATGATAAAGACACTTGTTGTCCGGTTGCTTGTGGGACTCTGCTGATGATAGTGTACTATCGTCGCTGGTCCCAGAGATTGTACTGTCGTAGTCAAGCAGATTTGCATTGGCTTCAGCGTCGTGCGCTTGTTGAACGCTTGCCGACGTTGACGAATCTTCAACGAACGCATCTTCAACAAATGCATCTTCAACAAATGCATCTTCAACAAATGCATCTTCAACAAATGCATCTTCAACAAATGCATCTTCAACGAACGCGTCTTCACCAAGCGCATCTTCATTTATTAAGTCCAACTCTTCATTAGCTCTGCATGTGCGAAAGTTTCCACTAAAGTAATTTTCATCTTCTTCCCTTATTGTAGCGCCTCCAGTCTGCCACACAAGCCCATGTGCGTTATTATTCTCTTCCAATTGCAGCAAATCATCTAGCAAAGCCAGTTCGTTCGCACCTAAACGTAGTAAATAGGTTTCACTTTCTATCAGATTTTGTGTATTTTCTATTCAATTCAATTTCATATTTCATGGCTTACCTAATTCCTCATATTGCTGCAAGCAACCCTCCGCCATCGCAGGACATTCTCTCGCCATCGTCGTCGCCATCGTCGTCTCTTTTGCCACCACTTCATCCTCCTTAGACTCAATCGTATTGCCCAGCTGCAATGCCTCCTCAATATAACGTTCTGAATCGGCGTATCGTTTTCGTAACTCACGTTCACTCTCCTCGCAACGTCGCCGAAAGGCTAAAGCCTCACGTACACTTAACAAACAATTATCGCAAATTACATCTGGCAATCCATCGTCGGGCTGGATGTGCAGTTGTGGCGCACAGGAGAGTAACGCGGTGCACAAGTCTTCACCGTTAACACCGCCAACAGTTTTGCCATCAAAAATGGCGAATGTGTAGGTGGGATTATCAAGCAAACAACAGCGACAAACTTGAGCAGCCATCTTTGCTTATAGTTACCTACTAGCACTTGTATATTCACGTAATTATTATGCAGCAAATGGCGGAGTACTGTCACTTTTCTTTTCTTTTCAATTATTCACCATCCGATCTTCACAATACAAGTAGTCTTAAGCCAACTGTTGCTTACACACTGTCGCTGCAGCGAGGCTAGATGAAATCGAAATGCCGGATGGCCGATACTCGCTGTGCGCGAATTCATAAACATTTCACTCGGCAGGTCAAAGTTTATTGATAATGCCTACACTGCTGCAGGCGTTCACCGATCATTCGTAGGTACTTGAGCACAATGGACCTACCGCTCATGGCTCATGTTTGGGCGCTGATAAGCCCTTGAACTCACGACAATGCTTGTTGTGGATGGCTGTACGGCTATTGTTTATCGCTTAAGAGCCGCTGTTTGGAGGTGATAATGTGTTAGAGATTGAATTGAGAAGCAAATGAAGAAGTGTTCAAAGTTAATATTATCGCCTTTTTATTTATGGGATTTAAAATGAACTAAATGCACTACATATATAGCGTCGCCCGGCTAAATTAGGGTCGTATGTGAAATTTGGGCCGAATTGAGCTAATAATGCAGTTATACTAAATTAATCAAGATATTTCGAATGAAGTTATCCGTTTTTTGCTATCTCTTTTAGTTTAAGAGATATTGAGCCGTATTTTGTCGTATGTGCAGTAGGCATATAACTTTTTACAATTTTTGCAAATACGAAAAAACGGTATACCATAGTCGAATAGAGCATAAAAAAGTATGAACCCCATTATTTTTTTTTTTGCGAAATTGCAAAAAAGTTTCCGCGTAAAACGAAATTACTTTTTATCAGAACTGTTGAAAAAACAAAAAAAGTTTTGTACATCTGCGCAGAGCGTGCAATTAAAATTGTGCAAGACATTTTACCATTGTGTAAATCATCACATACTTTAAACTTAAAACTTATTTCATATAACAATTGACAAAAATGTAAAAATAAAAATATTAAAAAAAATTAAAAAAAACAATCTGACTTTTTTAGAAATCCATTTTTGCGCGGAACGTTTTTGAACCGAAATCACCTAAAAAAGTGATATTCATTACTTGTACAATATTTGCCACCACGTGATGGTATGCCAAAATTTGTTATATGCCTAATGTGCAGGGTCACAAGCGATTTCGTCTAATTTCTAATGTGCCTTTAATTGCTGTGAATTATTTAATTTATTTATTTTTATGAGAAACTAGCTGACCCGGCAAACTTCGTTCTGCCCAAAATAGATTTTTTTTATTAATTTCATTTCAAAAATTGTTATTACACCGGTATTATTTTTAATAGAAAATTAACGACTTTTCACTACTTCATTGTGTATACAACTTCAAAAATATATACTTTTAGTATTCAGTTTAAGGCTGCACGATACACAACATTTTATGTTTTCTATTCCGGATATTTGTTTTCACTGAGTAAGTAAGAGGATTGATATAGTATACCTCCATAATGGTTTTCAGGCCCCTCCTCCAACCCTTTTAGATATATTCAGCCTCAAAAATTTAGTACGTATGGGAGGTGCAATGCCCCATTTTTCGATAAATCTTTTTTTTTATGGGTGAACATGGTATTGATATCGTATATCTGCATAGTGATTTCTATGTACATGCCATGAACGCTTTTAAGGATATTTAGCCTTAAAAATTAAGAACGCATGGGAGGTGCCACGCCCCCTTTTCCCAAAACTACTGTTTTTTTTTTTTTCAGAAGCACGCTATTGATATCGTTAATCTCCTGATCAATTTTCAGGTCCCAACCTTAAACGTTTTTATAGATATTCAGCTTGAAAAATTAAGTTTGTATGGGAGGTGCCACGCCCGATTTTCCGATAACCTACACTTTTATGCGCAAAAATTGTTTTGATATCATATAGATCTGTACCAATTTCCAGGTCCCTGACTTAAATCCTTTTAAAGATATTCAGTTTAAAAAATTAAGTGTTGTTGGGGAGTGCCACGCCCCCTTTTCGTATAACTCCTATTATTTTGCGTTAATATGGAATTGTTATCGTTTACCTCCACACCAATTTCCAAGCCCCTAGCGTAAACAATTTTAGAGATATTCAGCATGAAAAATTAAGTTTGTATGGGAGGTGCCACGCCCCTTTTTCCGATAACCCCCACTTTTATGCGTGGGAATGGTTTTGATATCATTTAGCTCTATACCAATTTTCAGCTCCCTACCTTGAACTGTTTTAGAGATAATCAGCTTTAAGGAGTAAGGTTGTATGGTAGGTGCCACGCCCCCTTTTCTGATAACCCCCACTTTTCTGAGTGAGAAGGGGTTTGATATCACCTACCTCTATACCAATTTTCAGCTCCCTACCTTGAACTGTTTTAGAGATAATCAGCTTTAAAGATTAAGGTTGTATGGGAGGTGCCACGCCCCCTTTTCTGATAACCCCCACTTTTCTGAGTGAGAAGGGTTTTGATATCACCTACCTCTATACCAATTTCCAGCTCCCTACCTTAAACTATTTTAGAGATAATCAGCTTTAAAAATTAAGGTTGTATGGGAGGTGCCACGCCCCATTTCTGATAACCTCCACTTTTCTGATTGAGAAGGTTTTTGATATCACCAGCCTCTATACCAATTTTCAGCTCCCTACCTTAAACTGTTTTAGAGATAATCAGCTTTAAAAATTAAGGTTGTATGGGAGGTGCAACGCCCCCTTTTCTGATAACCCCCACTTTTCTGAGTGAGAAGGGGTTTGATATAACCTACCTCTATACCAATTTTCAGCTCCCTACCTTGAACTGCTTTAGAGATAATCAGCTTTAAAAATTAAGGTTGTATGGGAGGTGCCACGCCCCCTTTTCTGATAACCCCCACTTTTCTGATTGAGAAGGGTTTTGATATCACCAGCCTCTATACCAATTTTCAGCTCCCTACCTTGAACTGTTTTAGAGATAATCAGGTTTAAAAAATTAAGGTTGTATGGGAGGTGCCACGCCCCCTTTTCTGATAACCCCCACTTTTCTGAGTGAGAAGGGTTTTGATATCACCTACCTCTATACCAATTTTCAGCTCCCTACCTTAAACTATTTTAGAGATAATCAGCTTTAAAAATTAAGGTTGTATGGGAGGTGCCACGCCCCCTTTTCTGATAACCCCCACTTTTCTGATTGAGAAGGGTTTTGATATCACCAGCCTCTATACCAATTTTCAGCTCCCTACCTTAAACTGTTTTAGAGATAATCAGCTTTAAAAATTAAGGTTGTATGGGAGGTGCAACGCCCCCCTAACATTTTTTAATTTTTTCTTCGACTAAACCTTCGCGAGGTAACAACAAACAAACCCCCCTAAGGAAGTATTTGATTTGGTTCAGCCGTTTTCAAGTTTTAGCGTTACAATTAAATACCAAATCATTTTTATATATATAGATTAAATACAATATTTAACTAATTTAAAAAATATTTAATTTAGTTCAAATTGGGAGCACATTTTGTTGTACGTTATACAAATTTCTTGCAAAACTGTTGCTAAAAATAACAATCGAAAATTTTACTAAAGAAAATCCTTTATAAATTCCATAATAATAAACAATATATACATACATAACAAAATTAAAATAATTTAAGAATTTTGTGGCCTAGTAGTGTTCTGCCAGACTTTGGAGAAAATCTAATGAGGCGTTTTGGAGAAATAAAATTCCAAACTTCAAACCTGTTTTCACAAAAGTCTTTAAACGCAACATACGACATTAATTTATCCGGGCGACGATAGGTAAGTACGTACATATCGTCGTTTAAAGTACAATACCCTTTATCAACCAAGCACAATACTGCGTAAGTGACATTTTTGTCAAAAATGAGATTTCCCAAAAAACACATTCCTGGGCTCCGTCCCCATGAATTCATGCAAGAATTTTGGGAGTGCCACATAATCACCAAAAAAACAAAATCCCCAAAGCACAAAATCCCAAAAAAAAAAAAAAACCCCAAAATCAAAATCCCCAAAATCAAAATCCTTAAAATCAAAATCCCCAAACACGAAATCCCCACATTTTTTCGGGGATAGCGTCACAAAATCCCCAAAAGATGACTAAATAAACAACGTTGAAGATCATATTTAAAAAACCGCATGCCGAGTCTTATCTGAGCTCTGATACGTAATAACATACATATATGTATACATACATATAAAATACATATATATCCCTGCAAAAATTCGGAGTACTCCATTCGCTAATCCATGGAGTTCTCGCTAATAATGTCGAAAAAATGTCGAATTTTAATTTACCGAAATAAAAAAGTCGCAAAATGTCGAAAAATGTAGAAAATGTGGAAAAATACTTGGCGTGTTTTTTCTTTATTTTCGGTAGGTGGGTCGGCTTCGATATAATGCGGCCTACGGGGTATCTAAGAGATTCCATATTTTATAAAAAATATGTTCATCTAAATAAATGCAATGAATAAATAAATGCGAAGGCCGCTTGCGCTGAAGTGTGTACTACGCATAAGGACATCACCGCCACGGTTATGGCACACGACCGGACTTGGATAGCGTAGCCCAGGGTTATTTTTTATACATAAGCGCGGCGGAAGGCCGCCAGTGCAAATATTCCAGAAAGAGAATTCTGTCGGCTGAGGGTTATTTTTTTGAAGCGCGGCCAAAGGCCGCTAATTAAAAAAAGTTTTCTACTCGCGCACATTTTACACATCATTAATTTGACATTATTTCGATATTGTTTTCGACATTTTGTACCCAACCCTATGTAAATATGTAATCATAAGTTATTGAGATGAATTTATTAATAAACATTTGTGAAATCATCACGTATACAATTTCTTTTGAGTTTCAGTTTGAGAAATAATGTCCAATGTAGAATTCTCATATTCTGTGTGAAATAAATTAAAATTAGGTTAGAAATCGCGGCGATTTCTAACCTAATTTTAATTTATTTCACACAGAATATGGGGATTTTGTGTTTGGGGATTTTGATTTTAAGGATTTTGATTTTGGGGATTTTGATTTGGGGATTTTGATTTGGGGATTTTGATTTTGGGGATAACGTGGTAAACCCAAGAATTTTGACACGTGGGCCGAATTTATTTAATAGCCTTTCGATTTCGGAATATAAAACAATTTTAAAGTTGCTGAGCTTTTGGTGGTTTAATACGAGTATTGAACTAGCGGTATGTATGTTTGTATATGTAGGTTATGCAGAAAATAAGTTATCAACATGGTAACATGTGAATTTCAATAAAATAAAGCCAAAAATAAACTCGATTCGCAAATAAAATATTTTTTTTTAATAACACATATTTCCCACCCTAAATCATAAAGTGACACAACTCAAAACTCAAAAATTTTCAGAAGGCCAAAAAACTTTCATTTTTACAGGCAATGATATGGGAAATATAATGGGTATTTTTCAGTTAAAAAAGATTCCGATGTAAAAGATTTTTTGGCACTCGCTAGAGATATATTCTGTGTACCGATTTATAAAATAAACCCAATTTCGAAAAATTTGGAGTTGTGTCACTTTATGATTTATGGTGCTATATGTACATATGTACATTAGGGTCGTACTTAAAAAAAATAAATTAGCGATTTTCTTCGGCATCAAACTTCAGATTACCATATGGGACCCCTGTGGGACACCCCTTAACCCTCACCGTTCCAGACTAAAATTTATATTTGGTAGCCTTGAGTAAAGGACAATCGATTTTGGGCATTATAGATACAAAGAATCAAGGCAAATTCATTCATATGGTAATGGTAAGTGAACAGCTGACTTCTTCTTCTTCTCGTCTTTAACTCTCCGAGTACAGAAGAATGTCATACAAAGAAATATTTGACTTTGAGTTTGACATTCTGATGGACAAAAACTTAAAGCGAATCGAGGCGAATATTTCCGAATTCGCCCTGCCATTACCATATAATGAATTTGCCTTGCAAAAAATTAAACTTGGATTTTTGAGTCTCCATAGAGTTTTCTGAACTTTGACCCCTGTGCGACCCCCTTAACCGTTTCCAATCGGGACAAAAACTTATACATACATATGTGGTATCTTCGACTATATTAGCATCGACCTAGAGTGTAAGGCCGCTGTGGTGCAGTGCGTAGATTGCTCGCCTGCTATGCCAGAGGTCTCGGGTTCAAACCCCAGTCCGGACAAACGCCAAAAAAAATGCTTCTAATTAATTAATGCTGAATTATTGGGTTTTTAGACACAGCAGTCACCTCTCGGCAGTTGCCGGCATACCCTCCGAGTGTATTTCTGCCATGAAAAAGCTTCTCACAAAAAATGCATTCGCCGTTCGGAGCCGGCATAAAACTGTTGGTCCACCCAATTAGTAGGAAAAACAAAAAGGAGCATACCTCGAATTGAGAGAGAAGCTCGGCCATAAAACTCGTCAGAGTTATAATAGCGCCATTGTATTATTGTATTATTATAGATTGTAAGGTTAAGGAAATATGCTTTAAACTTTGTCTCCACACATTTTGAAACCACCCTAATGTACCTACACACAAAAAAAAATATATTTTGAATGATAAGAAATTTTTTTTATTTTAATTGATTCACTGATATTATTTTCCAAGTATTATTTTTAATTGATAATTATAATCACTAAATATTTCTATAATCACATGTGACACAAAAATGCGCTTGAATGAAAGTAAACATTCAAAGTTAAAAAAGAGAGAAAGTCATTCTAATTTACAGTGGCAAGCAAAACTATTTGAATTGTTTATTTTATTTTTTAATGAAAGTTTAGTAATATTCTGAAAATTCGTTTCACAATCTGAAAAAGAAGTTTATACAAATTTCTACTATTTAATTGGCATACTTAAAAATTTGCTGCAAACTGCTAAATTTCAAATGTTATCGTTTTCACTACAAGCTTACCCTACAATCACTGTGGCGGGCAGTTGAAAATTACCTTCTATGTCCAATATTCATATGTAAATTAAAAACGAACTTTAGTTTTTCAACATTTTTGTTTTGACAGCCATTCTAGGGCTGCCAGATAACTCTGTTGCAAAACCGGAACACTTGGAATTTCTAAATTTTCTTCAAATTTGTGCCATTGCATCTTAAATCGGTACACCTAACCGAAAACCGGAAAATTTCTAGGTTGGACCGGAAATTTTCTAAAATCTGTATCGAAGGTGAGACTAGAAAAAGTGTAATAGTTTTCGGATCGTTTTTGAATTTGCTTTGGTTGGCCTAATCCTAATTTGGTTAATAGCTCGCGGCACCAGGGGCGGATTTACCTCTAGAAGCGCCCTGGGCAAACAAATCAAGCCGCGCCCCAATATTTCCAAAAAAAAACCGTACTTGCCTTCGTGTGGTGACATTTCATTACTGATATATTTTACGGATTTAAAAAAATTGATTCGAGTTTTCTTAGAAAGAATATTTATTTCATTTTTATTTATATAACTAGCTGTACCCGGCCAAGTTTTGCTTTGGCCCACTTCTTATTATAGGCATTAGAAGCAAAAAACTGCGTACTTTAAATTAAGTTGGAAGTATCTAGAAACCGAACTTATCTCGGGCTGCAGAGCTAAGCAAAAGCCAGATAAGTTAAAAAAAAATGAAGGAAAAATTTGTTTACCCTCTTTATGTCGTTATCCCTTTTTCTTCCTTTTATTATCCAACTCCCTTCCCCACTACTATTCCCTTTCTCTTTCTTCTCCCTTTCATTTCCGCTTCGTTTTCCCGTCACATTTCTGCTTCCCTTTCTCTACCACTCTCCTTACCTCTGCTATGCTGCCTTTATCCCTTTCATTCCCCCTCTTATTACTTCTGTCATTTCCTGTCTCTCTCCCTATCCTCTTCATTTTCATTATATTATCCCTCTACTTTTCCGTCATTTGCCATTCCCATTCTCATTACCCTTCTCCTTTCCATTTCGCTAGGGAACTGGGTTTAGCGAAACATAGCCCTGTATTCCACTTCTCATTTGATAAAATTGTTGCTGAAAAACATATCGTGTCATCCGGCCCTAAGAATAACTATGAAAAGAGGTCTATGTAGCAGCCCTGGTCAACACCTTTCATTTTATATCAGTATTGCTCAGTAGGATCCCGGAGTCATCCGGGTCCACGTATTGAACCACATCTGGGGACCCGACCTAGCAATAATGAGTTCATACCTACGTAAAATCTCAGCTCAGCACCCTTCATGTGATACCAATATCGCTGGGAAATCTTCCGTGATCATCTGGGTCCACGTTTTGATCCATATCAGTGGACTTGACCTAGGAATCATATCTAATGAGTACGGCTCAATATAAAAGTCCTGCTCAACACCTTTCATTTGATACCAATATCAGTGAGAAATATCCCGGTGACATCCAGGTTCTTTTTTCACCCACATTGGGGACCCGACCTAGGAATCATAATGCGTCCATCTCTATGTAAAATCCCTGCTCATCTTGGGACCTGACCTAGAAATCATAATGAGTTCATCTCCATGTAAAAGCCCCGCTCAACACCTTTCATTTGATACCAATATCGCTGAGCTATTTTCCGGGACTACCGGGTCCACATTTTGACCCACATCTGGGTACCTGACCTAGGAATCATAATGAGTTCATCTCTATGCCCTGCTTAACATTTTGCATTTGGTACCCATATCCCGGTGTTATCCGGGTCCACGATTGACCCACATCTTGGGATCCAACCTGGGAATCGTAATGAGTTCATTTCTATACAAAATCCTTCATTTGATACCAATATTGCTGAGAAATTTTCCAGGGCCATCCGGGTCCACGTGTTTACCCATATTTTGGTATCCGGCATAGACATCACAAATAAAATAGTTCTATGTTGAAGTCCTCATCAAGACCTTTCATTTGATACCAATATCGCTCAGAAACATTCGAGGGTCATCCGGGTCCACGTTCTGATGCATATTTGGGGACCTGGCCTAGGCATCACAAATAAAATAGTTCTAAGTTGAAGTCCTCATCAGGACCTTTAATTTGATACCAATATCGCTCAGAAACATTCGAGGGTCATCCAGGTCCACGTTTTGGTCCATATCTGGAGACCCGACCTAGGAATCACAATGAGTACTATTCTATGTAAATTCCCTGCTCAATAGCTTTCATTTGATAAGAACTGTACTAATGTTCTGAAGTGTACTTTGATTCATTTTTTCTCTGTAAAAAATTGAAAAAATCTTTCATTCTTGTTGTAATATTCAAAAAAATTTGTTTTTTATAAATAAAAAAAAATTGTTTTCCTTGTCTTAGTTTTGGCGCCCCTATTGAAACGGCGCCCTGGGCAGCTGCCCATGTTGCCCCTATGTAAATCCGCTCCTGCGCGGCACCACGCACTTTTAAATTGTTTGTTTGTCTTCGAACTATTTTTAATATGACAGCTTCTTATCATCGCCATACAACAGTGTATTTTATGGATTAGCAAATATTAAAGAAAAACTATGTAAATGGGTTTTATTAGGGTGTTTAATTTTTAGCTGATACTTTTCGCAATTTTAAATTCTTACTTCCTTTAGTTTAAGCTCAGTATTTCGGTAGATATTGGTTACTTTTTTGGAAAGCCATTTAAATGTACTCTAATATTTACTGAATATAAAAATTCTTTCAATCAAAATATAGGTACTTTTGATCAAGGATTCATATTTTTATGCAGTGAAGAAAAATCATATCGACTAAAAGCGAAACACCCTAAAGCGACAGGCTGACGCCGAATTTTCGAAATTAGTTGTAGTAATTTACATATTTACATATGAAAAGTAATTAATTATTTATTGTTCAAAGCACTGATATGTACATACATACATATGGAAGTATGTATATATTATTACTATCTTTTGACTGATAATTCGAGCAGTACGCGAAAGGTTAATAACCGGCGACAAGTTGTTTGTCGCCGCCTTGTCAATTGATGTAAGCAGATACCACTGAAAAGTACACCAAATCTTTAAACTACTTGCTTTCCAGCCATGATACAAGCTCTAATACAAAGCCGACTCTAATAATAATAAGTGAGAATTACGGTTAAGATTCCACAGAGCACTCAATTATTGCTAAGAATTTTCGAGATCAAAAACTTTTCTTAGCTTTTCTTTTTTGCGTGTAAGTTTACATGAATGCAACAACTTTAAGGAAGTTCAACGGCATGCCATTTCTCAATTAAGCTGTATATACATATATCACATAATTAACTAGTTTTGTGTATCAAATGCTTTACATTAAATAAAAGTGCTTGCGCATGTAACTACCGCATGTAACTACATACAATTATTAAGCAACATTTGTTTTGATGCTCTCTAAACTACTGCGTCGCTCATCCGGCGCTAGCCTACAGGTTTTTTCTAGTAAGTTTTTATTAGGTACTTACTTTAATTCATAGACACATACTCGTCTGTGTGTCAAAGTGCATTGGACTTTTAGTAAATTAGTAAATTGCACTTCTAAACAATAATAAAATAAATATGTGAATTGCTAACAGTTTCTAGATTTGCCTTCTAACAATGCGCAAAGGCTTTTTGACAGTAATCTACTTTTTTAAAATAAGCAAGATTCAGATTTTTCAGAAAAATCATTCGAAAACTCATCCTTTTGGCTATAAATTAAATACGATACTCAATTTTCAGCCATCTTTTATACATATTGCATCGAAACATGTATGATTGGCTACTTGCAGCTCGTCATGCAACATGCTGCTATCGAAATGTTGCAAATGTTCTTGAAACATGCTGGAATGTTGCTATGGTGTTGCTTATTTTATATGCCGCTTCAAAGCATTTTTATGCACGTAAATATTCATGTATATAGATAATGTATATACTTTATTACTGTATGTGCGTAGTAGTGGCTTCAAATTATCATATAATTCAATTTAAATATGCAAATTGCCGGTATGCATACATGCATATAAACATGATAAAACTCGTACACATGTATGCATGTTTTCATTCACCAGATTGACAATCGCAAGCTCATTCAATTAAGCTTACATTTGGTTTATTTTTGCTGTCGTTCTTTTTTGTTAGTGGACTTCATTGAATTTGATAATAAAAGTACATATTTTCATGTATTAAACTTTGCTTGTATTGCTAAGTATACGAAGAAGAATAATGTCACTGATTTTATGTACATATGTATGTATGTATGTCATTGGCGCACTCAATAGGAGGGGGTGTTTGGGGTTAACCCCCCCCCCCCCTCCCCCCAAAATTTGACAATACCATAAAAAAAATAATTTTATAAAAGATGGTACATGCACAAATATTTGTGTAAATGCATGTTGTAAAATCTACGAATATTCGTGGATGTACATTGCCAATGTTTGTCAACAACTACTGATAATGTTTATAAACAAGCAGTGTGGAGACATTTCCCTAAAAGTATGCTGTGGATATTAGCTGAGGTTTGTTATACTCAGCTGTACTAGTACACAGACTATTAGATATAGTTTTAATCACATAACGGTGGATTGTAACAGAATGAAATAATCGAGATAGATATAGACTTATATATATCAAAATGATAAGGGTGAAAAGAGAAATCGATTGAGCTATTGAGCTGGAGTGATAAAATTTCACCTACACATTCAGCTCAGGCCCTTATGAAGAAATATGGTGAAATTTTGGAAAATGGGCGGTGCCACGCCCACTTATTAAGGGGAAACCATTGAAAGTTTTATAGGCCATAACTCAGAAACCATAGCAGATATATCGATGAAATTTGGTACGCGTAATTTAATTACTTAGAAAAATGTTTGGACGAAAAATTGCAAAAATCGATTGACGACCACGCCCAAATTTATATATGGGAACTATTAAGGGGCCTAATAAAAATATTTTAGGCGATATATTTGTCAAATATAAAGATATGTCATTGAAATTTTGTGTCATGAATCCAACTATAGACATAAAACAAAAAATAGAAAAATGTTGGAAAATGATCGTGGCACCGCCTCTTTTCAGACAACGGAAGCTACGAGATTTCGGAACCCATAACTCTACAAATAATTAAGATGTTATGACGAAAATCAGTTTGTACACTTTAATAACTTGTGGTAATACATGCTCAAAAATTTAGCGAAGTCGGTTTATGACCACGCCTACTTTTTAACAAAGATATTTCTGGAAAACCCTTTGGGAATTTGTAACGTGACATCTTTGTAATTAGAAGTCATAGGGGTTGCAAATTTGCACTAACAATAATATTTATATGCTTAGTTGGATGATTGATAAAAAATTTGATAATGGGCGTGGCTGCGCCCACTTTCTGCGGCACTCGATTCATATAAAATACACCCTAATCGAACAAACGCAAACAAACAATGAAAGCATACAGCTGAGTATCTAATATTAGGCTTCCTTACTTGTTAGTTTTAGTTTAAATACAGAGAAAATGCAATGAATTGAGATTTAAAAGGTGCCTTTGTTTAATGTGTGCATAATTAAGGAAAAATTGACTGGACGAGTTTTAAGTATTTTTTTTTTAATTTTCCGTTGGATATTGAAAACCCCCCCCCCCCCAAAATTTTATTTAATGGTAGACATCTTCTCTTACTGAAGTATTTTTATGAACATGTTTATTTGCGTATTTTTGCTTTGTTACTAAAACAAAGTCGACTAAATATAACGCTAAGCGACAATAAATGCTTCTCCAAAAGTCCTTCATCTGGCTGCAACATATTACTAGCGACATGTTGCGTAGAGGTAAGTGTAAATGTTGCTACGGTGTTGCTACAGTGCTGCTTATTGCTTGTATGCAAAAATATGGTATAATTTACTTCAAATATGTAAATTAATGGTTGCATATGAGTGTTTGTACTAATTTTTATAATTTACAGCTGAAATATTGATTAAATTATTTCTGTGCAGCAGTAACTGAAAAGAGAACTTGCAGTTCAATAATAAAATTGTTTACCAACATTCAGTCATTGTTTTGTGTGATTTAATTGTTCAGCTCATAATGACTACATACATACATATGGGTGTATGTAGATATCTGTGGACATTTGAAAGAACAATCTAAGTCGACCTAAGTGCATTTTCAGCTTTTTTTTATCATAAAGATACATTTTAAAATACGCTTCTTTCTGTCTAATCGGTGTTATGATATCATTTCGGTTTCAGGAGATATGATGAATCAAAAATCATCTTAAGTTCATATTTTTCACATATGCATTTGCAAAAGCCACTTAACTTAAGATAAGATAGAAGTGATAAGAAAAATTGCAAGAATTCCGCTTGAAAAAAGAACCTAATTTCATTTAGGTGGCATATTTTTTTTCAATATGGTTTTGAAAAACCAACCTAATTACAAACTTAAGTAGATTTTCTATCGTATTTCAGTTTGCCAAATGAACTTAATTCCAATTAGGAGGCTAAATTTCTATAAAATTTTGATGAAAATCAATTTAAAAAAAGAACCCAAAAATAAAATTTTTTTATTTGAAATGCATTTATTTTATTTGAAATGCATTTAAATAAATACCGTTACGCCAAGAAATAAAAATTCAATTTAAAATGAACAACAGATGATTGTTTTACCATGCCACGCCCTTACTTCTATGAAAATATATGATGGAAAGACACTGTGCACTTCCAAAACTGTTTTTTTGCTCTCCTGTAAAATTCAGAATTTAGACTTAGGTTGCTTTTCCAAATGTCCACAGATATGTATGTATGTACATATGTAAGTTAGTTATTAGCATGCTGTTGATGAATCAAGTTTTTATGAATGAACAAAAACAACAATGCCAATAAAGCATGGCACCTTTTGAGTTTAAAGAAATGCTGCTTAATCATCAACAGCAGAAGGAATCAACGCCTTCGTATATAGAACTGCGTTTTGTATTTATTTAAAGTAAACAAAAGTGCAAGGAACAATGGCAATATTTGCATCCATATATACATATATAGTTAGCATAACAAGTATGTCACGGTAAAATTCTTTATTAGCAACCTTTGCCTTTGTCTGCAAGAAAGTTGTGGGTAACTTGTGCTTGCTGACAAGTCCACTGCTTTGTTTATAAACCTATTTAAATGTTAAATACGGTATGCTTGATTAATAAACAATTTAACAACTTCCCTACTCCCTATGTACATATGTACATATATATGTATGTTGGGTTAAGTTGATGCGCCTGATTTGTACTTAAATGTGACACGTGACAGTTTTGCGTGGGATAACGATGAATTCTGTGCGTGACTTATGCATCTTTACCAAGATAGATTGTCATTTTGAATTGAAGTGAAAACAGAAATTGCAAGTGAAGATCTCCGCTGGATGTGATGAAAATACTTAACAAAGCCATAAAAACAATTGCCTTGAAGCAGATGACTTTTGATTTTTTATCATGGATAAAGGCTTGGAAAAAACGGCGTCAATTTGATCAGAACAAGAAATTATGAAGTTATGCTTTGTACTGCTTCTATGCATAGGAACCAATTAGAGAAGCGATCATACATATATATGTACATATATAGATAAAAATAAAAGTCTCTTAACTTGCCAGATAGATTCTAAGCGAATCAATAATAGTTTTGCTTGTTGAGCGGGGTCTATGGAAAAATACTTCTTCATTTGTCGAGGCGTCAGTTCATATACATATGTCTTACACTCTTAAAAATTTTCGTGTAATTTTGCATACAAAAAGGTAGGTTACTTTTTTCCTACCTTATTATGCGCAAAATCGCACACTGAAAATTTCAACAGATAAGCTGTTTAAATTTAAACAATAAAAGTGTAAAGCCTACACAAACAATCTTTAAATCTAAACACCAATCGAGTAATAAATTCTAATTTCGCATATACATAAGTTAAACAAAATTACCAATGCACTATGTAATTTTACCCCACTCAATTGTAATTTCGCGCACGATATTTGAAATTACAATTTCTGTATGCAATTTTAATCCAAAATGCGTGTAAAATCGCATGATATGCTCACTTTTGCTGAAAAGTGCGTAAAATTTCGTTTAGAACTGTAAATTGCACACTTGTAGTGTAAATCTACGAAAAAAAATGTAATTTTCAACTAAAAATTACATATATTTTGGTAGCATATTTACACGCAGTTTTTAGAGTGTGGTATAATTGGTCCCCGTAAACTTCAAACTATTCGCAGTCCAAATTCGCACTAAACATCGTTAAGTATACATGAGTAAAATGCACGAAATTCCACATCTTCTTGTAGCTAGTTAAGTTTGCCTTTCTAATGCTACCCCAATTGGCTTAATTGTAAAACGGCCTATAAAATTTAAAATTATTAATAAAATCTGTGCAAATTTTTGGTTCTTTTGTGCTCATTTTAAATGTAAAATTGACATTTCAAAGCGATCGCTCTTATACAGTGTGCTTACATATTTATGAGAGGGCGGTTTGATAAGAAGAGAGGCGCTTTCTTCGAATGAAGAAAATGGAGGCTGAAACGCGCGTGTGTGAAAAGCTTGAGATGCTGGCGGGTAGGAATGATGTTCTAAAATTGTATCAAAAAGTCAGGCGGATGACTGGGACAAATTCCTACCGGAATCAACACGGCGATCTCCTACAAAAGCTGACTAACACAACCAGCATCGTCAGAATTGGGAAAGACCTCTTCGAGCCGTTGGAGATTAAACGAGATTTCACACAAGGTGACTCTCTTTCGTGTGACAGTCCTCATATACGGCGAAGCATGGTCGATGTCAAAATCAGTCAAGATGGTGCTTGAAGTATTCGAAAGAAAATTTCTTCGGAAGATTTATGGACCTTTGCGCGTTAGCGATGGCGAGCATTGACGGAGTTTTAATGATGAGCTGCACGAGCTTTACGCAGGCATCGACATTGTTCAACGAATAAAGATCCAGCGGCTGCGCGGTGCAGGTAATGTCGTGAGAATGGATGAAGGTGCTCCAGCCCAGAAAGTATTTCTATCGAAACCCGCTAAAGACAGAAGGGAGACCTCCACTGCGTTGGGAAGATCAGCTGAAGTCTGAGTCGTCCTGAGTTGGTATTTCCAATTGGCGCCAGGTAGCACGAAACAGAAACGACTGGCGCGGTTTATTGGATTCGGCCAGAATCGCTAAAGCGGTTACGCGCCAATTAAGAAGAGAAGAAGATGACTGTTAATACGTTCGAAGCATTCTCAGGGTATTTTCCTTATGAAAAAGCTTATCTCAAATACCCATCAAAATTATTAATTTTCGTTCGGAGCCGCCGTGGTGTTGTGAGTCTACTCGGTAAATCTATTACTATTCCTATTATGAGTAATTATGTAGCCAGCAAATACTATTAATTTATTTTACTTGTAAAATCGGTCTTACAAAATTCACTTAGCCATCGAACGCCGCTCGTAAATTTCATATTAACTGCCAAAATATATTTTCAATTAGAAATTCTCAAATAAGCTGCATACCGCTCACCATGACGACTACTTTTAAGCAGTTTCGTGAGCACTACATGCTATTCATGGTGAACTGTATACCTTTTATTGAGCAGCAAAGTACTCGTATGTATTTGAGCGTCGGTTGGTCGTTCATTGGCTCATTACTCATTCATAACAACAACGCGCCGTGATTGACCTAAAGCGCATACATGTTAAACACACACACACACACACACACACACACACACACAAGTTATTTGCCTTAAATTCAATTAATTTTTTTTAGTTTAGTAGTTAAATTTTTTATTTATTTATCTAGTAGTACAAGTAGTATGAGTACCCCCTTTTCGTTGACGAAGGTTGACTTTATAGCGGTTTGATTTGGTTTTTCGGCATTAGATCGGTCAGTTCTATGTGAAACGTTCGTTGCCGTGGTTTGTAGCGCTTTGCCAGCTAACATATTTACATATTTTTTGTGTTTTTCAAATTTCTGTTGTGCATTTATTTTTAAACTAATTTAATTTAATTTGAAATTATTCGCTTTCCTTTTCACGTGCTGGTTCGACATTAGAGTGTTACACGAGAGAGTTACACGATCGCCTATGTAAATATAACTACATACATATGTATGTATGTAAATATATACTTGTATGTATGTAAATATATACTTGTATGTATGTAAATATATACTTGTATGTATGTAAATATGTGCAACGAATTTCATGTCGTGCTGCACTTTGAAGTGCGCTAAGTGTTTTTATTGAAATTTCCGTTGCGTAGTTTTGTTGTTGTGGTGTTGTGTTAAACTATTAGATATTTCGTTGGTTGATCATTACTGATCGGTGATAGCTGATCGTGATGTGCGTGTGTTAAGGAAAAAATTTATATTTTAGACAACACTCGAATATCATTTCCGCTTAGGAAAAGTGTATGTAGCATTTAGATATATTTGCTTAATTCATTTATGAGATGTTTATATGCGCAGCGCTGAATGAATACATCAGCTTTGGTTGATTTGGTTGGAATAAAGAGGAAATTGTATTGTGTAAGTATTTCAAAGCACCGCAATAGCAAGATTTTTTTTTTTTGCAAGAAATATAAAAGCATACCTACATACTACATTCCTTTAAAAGGAAGTACGCACGTAAATTATTGCTATTGTGATACTTAAAATGCACCCCTTCTTTGAAACTCCGAGCAAAATATGCGCCGAAACACATTTTTAAGTTTGTCAAAAATCGTCTAGTAGTAGTAGACTTCGGGTTCTTACCCAGCAAAAATCTGGTCATCGCTATTACCTGTCAGGCATGACAGAAGGCCTTGCCATGGAACATCTGACGAGTTCATCACTTTTTTCACGCATTGCCAGTAATGCAGAGTGGAATGAGCTTCCATTACCCATTCCACGTAATGCAAAGTAGAATGGAGCGCGAAAAATGAACTGGAATAAATACCGCCATTTTCAGTGGAAATTTCCATCATGCCTTACATTTTTCGCCTTCTTTCTCTGCTTCCCTGTAAGGTATTCTTTATTTGATTCGCTAGAATCCTTGCGGTATTGCGTGATTTATTCGTTTGGCGGTAATGCAGTGGGTAAGTCCTTCCCTCCAATGACAAGCCCATGCTAATGTCAGGCATTCTGTCAACGAATGCGGAAACGATTGCCAGAGTTTTTCTGGATTACCCTCTTCCACGGTCATCGAGTTTTTTGATGGGTAATGTCCCATCACACTACCACCACTTTGATCCAATGGGAAGCTGTCCGGGGGCTTAAAGCGGGAAAATTTCCACCCAAGCGCTCCTCCACCGGTATGGGCTCTTCCACGCACCGAAAACGGAGTGGAAGACGTCCCATGGATGCGTACTAATCACCACATGGCATCAGTGCCCTACGGCTTTGCAGTAGTGATGGGCGAGTCCGAGATGTTTTATTCGATTCTCTCGAATGTTGAAACATCTCGAATGCTCTCGATGGTTTTCATTCGTATTCGAGTCAAGTCCTAAATGGCCGTCAGTCGAAACAATCGCTAAAACATCTCGGACTCGCCCATGATTCCTCTCGTTTTCAAAGGAACCCTTCATTTCGGACTCGCTGCAAAAAATACATAACATTTGTTGTTGCCGCTTGAATATCTATATATTAATAGGCTAACATTTTTCCCATACAAACAATTGCCAGGCTGTTTTGCACATTTAACATACTCATATCCACATAAAATTGATATGGATGTGTTCGTATGAGTGAGGAGCAGTGCATAGGCATATAATTTTTTCTATAAATTATTTAATTTCTTTATAATTAATAAATAAAGTTTTTAGTTTTGTACCATTTTTGATTTACTTCGTTTTTGCTTCGTTGGCAAATGTGCCCACTATCTATATATTAATAGGCTAACATTTTTCCCATACAAACAATTGTGTGGCCGCTGTGGTGCAGTGGGTAGAGTGCTCGCCTGCTATGCCAAAGGTCTCGGGTTCAAACCACGGTCCGAGCAAAACACCAAAAAATTTTTCTAATTAGTAAAAATCCAATTATTGGGTTTTTTAAGAGCAGCGGTCACCTCTCGGCAGTGGACGGCATACCCTCCGAGAGTATTTCTGCCATGAAAAAGTTTCTCACAAAAAATGCATTCGCCGTTCGGAGCCGGCATAAAACTGTAGGTCCACCCAATTAGTAGGAAAAACAAAAAAAAAAGGAGCACACCTCGAATTGGGAGAGAAGCTCGGCCATAAAACTCGTCAGAGTTATAATAGCGCCATTGTATTATTATTAAACAATTGCCAGGCTGTTTTGCACATTTAACATACTCATATCCACATAAAATTGATATGGATGTGTTCGTATGAGTGAGGAGCAGTGCATAGGCATATAATTTTTTCTATAAATTATTTAATTTTTTATAATTAATAAATAAAATTTTTAGTTAAGATAAATAGATATCGTAAACGTGTTTACAAATATCGTAAACACAGTTGAAGAGTCGCCTTAATTTAAAAGCGCTCACCACCGGGCCTACCTTCCTAGATCTGCCTTGATTTTGACCATGATTTCGCGTCGGACCGTGAACAAAAGGGCAAATCAGTGTTGCGGTACAACTGGAATTTGGAAAGTGTTGCTTATCTCCGCGAAAAGGAATAATTTTTGTACCAATACAAAGTTGAAAAAATAAATTGCATGGTCGAATTTCGACCACCGGCGATACTAGTCAAAATTACTTAAAAAAGTATACAGTGGTACAAATCTATTGCCGTTGTTACTGCTCGTAAAATCAATTTGTTTCGTAAGCGTCTCACTTCAGAAAATTTATTAATGAATTAATGTTTAAATAATTTATTGTATTTATTAAGCACGACACTCTTTAATTGTGATTGCAAAAATGCAGCGTCTATATATAGCATATTTATCAATTTGGTTCATTTATTTACATATGTATTTGCCTCACTTCCATTAACAATCCTACTTTCTTCAACAACACTCATTCAGTTTATTTTATCAACTAAAACAAATCATCAAAACAACAGCCGGCCCGCCGACTCGGAACAGTCGCAAAAACATCTCGCTTGTGTAGTTGAGATGTCATCGAAACAACCTCCGACTCGCTGACTCGGAACAATCGCAAAAACATCTCGATTGTGTAGTCGAGGAGCGAGTCAACTTTTGACTCGATTGTGATTTTGCAATGATGGCGATTCTCTCGATTGTCTAAACATCTCGGACTCGCCCATCACTACTTTGCAGAGATTATCAAAAAACGTGGCTAATACACGAAATTCCAATTTGTTGCTTTTGTATTGCACTTGAACGCCGGCAAGTTTTTTTTTTTAATTTATATTTTTTTTTTTTTTTTTTTTAGCATCCAATATATTTTGCCAACTGTATAAATAAAATACATCTAACAATTTTGTGGTTCGTTAAAAGTAATTAGTAATTAATAATGACTTAATAAACATGGTGGGCATGTATGGATTGCTCTCAGTAGCGCATCCATTTATTATAGTGCATCAGCAAAGATCTGTAAATGATTTTCTTTTGAGGCGTACGAAATTGGTTGGTCTTGCCGTCAGGGCTAGAACGAGTGGGTTGGGGTGAGCTAATATTCTCATTTTGTATGATGCAGCATACTTTCTGATTTCTTGAGAGTTCATTTAAGTAAAATTTGTTGCTTTTGTTTTGTACAATACTGTACATATGTATGTATATCAGAAGGGGCGCGATGAGTGACTTGTTGAACGTGATTTTTGTTCGACAGGTAACGTAATTAAACTTTGGATTATTTGTAATCATATGGACCCAAATAAGGTCACCGAAAATTTTTAAGATCGGGCCACTATAACATATATGTAGTTCCCATACAACCGATTATTCAGATATGGACATTTTGGGGTTTAATTTCTCCTTTTAAACAGATAATTTGCCGTGTTCGTACCCATATGGATCTAAAGGCTGTTACTATGAACTGTAAAGGTCAAAATATGTGTAAATTAAACAAAATCAGACCTATTCATGAGAAAGATGAAGTCTTCGGTACGGCCGAAGACAGCCGCGCTTTTACTTGTTTCTTTTTAACACTGATCTCAATTTTATGTATATGTATGTATGCACGTAAAACTGCAAACTATCTAAGTATTCACACTTTCTAGAGCTGGCTGCAGACTGGCGGTCGGCATACTAACAGGGCAAGGTGTCACACCATCTCATGCACCGGTGCAGAGTCAGGCGTCCACGGCATGCAACGAACCCGATGCTTAATTTGGTGTTTTTAACAAAGAGCTAAGGTTCACAAAACCTTGACTTGCTAAACTTAATACGGGATTATGAAATACTTCACTTTGTATCAGAGCGCTAAGATCTGAGAGCCTCTGGCTTTGTCTATAAATAGATCATAATACGAGTATGTACAACCAATATGTATTTTCTACTTATGTACATATGTTCAGTGTACACACATTTGTATGTTTGTATATGTACAAAAATCTTAATCTTCTTATCACTGTTGACTGCTTTCGCTTTTATTATTTAATGTATTTTTTATTAATTTTTAATGCACTTGTTTTTGTTATTCCGTCATATGTAAATTTTGATATATATATAAATATATATATACACATACATACATGCACGATAATGCACTTGAGGACGGAAGGCGATTATTCAATTGTCCCGAAACCAGAAGAGTTCTCTACGTTAATTGACCGAGAAGACATTTTTAAGTAGGTTTGTATATGGTGTGCGAATGTATGAATATGTATGGCTCTGTGAGTGAATGTTTGCCCTGCAAAAAAGTTTTACTTATTGTTGACACCGCTGTGGTGCAGTGGGTAGAGTGCTCGCCTGCTGTGCCAGAGGTCTTGGGTTCAAACCCCAGTCCGAGCAAACACCAAAAAAATTTTTCTAATTAGTAAAAATCCAATTATTGGTTTTTTTTAAGAGCAGCGGTCACCTCTCGGCAGTGGGCGGCATACCCTCCGAGTGTATTTCTGCCATGAAAAAGCTTCTCACAAAAAATGCATTCGCCGTTCGGAGCCGGCATAAAACTGTAGGTCCACAGAAAGAATTAGTAGGAAAAAACAAAAGGAGCACGCCCAGAATTGGGAGAGAAGCTCGGCCATAAAACTCGTCAGAGTTATAATAGCGCCATTGTATTATTATTATATTATTATTATTATTATTATTATTATTATTATTATTATTATTATTATTATTATTATTATTATTATTATTATTATTATTATTATTATTATTATTATTATTATTATTATTATTATTATTATTATTATTATTATTATTATTATTATTATTATTATTATTATTATTATTATTATTATTATTATTATTATTATTATTATTATTATTATTATTATTATTATTATTATTATTATTATTATTATTATTATTATTATTATTATTATTATTATTATTATTATTATTATTATTATTATTATTATTATTATTATTATTATTATTATTATTATTATTATTATTATTATTATTATTATTATTATTATTATTATTATTATTATTATTATTATTATTATTATTATTATTATTATTATTATTATTATTATTATTATTATTATTATTATTATTATTATTATTATTATTATTATTATTATTATTATTATTATTATTATTATTATTATTATTATTATTATTATTATTATTATTATTATTATTATTATTATTATTATTATTATTATTATTATTATTATTATTATTATTATTATTATTATTATTATTATTATTATTATTATTATTATTATTATTATTATTATTATTATTATTATTATTATTATTATTATTATTATTATTATTATTATTATTATTATTATTATTATTATTATTATTATTATTATTATTATTATTATTATTATTATTATTATTATTATTATTATTATTATTATTATTATTATTATTATTATTATTATTATTATTATTATTATTATTATTATTATTATTATTATTATTATTATTATTATTATTATTATTATTATTATTATTATTATTATTATTATTATTATTATTATTATTATTATTATTATTATTATTATTATTATTATTATTATTATTATTATTATTATTATTATTATTATTATTATTATTATTATTATTATTATTATTATTATTATTATTATTATTATTATTATTATTATTATTATTATTATTATTATTATTATTATTATTATTATTATTATTATTATTATTATTATTATTATTATTATTATTATTATTATTATTATTATTATTATTATTATTATTATTATTATTATTATTATTATTATTATTATTATTATTATTATTATTATTATTATTATTATTATTATTATTATTATTATTATTATTATTATTATTATTATTATTATTATTATTATTATTATTATTATTATTATTATTATTATTATTATTATTATTATTATTATTATTATTATTATTATTATTATTATTATTATTATTATTATTATTATTATTATTATTATTATTATTATTATTATTATTATTATTATTATTATTATTATTATTATTATTATTATTATTATTATTATTATTATTATTATTATTATTATTATTATTATTATTATTATTATTATTATTATTATTATTATTATTATTATTATTATTATTATTATTATTATTATTATTATTATTATTATTATTATTATTATTATTATTATTATTATTATTATTATTATTATTATTATTATTATTATTATTATTATTATTATTATTATTATTATTATTATTATTATTATTATTATTATTATTATTATTATTATTATTATTATTATTATTATTATTATTATTATTATTATTATTATTATTATTATTATTATTATTATTATTATTATTATTATTATTATTATTATTATTATTATTATTATTATTATTATTATTATTATTATTATTATTATTATTATTATTATTATTATTATTATTATTATTATTATTATTATTATTATTATTATTATTATTATTATTATTATTATTATTATTATTATTATTATTATTATTATTATTATTATTATTATTATTATTATTATTATTATTATTATTATTATTATTATTATTATTATTATTATTATTATTATTATTATTATTATTATTATTATTATTATTATTATTATTATTATTATTATTATTATTATTATTATTATTATTATTATTATTATTATTATTATTATTATTATTATTATTATTATTATTATTATTATTATTATTATTATTATTATTATTATTATTATTATTATTATTATTATTATTATTATTATTATTATTATTATTATTATTATTATTATTATTATTATTATTATTATTATTATTATTATTATTATTATTATTATTATTATTATTATTATTATTATTATTATTATTATTATTATTATTATTATTATTATTATTATTATTATTATTATTATTATTATTATTATTATTATTATTATTATTATTATTATTATTATTATTATTATTATTATTATTATTATTATTATTATTATTATTATTATTATTATTATTATTATTATTATTATTATTATTATTATTATTATTATTATTATTATTATTATTATTATTATTATTATTATTATTATTATTATTATTATTATTATTATTATTATTATTATTATTATTATTATTATTATTATTATTATTATTATTATTATTATTATTATTATTATTATTATTATTATTATTATTATTATTATTATTATTATTATTATTATTATTATTATTATTATTATTATTATTATTATTATTATTATTATTATTATTATTATTATTATTATTATTATTATTATTATTATTATTATTATTATTATTATTATTATTATTATTATTATTATTATTATTATTATTATTATTATTATTATTATTATTATTATTATTATTATTATTATTATTATTATTATTATTATTATTATTATTATTATTATTATTATTATTATTATTATTATTATTATTATTATTATTATTATTATTATTATTATTATTATTATTATTATTATTATTATTATTATTATTATTATTATTATTATTATTATTATTATTATTATTATTATTATTATTATTATTATTATTATTATTATTATTATTATTATTATTATTATTATTATTATTATTATTATTATTATTACTATTATTATTATTATTATTATTATTATTATTATTATTATTATTATTATTATTATTATTATTATTATTATTATTATTATTACTATTATTATTATTATTACTATTATTATTATTATTACTATTATTATTATTATTACTATTATTATTATTATTATTATTATTATTATTATTATTATTATTATTATTATTATTATTATTATTATTATTATTACTATTATTATTATTATTACTATTATTATTATTATTATTATTACTATTATTATTATTATTACTATTATTATTATTATTATTATTATTATTATTACTATTATTATTATTATTACTATTATTATTATTATTATTATTACTATTATTATTATTATTATTATTATTATTATTATTATTACTATTATTATTATTATTACTATTATTATTATTATTATTATTATTATTATTATTATTATTATTATTATTATTATTATTATTATTATTATTATTATTATTATTATTATTATTATTATTATTATTATTATTATTATTATTATTATTATTATTATTATTATTATTATTATTATTATTATTATTATTATTATTATTATTATTATTATTATTATTATTATTATTATTATTATTATTATTATTATTATTATTATTATTATTATTATTATTATTATTATTATTATTATTATTATTATTATTATTATTATTATTATTATTATTATTATTATTATTATTATTATTATTATTATTATTATTATTATTATTATTATTATTATTATTATTATTATTATTATTATTATTATTATTATTATTATTATTATTATTATTATTATTATTATTATTATTATTATTATTATTATTATTATTATTATTATTATTATTATTATTATTATTATTATTATTATTATTATTATTATTATTATTATTATTATTATTATTATTATTATTATTATTATTATTATTATTATTATTATTATTATTATTATTATTATTATTATTATTATTATTATTATTATTATTATTATTATTATTATTATTATTATTATTATTATTATTATTATTATTATTATTATTATTATTATTATTATTATTATTATTATTATTATTATTATTATTATTATTATTATTATTATTATTATTATTATTATTATTATTATTATTATTATTATTATTATTATTATTATTATTATTATTATTATTATTATTATTATTATTATTATTATTATTATTATTATTATTATTATTATTATTATTATTATTATTATTATTATTATTATTATTATTATTATTATTATTATTATTATTATTATTATTATTATTATTATTATTATTATTATTATTATTATTATTATTATTATTATTATTATTATTATTATTATTATTATTATTATTATTATTATTATTATTATTATTATTATTATTATTATTATTATTATTATTATTATTATTATTATTATTATTATTATTATTATTATTATTATTATTATTATTATTATTATTATTATTATTATTATTATTATTATTATTATTATTATTATTATTATTATTATTATTATTATTATTATTATTATTATTATTATTATTATTATTATTATTATTATTATTATTATTATTATTATTATTATTATTATTATTATTATTATTATTATTATTATTATTATTATTATTATTATTATTATTATTATTATTATTATTATTATTATTATTATTATTATTATTATTATTGACAAATTGGGTCTAAAAGAGGAGTACGCTGGCAGCTCTGCTTCTGTTACACATTCACTCTATCTGCTCCTAACTTTCTAATACTTAAGTATCTAGGCCTTATTTCGCATATCGAATAAGCCTTTGGAGTAAGGTGTGCACTCAGAGAGAGAGTACTCCTTATGGCCTGATGACATCAACATAGGAAAATGAGTCTTATATTAAGCGTTACGCCATAAAAATTTGCTACCTTTATACATAAATTTCAGGCCTTATTTCAATAGCCTTTACATCTGCTATTTTAATTCTTAAATAAGGCTTAGATTTTTTGGTGGGTGGGTACAAATCCGTGCTCCATGTGTGTGTGTGTGCGATGGTGGGCGGTGGTGTGTGTGCGATGGTGGGCGGTGGGGTCTGGTATAGTGGGTTATGCTTGCTCATTTCACTTGACAGCTGCTTGATCGTCGTGTCGTTTTGTCGATTGAGCTTCGCATTTTTAGTTAGTTAATTTTTTGAAAACAGAAAAAAGGAAAATGTAAAAAATGTACAAATTTATTTACATTTGTATCTAACTAGCGATAACTAAGCACGCGGACGATACAAGTGCAGTAATTTATTACATACATACATATTTGTGCTTTTTATAGGGATTTTTTTTTTTTTGGTTGCTGTGCTTCTGCATATTTGTCTGCTTTGTCAATTGATACATATGTATGTGTTTTATGTGGGTTTGTGTGAAGTTTCTAAACAACACTAGAATCAGAGCTCAATTACATACCCCGCAAACAATTTTACCAGATAATTTCTGATTCAGACAATTCTGAAAATATTCTGAGTAAAAATTTGAGTATTTTGACAAGTCTTTCCGATTTCTTAGGTATTTCTTTCAGAAATGTCTGGGGAAATTAATTTTTTTTATTATTATTATTATTATTATTATTATTATTATTATTATTATTATTATTATTATTATTATTATTATTATTATTGACAAATTGGGTCTAAAAGAGGAGTACGCTGGCAGCTCTGCTTCTGTTACACATTCACTCTATCTGCTCCTAACTTTCTAATACTTAAGTATCTAGGCCTTATTTCGCATATCGAATAAGCCTTTGGAGTAAGGTGTGCACTCAGAGAGAGAGTACTCCTTATGGCCTGATGACATCAACATAGGAAAATGAGTCTTATATTAAGCGTTACGCCATAAAAATTTGCTACCTTTATACATAAATTTCAGGCCTTATTTCAATAGCCTTTACATCTGCTATTTTAATTCTTAAATAAGGCTTAGATTTTTTGGTGGGTGGGTACAAATCCGTGCTCCATGTGTGTGTGTGTGCGATGGTGGGCGGTGGGGTCTGGTATAGTGGGTTATGCTTGCTCATTTCACTTGACAGCTGCTTGATCGTCGTGTCGTTTTGTCGATTGAGCTTCGCATTTTTAGTTAGTTAATTTTTTGAAAACAGAAAAAAGGAAAATGTAAAAAATGTACAAATTTATTTACATTTGTATCTAACTAGCGATAACTAAGCACGCGGACGATACAAGTGCAGTAATTTATTACATACATACATATTTGTGCTTTTTATAGGGATTTTTTTTTTTTTGGTTGCTGTGCTTCTGCATATTTGTCTGCTTTGTCAATTGATACATATGTATGTGTTTTATGTGGGTTTGTGTGAAGTTTCTAAACAACACTAGAATCAGAGCTCAATTACATACCCCGCAAACAATTTTACCAGATAATTTCTGATTCAGACAATTCTGAAAATATTCTGAGTAAAAATTTGAGTATTTTGACAAGTCTTTCCGATTTCTTAGGTATTTCTTTCAGAAATGTCTGGGGAAATTAATTTTTTTCTCATCCGACAAATCTTATAGATATCGGACCGATTTCGTACATAATATAAACTTTGACCTTTAATAACTTTTATTGTTGTTGTTTCCAAAAAAAATCACTTTAATACTCAACTTAGCCATGTTTATCAATCCTCATACTTCGTTTTTTGATTTTATAATTTTAGAAATTTCACATTTGTGGGACTGGGGGCACCTCTAAACATGCGAGTAGGTTAATAAAATTTTACAGGCTTATTTCTGGGATAGAAAGGTGCCGTTCTGGCTTTGGAACAAATTGAATTTCCGAAAAAAAATGTTCACTCCACCTTAATGTACATACATATGTATGTACATAAATGAGGCACGCATAATGAAATAAAATTACGTGGGATCAGTGAAAAAAAGTGAAGCTGATTTCAGCAATAAAAGCTAATCAAATAATTGAAATGTGTGAGTTTTTTGCATTTTGGTGTGAAAATATCATTTTACTGGCTTTTAGATTAGAAACATTATTTTTGTAAATATGTATGTATCAAGCAAAAAACGGGGCGACATTAAGTCTGTTCGGCACAAAAATTTGCAAGCAACATAAGCAAAGAGAGAATTATGTCAAACTCTCTCTAAACCTGAAACGTACAAAGTTTCCGCCGAACATGACTTTGTCAACATTTGCAAGCAAAACATATGTATGTTATGTAATACATATGTAGTTTAAACATATTGGGTCGGCTTCGGTATAATGCGCCCGCCGTATTTATTGCAAAGAACAGAGAATTTTTCATTTAAACTTTTAGCAAGTGTTCTGCGTTAATTTTACTAATTTTAAAACTCCGGACTACGCAAAAATATTGTAGACCGATCCACGGCTGAGGGTTATTTTCTTAAAGCGCGGCCGAAGGCCACTAATGCATAAGAGTGGTCTACGCTAAATACTGTATTATTAATAAATTATAAGTTTCAACAAGATTTGGTTTCCATTTTACTGATCCATATCAACCCCCTACCACCCAAACAATCAAAAAATTCCGAGGTCGGTGCATTATATCGAAATTTCATACAAATATTTAAAAAATAATAAAGTTTTACAAAAATTTAAAATTGTTTTCCAGACTGAAAATTCTTTGTCAAGATCAGCTGTTTTCAACTTGCAAATCTTTACTGAGTCCAAAAGACTCCGTAAAAACTTGTAACTTTCTCTCCAAATGAAATGTCAAAATCCGCTCTCAGCTTGCAAAGTTTGTGGAGTGCCAAACAGGATTCAACAAAATTTTAGGAAAATTTGTACAAATTGTACAAATTATCAGCGTGCCGAACATAACTATTAGTTCAACTCAAACCACATTGACTTTTGAAGACATTCTCGATTGGAGTTTATGTTCTCTAATGCCTCAGACACACATGTGGTATGAATATTATAATATCAATACTATGATTTGCCTTTACTATGAAAATTTTCAATTAAACTATAATATGAGAGTGACACATATGTGGTATAGATCGCAATATTTCTACTATACTACACGATGTGTGTCTCTAGCATAAGATGATGAGACCAACTTTTTGGTTACTTGCCTTTCTTAATTCTTTTATCATCTTCTATACCGTATTTAGAATACAATTATATGCGGATAAGTAAGCGTCATCGCCTCTAAACATGAGAATAAAAAGTACACATTTCAAAATGCATAAGTGTCTTAACGCTTAGTAGACGAAGTAGAGATCTTGCCGGTAACAGACACTAAGCAGTCCAAGGGATTCACAGTATTAATTGCAGCGTAGATATCTGACTGTCATCGTCGCCAATCTGACCATGAAACAGCGAACATTTTAGATTTATTAGTCGATTTAAAAAAGAAAAACAACCCAATAAATGGAAAAGGTAAAATAAGACATCAGAAAACAAACATAAAAGATATAGGCGCTACAGGCGACAAAAAGAAAATGTCATGCAACAACACCAACAAAAGAAAAAGTACATAACAACTCACATATGTGTACATATTCCAATTTTCTCTTACATTTCCACAACTAGTTTTCAGTTTCATGCCGCCGAGATGCTGTGCAAGAGGCATGCAGATCATTGCAGTTATTATGAAAAGGTGAGCGTGAGCGTGTATGTATGTGTATACCACAAATCTAGTGTGGTGAAAAAGGTGAGCAAATGACTGATATTGCTTGTGCAGCATAAGGTGCTGTTACTGAGAGCAGATCTATAGCTGAGAGCAGCGCTGTTAGCTGCGCACAGTAGATACATCAAAACCTTAAATTTTGCTTTGGTTTTATGTCTCCCTATAGTAGTCTGGTTGGTTTGAGTGGCGAGTTACACTGACTGCAATTAGCGCCGCAGCGCCGTTTTGATATCACGACTCGTGACTAAACCAATGAAAAAACAAGTAAGGAAGCCTAAGTTCGAGTGGAATCGAACATTAGATACTCAGCTGTATGCTTTCATTGTTTGTTTGCGTTTGATGGAAACACGGTGTAGGTACTTTATATAAATCGAGTGCTGCATAAAGTGGGCGTAGCCACGCCCATTTTCTAAATTTTTATCAGTCATCCAACTAAGCTTATGAATATTATTCTTTGTGCAAAATTTCATCCCTTTATGAGTTACAAAGATGTCACGTTACAAATTCCCAAAGGGTGTTCCAGAAGTATCTTTGTTAAAAAGTGGGCGTGGTCATAAACCGATTTCAATAAATTTTTGCGTGTCCATTAACACAAGTTATAAAAGTGTATAAACCAAGTTTCGTCATAATATCTCAATTATTTGTCGAGTTATGAGCTCCGAAATCTCGTTGATTCCTTTGTCTGAAAAGAGGCGGTGCCACGCCCATTTTCCGAAATTTTTCTATTTTTTGTTTCCCATCTATTGTAGAACTCATGCCACAAAATTTCAATGAATTATCTTTATATTTGACAAAGATATCGCTTAAAATGTTTTTATTAGGCCACTTTATGATACCCATATATATAAGTGGGCGTGGTCGTCAACCCATTTCGCTAAAATTTTGAACATGTATTACTACAAGTAGTGAAAGTGTATACACCAAGTTTCGTCATAATATATCGATTATTTGTCGAGTTATGGGCTCAGAAATCTCGTATATTCCTGCTTCTAAGAGGAGGCGGTGCCACGCCCATTTTCCAAAATTTTTGTATTTTTTGTTATATGTCCATAGTTGGACACCTTCCATAAAATTTCAATGATATATCTTTATATTTGACAGAGATATCGCTTAAAATGTTTTTATTAGGTCACTTTATAAGACCCATATATAAAAGTGGGCGTGGTCGTCAACCGATTTTGGCAATTTTTCGTCAAAACATTTGCCTAAGTAAGTATATCACGCCTACCAAAATTCATCGATATATCTTCAACGGTTTCTGAGTTATGACTCATAAAACTTTCAATGTTTGCCCCTTAATAAGTGGGCGTGGCACCGCCTATTTTCCAAAATTTCATCATATTTCTTCATAAGGGCCTGAGCTCAATACGTGTGTGAAATTTTATCACTCTAGCTCTATTAGTGACTGAGATACAAAATTTCCGATTTTTACTATATAGGGGAGGTGGGCGTGGTCATGGTCCGATTTCGCCCATTTTCAATACCATCCGTTCCTGTCTTGATACCAACTTACATTTCAAATTTCATCAAAATATCTCAATTTTTGCGCGAGTTATCGTGCGTACAGACGGACAGACGGACGGACTTGGCTCAATCGATTTCTCTTTTCACCCTGATCATTTTGATATATATAAGTCTATATCTATCTCGATTATTTCATTCTGTTACAATCCACCGTTAGGAAATCAAAACTATAATACTCTGTGTACTAGTACAGCTGAGTAAAAAAAACTAAGAGAGAGTAAGCAGTTCGGAAACAAGGGCAGGTTTAAATATTTAAGCAGCCGCTCAAACCTGACGTCCTCGAGTTCCAAGAGGCTGTCGAAGAAAGGTTTGCAAAGGAATTTCGTTCTGCCTTGGCAGTGCAAAGGACACTCCCATAGCAGCTGCACCACCGTCTCCTCCATCTCAGGAAGATTGCAGCTGCGACACAGAGTGTTGTAGCGCATTCCCAATCGGGCCGCGTGGTTACCAATGGTCCAATGTCCTGTGAATAACGCAGTTAAGCGGTAAATATCCCCTCTGTCCATCTTTAGAATAGCTGATTAACGCATCTCATTGTATGAAGGCCACATACTTCTACAGAGCCTGCACGCCTACAACCGTCTCCATCTGGTTTTAGCCTCCTCGCCTCTGTGACATCAAGAGCCGTGTCCTGCCTGGCCAACTCATCAGCCATTTCGTTTACCTGAATATCGCCCTGACCCGGCAACCAGATCAGGGATACGCTATGCCGACTTGCCAAGACCACGATCCACTCTCTGCGCTGCCTGACTAGCCCCTATGGCCACCGTAGCAGAACCTAGAGTTCTCAGAGCCTCCTGACTATACGAGAAAATGCCTATCCTCTTTCCGGCAGCGGTACTTTCTGTTGCAAGTAGAGCTTTGCAGGCCGTTGAATAAAAAATTTTAAAGATATGTTGTACTAGAAAAATTACTATAATATTCTGGCAACTGTCTTTACAAAGATAACTATCTTTCGAAGGTAAACAAACAAATTTTTTCTCTCGAAAGATAGTTGTCTTTAGAAAGACAGTTGCCCGAATAGGTATAGTTAGAATTTGTTACAGAAAAGGGCAATGAGTACATTAGAAGCCAAGTACTGACTCAAAATTTGTTTTGAAAGAGAAATAGCCGATTAAACTTTATATATTTGAGGGGACTTACTGTCTTTCAAATAAACAGCCGAAATCCTCAAATTATGCGTTTTTGAGACTAACTTGATATACATAAATGAGTGCTTAAGAAACCTTCAACCCAGTTGATTCGCTTATCTGAACGCAATACTTTCGTTTCGTGAGAAGAAAATACATTTTAAAATAAAATATTCTAAATTTAGTAGCTATACACTAGACCATGGCTGCTCAACGCTCTTGTATTGAAAGTACAAAGCTCAATACATCTACAAATTTTGTATATGCACTGAAAAATTTTTTTGCTCATTTAAATTTTTTTATGAATTCCAATAAAATATTATTTTAGAATTTATTTTCAAATGGTAGTATCACATACATACACATTTTTTTATTTTTTATATGAACATATTTTGAATACTAATTTTTTACAGTGCTTTCATTTTTTGAATTTTTTTTTTCATTACACATTTGTTATTGTAAATTTCGATTTCTTACGGCAGTGCTCGAGCTCCTATACAAAGTGCCTTTGCTCTGCACATTCAATATGAATCATAGGCACATATATATAAAATTTTTTTTATATCTCAGTGCTTATGGCAGTGCAAAGAAAATTTTATTTTCATATTTGAAGTGAAAATATGTATCTGTGCCTATGATTCGGTACAAAACAAAAACAATTGTGCTTTGAGTGCCTATGAGGTGAGCAGCCCTGCACTAGACGTATATACATTAGATAGGGTTGGTCCCCATACGAAAAAAAAAAGTTGTAAAAGTCCGCCCCTAAATTTGAAGCTTATGTTTAGAGGGTTAAGGGACACAAAGAAATTTTTTTTTGATCCCGCGAAATACCGCCGAAATCGTTTTTTTTTATTGTAACTTTGTTATTTTTCATCCGATTTTTAAAATTTATACCTCATTATTTTCGTATTTTGCAGCTCTACACTTCCTTCTAATATCCTTTTGAGCTCTGAAGTCGTTTTCACATAGTTGGGCCAGCTAACTTATTTGTATGTCCATGAATTATCCTCTTTGTTTTGCCAAATGAAGGTGCTTCAAAATTCATGACAATGTTGCCTTTAACGGGTTTTACTAAATTAATAAACAAGGAAGTTACGTCACTACGAATATTTAATGCCTATTATTTAACTCATTTCTTTTAACCAATTCAGGATATGTAAAGTTGTGAAAGTCCACCCCTAAATTTGAAGCTTATATTGAGAGGATTAAGGGACAAACAAATTTTTTTTCTGATCCCGCGAAATTCCGCCGAAATGTTTTTTTTCTTGTAACTTTGTTATTTATCATCCCATTTTTAAAATTGATACGTCATTATTTTCGTATTTCGAAGCTCTATATTTTCTTCTAATGTCCTTTTGCACTCTGAAGTCAAATAACAAGGTTACAATAAAAAAACTATTTCGGCGGTATTTCGCGGGATCAGAAAAAAAATAAAAATTTTTTCTTTAATCCTCTCAATATAAGCTTCAAATTTAGGGTCGGACTTGTACAACTTTACATATCCTGAATTGGTTAAAAGAAATGAGTTAAATAATAGGCATTAAATATTCGTAGTGACGTAACTTCTTTGTTTATTAATTTAGTAAAACCCTTTAAAGGCAACATAGTCATGAATTTTGAATCACTTTCATTTGGCAATACAAAGAGGATAATTCATGGACATACAAATAAGTTAGCTGGCCCAACTATGTGAAAACGACTTCAGAGCTCAAAAGGATATTAGAAGGAAATGTAGAGTTTCAAAATACGAAACTAATGACGTATCAATTTTAAAAATCGGATGATAAATAACAAAGTTACAATAAAAAAACTATTTCGGCGGTATTTCGCGGGGTCCAAAAAAAATTTTTTTTTGTGTCCCTTAACCCTCTCAACATAAGCTTCAAATTTAGGGGCGGACTTTTACAACATTTTTTTTCGACCCTCTCTAAATTATGCCATTTTTTTCTAAAATTTCAATTGTCGAACAAAATAATATTTAAGTGACTAGAAAATAAAATAAATCACATAAAGATTGAGCAGAAGAAAAAAGTCTAATTCTAAGTTCTATCTATTATCAGTAAATCTACTAACTAACTAGCCACTCAAATTCAATTAAGCTTGCACAAAACAAAAACAAATCGCCTCCAAAAAGAAACGCCTAGAAAACGCTCAAATCAAATGTCGCCACAGAGCGATAATTTTTAGCAAATTTTTATTTGTACATATATACATAAATGAAAATATGCCGCTCAATGGCTAACTGTTATCAATTACGCCAACTGCGACGCTGACGCTGGCAGTGACGCTGGCCTAATGCCATAAATATGTAAAAAGAGCATTAAAGTGTTGTCTGCCGTTTGCCAACTGCGCTCCCATTTAGCTTAGACACAAACCAAAATCGAAACACACATGCGATTCGTTCGCTGACGTCTCCGTTGCTGCGCTGCTGCCTTTCGATCATCACTGTGCAGCCGCATTTATTACACGTAGTCAACACATATCGCATATTTATTCATATGATCACATGGCTTCTCTCATTACTTGCCGCTCAAAAATGTTGCCACTGTGCTGAGCGCGGCTTCATTGCTCTACGCGCATTCACCATATTCACCATAAGCCTTACACCATAAACCACCATATGTGTGCACCAATTGTTGATTTGTATCGTTTTGTATTTGCTTGGTTTATGTTTTCAGCAGCCGCATCGTCAACTTCATGTTCAGTGCAATTTTGTACGCTTCGACGATCAGTTGATTAAAACGGTTAAAGCGGTTAAATGAAATTTAATTTAATTTTTTAGCCAACAAAATAGTTGTATATATTTGGTTATTGTTTGCCACCTGTAAATGGGGTTACAATTAACAACGGATGAAATGGGCGTTAAATAATAAATGAACAAATGCTTTACAATTTTAGATAAGTGATCGAAAACGTTTAACCGAAAAAAGAAGTGATTTTAGCAGTTTGAAAAAAAAAAATTGTTTTTACGTAAATTGTAATTACTTAATTCGTAATTGCTTTATCGCAAAATCAAACCATTTGCATTGAGTTTATGCCTCTCTGGCACAACTTGCACAATAGTGACAAAATGTTTTTAAGAAATTTTACTGAAAACGAGTGCAATTGGCAGTCGTAGGTTTTTTGGTTTTTCAACTAGTAGAAACGGAAAACGCATTTTTGCATTAACAAAAATCCAGTAAGTGCGTTTTTTAAGAAAACAACGAAAGTGGTGCCAACGAAATTTCGTTCTCCATAAAAAAAGCTGCATTTTTTGAAAATATCGTTATATTTTAAGTGGATTATTAAACCTAAATAAATTTTAAGGTAAGATTATCTCAAAAAGAGATTATTTTTTGTAATCATTATAGTAAGAAGAATTTATTTTAAAACGTGTATAACTGTAGCTACTGTTTTTTTTTTGCTGTTCAGTAAAGATTTTTTAATATGTTTGAAATAAAATTAGTTCGGCAATTTATTTTGCGAGATTTATTTTAATCGTTAAAATTGTAACAATTAAAAATATATAAAAATGCCTACTTATGTTATCTGGGTGTGACCATTAGACCGTATCCCAAAAAATAAAGTTCGCCGTACGCCCCCGCATATGATGTCTTTTTGGAAAACATTTCCAGAAAAGATTTATATTTTTTTTACGCCGCTAGATGTCGCTAAAATTTGTTTTTCTCATATCCTCGATATTCATAGGCCGATCTCTAAGTTTAATACACCAATATCTTTGGCTTGAAAGGGCGGCTTATACTATGGAATATTATTAACCCTATGTGCGCCATTGGGGTCACTACCACCCAGTACTTAGTTTATACTACCCTAATGTACCTTTTTTATGTCTGCATGTTAAACGTAGTAAAAAATCATTAATCTTTTGCAAAATACGTATTTCGATCGCTTCAGCAGAACCCGAAATAAAACACGTTCAACATTCCGAGGAATATAGGTTTTTCGGTTCCCTTGGTCTTTTAGGTTAATTTTACAGAAAAATTTTCTGAGGAAACCCCTAATAAAATTTTATGCCAAATAATTTTCTAGAACATTTTAACCCTCTAGCGACCTTAAAATACTATTTTTCCTGATTTTCTAAAAAATAGGGGTCAAAATAACCCTTTATTGGCGGTGCTAGAGGGTTAACATGTTCTAGAAAATTATTCGCCATAAAATTTCAGTAGGGGCCTCCTCAGAAGAAATCTATGTAAAATGAACCTAAAAGACCAAAGAAAGCGAAAAACCTATATTCCTCGGAATACACGTTATTTCGGGTTCTACTGAAGCGATCGAAATACCTCTTTTGCAAAATATAAATGATTTTAGTCTACGTTTAACATGCAGGCATAAAAAATTGCATTAGGGTGGTATAAACTAAGTACTGGGTGGTAGTGACCCCAATGGCGCACATAGGGTTAATAATATTCCATAGTGTAAGCCGCCCTTTCAAGCCAAAGACATTGGTACAATAAACTTTGAGATCGGACTATGAATGCCGAAGATATGAGAAAAATAAATTTTAGCGGCATCTAGCGGCGTCCAAAAAAAAGAATAAAAATCTTTTCCGGAAATGTTTTCCAAAAAGACATCATATGCGGGGGCGTACGGCGAACTTTATTATTTCGTTCCTATAAGGCGAGACGGCCTAGTGACCATATTTTAATGATATTTCACTTGTCTTCCCTTTGCTTTCCACAACATTTAAATTTTTCATTTTGAGCACACACCGTTACCAGAGCTCCTTTGAAAATCTTATTCAGTTTGTGATAAATTTAATCATAATGGCCTTAGTCTATTAAGCGCATAGTATTAGCTGTTTAAATAGAAAAATCTGGTCGATTACGCCAATGATCTTCCTCTTATGTGGTGCGTAACCGTATAGACGCCAAAGGGGTATACCAAGGGAGGATGAGTCAGTCTTCAGCTGAGCTTCCCAACGTAGTGGAGGTCGCTCTTTTCTTCCGCCTTTAGCGGGTTTTGACAGAAATATTATCTGGGCCGGAGACGAAGCAACTTCATCCATTCGCATGACATGATCTGCCCAACGGAGCCGCTTTATTTTATTCGCTGAACAATGCTCGAGGTGTGCGAAAAGCTCATAAAGCTCATCATTAAATCTCCGTCGATACTAGCCCTCAATGACGCGCAAAGGTCTATAACTCTTTCGAAAAATTTTTCTCTCCAATACTTCAAGTGCTATCTCATCCGATTTTGACATGGTCCATGCTTTTGCACCGTACATGAGGTCGGGAACTATGAACGTCCTGTAGATCATGATTTTCGTTCGTCGACTGAGGACTGAGGACTTTTTAATTGCCTACTTATTCCAAAGTAGCAAGAGTGATTCTTTGTTGGATTTCTGTGCTCACATTATTGCTTTGTCATGATCCCGTGGAGGAACATGCCTACCATCATCTGCTATTAGGGATTTGGGTCGTGCATCTTCTACTTCTGTTTCCTTTATCTAGCAAGGAGGAGAAGTGGTCTCTCCATAACTTTAGTACGTTCTGGACGTCAGTTACCAGATCGCCGTTATCATTCCGGCAGGAATTTGCCCCGGTCTTTTTCAATAAAATTTTCGAGCATCATTTCTACCTACCAGCTCCTCCACTCGCTCCTTTTCATCTTTCGAAAAAGGTCCAGTTTTTTCCTCCTCGCCGTTGGATAACGATCCCATTTGTGCCCGTATACAATGTAGCCCTGTAGCCGAGGTTATTTCTTGCCTAGAAATCGTGGCATTCCTTATCGTACTAGGCGTTTTTTCGGGCTCGCTGATATTCAATAGATTCCTCAGCGGCGGTAAGAAGTCAAAGAGCGATATGCTCCTATTCCTCGAATACATGGTTTGGTGGAGCATTGCTTTCAGAGAGCAGGAGTAAGAGACGATTGGAGTATTTATTGGCTATCTGCGTCATGTGCAGCCTATCGACTTAAAACTTTCCTTGCGGTCTTACAATTCTACGAACTTCATTTATAAATAACTGAACTTCAAGTGCAATTTTCTGAAATAAAATTAAAAATGTATAGCTCAAACGGAGAGACGGACAGATAGACAGACAGGAAAGTCTCACGGACATAGCACCGATTCTGATCATTTCGGCATATATGTACATACATATATTGCTTTTTTTGGTACTTACAAGAATTTGTTTTGGAAATGTAAAAATGAACATTTTGAAAAGAAAATTTTTTGGCTCGAATACTTAAAAAAAATCCAATTAACCCATTAATGGTCAAAACCAACCTACAATAAATATAAAATATATCGTCGCTCCGGAAGAAGAAAGACGCATGTCAGTAATTTGTCGACGAAAAAATGCGCATTAAAAATATGTCGAGGAAGAAAGACGCATTAAAAATATGTCGGGGAAGAAAGACGCATTAAAAAATATTTCGACGAACAGAGGCGCATTATAAAATATTTCGACGAAGAAAGACGCATTAGCATTATTAACTGCGAAGAAAGACGCATTAGCATTAATATTGACAAAGAAAAATAAAAAATCGAATACGTCTTTCAGTTTGCGTTTTTTTCTTCTATAGCGACGATATAATTGGGTTTTCCCAAATTGGCCGGCAACTACTAATGGGTTAAGGCATAAAATTATGCAGAAAACAACTTATCTTAGTATCAAAATGAAAAACACATCACATCTGTATTTCAAAATTCTCTGAAAACTATCGACCGAAGAAGAAAACACTAATAAAAATGCAACAGAATACAAAGAAAAACGATTGCGCCTCTAAAAACACCATATGCAACCCCAACGAAATAGGAAAATTGTTTTTCTTTGCTGCACTACTATTTTGCTTTGTCTACCTGTTCTGACAGGCAGCTTTGGTTGTTATTGTTGTTGTTGTTGTCGAACTGCCCACCTGTTTGTTCGTTCCACATCTACGCACAGTCAGCGGAATGTTACACACTCACCATCTCTGTGCATACCTAGCTACTCAAATCAAAGAAGATGCTGTATTTGCAACAACAACAATGATTTTTTCCGATTTTAAGTCTTATTCGTCACAGCCTTCGTTTTGGTTCAATAAGAAGAACAATTCTTTACACATACATACATACATACTTATATACAAAAGTACATTCACTATAATCTGTGCAGCATATGTTGATTTTGTTTGATATTCTTGTTGTTGTACATTTCCAATGATTTTCTTTAAGGTCGTTGTTATTTATTTATTTTACGATTGTATTTATTTTGTTCAATGTTCAATGATGCTGTGTGTATGTGCGAGTGTTTTTCGTTAGAATTTGTTGCATTTGCTGAGTGTTAAAGCAGCATTAGAGGCAGCAACTGTGCCGCACAGCGGGCATTCGTTTGGTTTATTGTGTGTGTGTATTTTGTTGCTTTATTGAGTAGATATTAGAATTTAATGGTTATATTAACTACCTGCTCGGCTTTGGTTGGTGCAAAAAGGTCAATCGTAATTCTTTTTTAACTTAGCTAGAACTACAACACTTATGTGTGTATATTTTTGTGAGCTGGCGTAAGGTATTGAATGTAGTTCTTTTGTTGTTGTTGTTTATACTATTGTGTTCGCAATTATATGTTTTATAAGTCGTAAATTTTTAGGTATTTCTTTTTTTTATGTTTTGTTCTTTTTTCCTTTATTTCTATTTTATTGCAGGATATATAATTTTAATTGTTATTGATACTATAACAATGGTGCTTTTTAAAAACTCTAAACTCACGAAATATGTTTTTTAAAAGCAACTCGAATTTTTGTTTAAAAAAATATAATGTTCTTAGCTGCTGGTCTAAAAAAATAAAAGTAGAAATATTATTTGATTAAAGCCTTTGCTTTATTTATTCCTAGCATTATGCATGGCTAATCGATTTTGCGTTCATAAGTTTAAACAACTTTTATGATTTTTTAAGAAATACCTTCGATTATAAAAAGCAATTTATCTCGAAAGCGTAGTTTACGACTTAAGCAATCACTGCTTGTGACCAGAGATATGTTTAAGTTTTTTTTGTTTACGTTTAAAATCGTCAAACAGGTGGCAACCCTAACGTATTATATATCATGGATCATATCTCTTAATTCTCTTTAATTTCCTACCCATATTTGCATATTTTATGGCCTTTTTTTTTAACATAATTGAGTTTAACAGTTTCAAACAGGTGGCAACCCTACCCGTAATATATATCGTCGATCGTATCCCTTAATCTTCTTTAACTTGATGCCCATATTTCCATATTTTATGGCCTTTTTTAAACATAATTGAGTTTAAAATTTTCAAATAGATGGCAACCCTACCAAACGTATATATCGCCAATCGTATCTCGTAATAATCATTAATTTGATATCCATATTTCCATATTTTATGGCTTTTTATAAATATAATTACAAATTTCAAATAGGTGGCAGCCCTACCAAAAATATACGCGTATATCATCGATCGTATCTCTTAGTCCTCTTTAATTTGGTAACCATATTTCCATATTTTATGGTTTCTTATAAACATAATTAAGCTTAAAATTTCCAAAGAGGTGGCAACCCCTAAAAATAAAAATTAAAATCGCGAGGAATATTATCCAGTTTCTTCGCCGAAATGCAAAATATGTTGTATTCCTTTTATTTTATGATATAATCTCTTTATGCAATCCTTTTATGTAATCTAAACTATTCAAAAGGTGGCAACCCTGAAGTTTTTATACCGAAAATATTCCTCGTATTACAGTGAACAAGCCAAAGAAAAAATCATTCAAATCACTTAAGTAAGTCTCGAGTTTTTAAGCACACAACATTTCTATATACATATACATAGCATTTTCAGGCCAAAATGAAACGTTTTTCAATTGAATTGAAAACTTTTTAAATTTAAATTAAACCTTTGAAAAAAGTTTCATTTCAAGTGAAAAAGGGTTTCAATTCAATTGAAAATGGTTCCACTTGACTTGAAAAAAATTTCATTTGACTTGAAACAAGTTTCATTTGACCTGAAAATGCTAAGTATGTACATATAACCTCAAATCTTCAAAGCCCGATAAGAGAATAATTTGATCTGACCCGTAAAAATTAAAAACACCCTCGTAATCAGCAGACAAAAACACGCCAGCTACACTTTTCAACCCCACCGAATTTTTTATGCTGTCGTACAGTGTAATTAACGCAACACACATTCTAGTTTAACAGTTTGGATGCCAATAGACTAATTTGGATATCTTTAATTCAAAATGAGATATTTGGAAGTTTAGTATGACAAAATTAATGTGACTAATTTTTTAATAAGAAGTTACCTTTTATTATTTTTTTTTTCCAAAAATCCGAAATAAAATAAAACAAAAATTATAAAAAGAGGGATAAAAGATTTTCAAATGCAGCTTTTCCAGAAGTTATAAGTCACTCGAACTTTGAGAAATTGGTGTCTAAAGATTTTTTTTCAATTAACATTAACACTAAAGAACACCGATGATGACACATCGCCAAAATCAATTTATAACCAAAGACAATTTGACGAGGGAAAACGGAATGTTATTCCACAATACATCGCATTTTAACGCTTTATAATTCTAAATCGGAATTTGTAAACCATATATGTGATATAAATTTGCGCTTGTTTTGAAACTTTTTTTTAATTTCTAATAAATGTACGAAACCACGTATGAAGATCCTTGAAATATATAACATACTTTATTTATATGCCATCGCTTGACCTTTAAACTCAATGTATTTAAAAAAACGCCTCCTGAATTTCATACAGAGTTTAAATTTTACTTTTTTGTTTTTCTCTTTTAAATTTGCATGCAACACATCATTTTTTATCATTTGTTTGTTTCTTTGCTATTAGCTTAAAATTTTTTGGTTAATATGCAATAAGGGTATTTCCAAACGCGCCTACATATTACATACATACATATATTAACTGCCGCAAAAGTATATATAGGTATTAACAGATATTTAAATAAATATGCACACACAAAAATATGAAATTAAATTATTTAGCTGACCCCGGTCTCGTCACTAGTGCAATATGAAAATAAGCACGTAATACTTTAAATTTTTTTGCATGCTTCTTTTTGGTGTATAAACATGTGTTTATTGACAGATGAATTCATGTATATATAGTTATGTACATATGTATGCCATTCGCATATATATAAATTGAAATTTGTCTGACAACGTGCAGGTAAAAATTTTATCACTGCATTTTACAACATGCAATTATTGGCTAATATTTGAGTAATGGAGTATTTTCATATTTCATCTTTGTTTTTTACTTTTTTGTTTACTTTGTGAAGGGATATGGAATGGTTTTACAGAAGGATGGAGTTTATTTATACCTTATTTTATTTTATTTTTTTATTTTATTTTGCTTTATTTTGTTTTGTTTTATTTTAATTTATTTCATCTTATTTTTTATTTTATTTTACTTTATTTTGTTTTATTTTATTTTATGTTATTTTATTTTATGTTATTTTATTTTATTTTATTTTATTTTTTGTATTTTTCTTTACTTTACATATTCTATTTTATCTGATTTCATTTTTTAGTTTATTTTAGATATTTAATTTAATTTAAATTTATTTTATCTTTTATTTTTTTATTTTATTTTATTTCATTTTATTTTTTTACTTTATTTTGTTTTATTTTATTTTATTTCATTTTATTTTATTTTATTTTATTTTATTTTATTTTATTATATATATTATTTTAATTTATTCTATTATTATTTTTTATTTTTATTTAATTTACTAAATTTTTTAATTTTATTTTTATTAAATTTTTATTTTATTTTTTAATTTTATTTTATTTGGTTAATTTTTTATTTTAATTTAATTTATTCTATTTTCTATTTAATTTAATTTTTTCTATTTTTATTTATTTTAAATTATTTTATTTTAATTTAATTTATTAAATTTTTTTATTTTTATTTTATTTTATTTTATTTTATTTTATTTTATTTTATTTTATTTTATTTTATTTTATTTTATTTTATTTTGCCTTATATTTCTTTTTTTTTTACTTTCAAAACCCAAACCATTTTGACCCAGAAGCCACTCTGCTTATTTAATCTGCATCAGCTCATCACTCACAATTTTAAATTATTTGCCAAAAATTGCAAAAGCATAACCGCAACCAACAAAAAAACCCGCTATATCAGTATTTATGTACTTGCGCAATACAGTAATGAATTTTCGATGAAGACTAAAGACTTAAGCGCCGAACTTGCGCCAAATAACGTTGCAGCATGCTGAGCTTATGCGCAACGCCATCACCTTACGGCTGCTGTCATTGATGCTGCGGAGTTTTTCGATTTTTTTCTTTGCTCGCATATTTTTTCATTACATCAATTTTGTATAAATATATATTAATATATGTAAATATTATATAAAGACTTGCACACACAAGCGGTCATTTTTGTATGATTTCTGTGTTAAACCGGATCGCCACCCTTTACATCCAAACAAATATACTTTGCACTTGTTCATGAATGTATTTCGACATATAATTTTTAATAAATTTATTTCTTTGATGTTGGCCAACAAATAAAAAAAAATTCGATTTATAAAAAATCTTTTCACTTATTTTAAACGCATTTATCATTTTTACAGACTCCTTCTATTTCACGCATTTTTCCTCTGTTGAATTGAATTATAAACTATTTTTTTAGCTTTTAAAACTCAATTTTATGTAATCGGTCAGGTTTTCGAAAGCAATGCATAGCAGTTGTCAGTTGGTAGTTCATGGAAACAAATTAAGACTTTACACAATCTTGATAGCACGTATTCGCTTGAAAGCAAGTGTTTGGTAATGTAACGTACACATGACATAGCGGATGTTGTATGGTAGGATGCGAGTACTGTTAGGTTGAAGTCGATTAAAAAAGAGCTGAAAATTGGGCGACGTTGTGAGAGTGCAGCGCGTGTTTATATCATGCATTGTTAATCGTTGGTCTTTATTTTAATCATAACGAGCTATGCACAGCTGTATGGCATTTATGCATAAAAATTTGTATGTGAAATGCCGAAAATCATCAACAAAAATGTTCAAAAGGGGTTTTTTTTTCTTTATTTTGTTAAGCAAGCAATACTTTAATTTTTTACATTCACCTGTGGATTCTTTGTTTGCGTTTTACTTTTAACTTAACTGATGATCAATTTTATATATGCAATACATAAGAAGAGCCATGCAATGGTTTCTTGCGCAAATGCACTTTTATATATGCAAAATTAATCGCAAAGAATACAAAGTAGAAATTTCGAAGGCACACACCTATTTTAGTGGGCAATTTTGCGTGCATAAAGTTAATATTTTTATACCGTAAACAAGTTTTCGCCAACATAACTATAAAAACCGTTGGTGGCTTCATTTATTTCAACATCTAAGGCTATTCACTTCTCACTTATTATTAAAGTACACTATCTTTAGGCGCATATTCGTATCATACACGGTCGCCTCTCATTGCGCCGCTATTAAGTAATTGAATTAATTTTTGTAGCGAGTAAGAAAAAAACTCATAACGCCAACAAAGATTATGTAAAAAGAGCTACAATTAAAAGAAATTAAACGACAAAACGCTCGAGAAAATTTGAAATTTACATAATACCGAAAATCTGTTAAGAAAAAACTCATAAAGCAGCTGAAATGGGAGTAATTAAATGCTTGAATAGGGCAATTAATAGCAGTTATTTGCAGACTAGCAGAGCAAATTGTTAGCATATAGATATACATTTATGTATGTACAGGTGTATATCTGTACGTTAAACAATTATTTAATACACTTGCCGCATTTGTAAGATGCATAAATGATTTTTATACATGCATACATCATACATACATGCACATACTCGCAAGTGGAAAACCAAATATGCATGCAATTTTATTGCAGATGCAGACAAATGCATTAGCGTTTTTGAGGTATTTAGCTGGAGGAGAAATAAATACAGATGTATGTTTGTATATAGAGTTAAATATATTAAATGTATTTGGACATGCATTGGACGAAACAAGTTTACTTTGGTGCAAAATGAAGGTGATTAACTTTATCTGCAAAGCCGCATGAGATGGCTGAAAATGCACGATATCTACAAAAGTGAGAAGAACATAAATCAATAAAAAATAAAATAAAATAAAATAAAATAAAATAAAATAAAATAAAATAAAATAAAATACAATTTAATAAAATAAAATAGAATAGAATATATAATAAACTAATTAAATTAAAAAAATTAAATTAAAAAATAAATAAAAAAAGATAAAATTAAATTTAATAAAACTAAATGAAATTAAAAAAATGAAATGCAATAAAATAAAAAAAGAAATAAAATAATTTAAATTCAAATAAAATAAAATAAAATACAATATATTAAAATACAATAAATAAAATAAAATAAAATAAAATAAAATAAAATATAGTAAAATAAATAAAAATAAAATAAAATAAAAAAAAATAAAATAAAATAAAAAACAACACACTACAATAAAATAAAATAGAAGAAATAAAAAAAAAATAAAAAAAAATTAAATACAAAAAATTAAATAAAAAAAATTAAAAAATACATAAAGTACCTAAAATAAAATAAAGTAAAAAACAAACTAAATACAATAAAATAAAACTAAATAAAGTAAAGTAAATTTTTTTTAAATTTAAATAAAAATATGAATAAAGTAAAATAAAATAAAATATAATAAATTAAAATAGAATAATACAAAATAAAATAAAATAAAATAAAATAAAATAAAATAAAATAAAATTTTTATTGGCGAAAAGCGAACAAGTTCAAAGCTACGTATTACCAGCGATGGTAGAAATGATAGCTATTTCGAAGAAAACCAATTCTTCATCATCAGATTTCTTTTCGGGATCAAGCCGGGAATCGAACTTAGACCCACCGTGAGAAGGTGTAAATGTTAGCGACGCGCTAACCCACTCACCCAAACACGGCCTGGTACGCAGTTGAACTTTTTGTCGCTTTTCTTTTGCCACCTTTACTCGCTTTTCGCCAATAAAAATTAATTAAAAATCTTCTGTGTCCTCACAATAATTCAACAATTAAAATTAAATAAAAAGGCAGGGTGTTGCAAATGCACATTACTTCCGGCTAACCGAAACATAGACCGCCTAAAATTACTCAACAAATTTGTGTTATCTCATGAAAATCATGAGTACATAAAAATACAACAATAATGTTGGGCGAGTAAAGGTGGCAAAAGAAAAGCGACAAAAAGTTCAACTGCGTACCAGGCCGTGTTTGGGTGAGTGGGTTAACGCGTCGCTAACATTTACACCTTCTCACGGTGGGTCTAAGTTCGATTCCCGGCTTGATCCCGAAAAGAAATCTGATGATGAAGAATTGGTTTTCTTCGAAATAGCTATCATTTCTACCATCGCTGGTAATACGTAGCTTTGAACTTATTCGCTTTTCGCCAATAAAAATTAATTAAAAATCTTCTGTGTCCTCACAATAATTCAACAATTAAAATAAAATAAAATAAAATAAAATAAAATAAAATAAAATAAAGTAAAATAAAATAAAATATAATAGTACATAAAAAAATATAAAAAAATAAAAAAATAATACAATTAAAAAATATAATATAGAATAAAATGTAATAAAATAAAATTAAAAAAAATTGAATACAATGAAATAAAGATAAATAACGTAAACTAAAAAAATAAAAAAAAAATTAAAAAAAGATGAAATAAAGTAAAATAAAATAAAATGCAATAAATTAAAATGGAATAAAATGAAATAAAATAAAATAAATTTTAAATAAAATAAAATAAAATAAAACAAAGTAAAATAAAATAAAATCCAATACAATACAATACAATAGAATAAATAAAAAAATAAAGAAATCAAATAAAAAAATGAAATAAAATAAAATAAATTCAAATAGAATAAAATAAAATAAACTAAAATAAAATAAATTCAAATAAAATAAAATAAATTCAAATAAAATGAAATAAAGTAAAATAAATTGAAATAAAATAAAATTAAAAAAATTAAGTTAAATAAAATATAAACTGTGGCTCGCGTTTCCTTCGTGAGAACATGTATGTATGTCTGTATGTATCTTAGGGCGGTTCAAAATTATATAAAGAAAATAAATTTCTCCCGAAATTCGCGAAACAAACCGCATTTCATGCGAATGTACTACGGAAATTTATACCGAAAATTTTTCCCCCAATTTCCTTCTGCTTTTACATCAGTGATGATACATAATTTGGGGGGAAAGTCATTAATGAATAAGAAAGATGTTTTTCATCATTAAAAAGGGGTATTTAAAGGGGCACTTAAATGGTATTGCAATTGAGAGTTTTACAAATAAAAAAAAAACAAAAATCCATTTTTTATTTTCAATTTATCTCAATTTAAAAGAAAAAATAGGTTTAGTTCATTATAGCGCCGAAGGCCTCATATATATGTATTCTTAATGTACATTAATTAAACAAATTCCAAATCATTTGCATAACCCGGCCTCAGGCTTCCTCAATCTAATTGAAAATTATGCTCACGTATTTTTATGCAATTTCCTTTTTTTTTTTGCTTTTATTTTTGGTTGCGGCGCATCAAATCAATTTGGCAATTATTGCCAAGGCACATATTTGTGTACATACGAGTATATACACAAATGCGGTTCATTAGCATATCCACAGTAGTTTCAATTCTCATCATTTACCACTGTTTTTATTTGCTTTTTTGTTTGTGTGTGTGCTCCAAATGCTATTAAAGTTAAGCCTACAGCTGCTGCTGCTGCCGCCACCTAAGCAAACGTGCAAATATTTGCACCTCATTTATCACGTTGCAGCTAAATTTTTTTTTAACCACAAATTCTTCTGCCACTTTTTACCTTTCGTATTTTTTTCTTTGTGCATTAAATATTATTAAACAAAAATGTACATATGTACGTCTGGCCTGATATTCGTTTTCGTTTGTTTACCTTTGTGTAGAAGTGAAAGTTTTGAGCGCATGCGCAATGTGCTCAAATCAGCTTCATACAAATGCGGTTGCTTACAGCTAATAGTTGGTTAGAGGAAAGAAGTACCGAGAGATGAGTAGGGTCGTTATGTGCGAAAATATGTTGGCAAAATCTGCAATGCCAATGAGAAAATTGGTAAAGAAGAAGGGGGCCAAAGCAAAATCGAAATTTTTTATGTACATATGTATGCATTTCTTGTTTTTTTCTTTAGTATTTTTCATTTGTATTCTTTGTTTTTGTTTTTTTTTTACTTACTCAAGCAAATTGCTTTGCCTTTTTGTTAGCTTCAATTTTTGCAACTTGCATTTCATTGATTCATCGCTTTTGTAATACATCATTATTCATTCAAAAGCGTTTGCACTTGCTATTCATTCGTATTATCGCAATTAGTCATATTTTTTGTAGAAAATACATAAAAAATAAATAAATATAATATTTTATATTATATATTATGGCAATGTGCTATCCATGAAAGTCTTTGTAGTTGTCGAATGTGGCCATTAACCCTTGGATTGCTCTACGCCAAAGTGACTGCTCTCAAATAAGCGCTCACCGCAGCTTTTCAAAGCGTATTTACCTATTTGCTCATCCTTTCTTGTATGCCTTTCATATCTTTGGTACCGATGGTCCTGCTGAGCTGTTGGAGATTTCACTTATATATGCCATTGCTCTATTCAATCTAACCTCACTTAGTGTACGATTTTCGTACATCTGCTATGCAAGTGTTGAATAATGGTTGGCAGCTGACGGACAGCGGGCGCTTTGTACAGTAGTTGTATGTACAACAGTGCTTAGCGTTTCGCTAATATTCGACTACTGATGGTTGGAGCGTAGGTTCAAAGCCTGGTGTGCTCCCGAGAAGATGTCTGATGATGAAGAAAGTGGTTTTTCTTCGAAATAGCTATCACATCTACCATCGCTGTATGAGCTAATTGGCTTTTTCCGCTTATTCCAAAAGTATAAAAATTAAAATTAAAAATAATCAGGGCCGCGGAGAGGGGGGGGGGCAGTCAGGGCAATCGCCCTGGGGCCCGGAAGGTTTTTGGGGGCCCGGAAAGGCAAAGCAGTATTGACACTACTCGAACTAGGATTTCATGGATACATACATAGGTATTTTGTTGCTACAAGAAATTGTTTTAAAATTGAAGTGTTTAACTTAACCAAATCACCAAACTAAAATTATATGCATCCAATCAAATATTTACCTTGTTTATACATGGGCAAATCCTAGAAAAGTGAGTTGAAATTGAGGAAAATCGACTTTGATTTAGAGTTTCCAAAGTACCGCGATTGGTAAGGTGGTGAACCAAGCTTCTCAGAAATATTTACATTTTAAATGAAAACTGCTGGTAACCCTGTTTAAATTGATTTCAAAAAGTTAAGATATAAAGAATTTAAAAAAATTATTAAAAACAGTACCATTTTTTATCTACTATTATTTCCATGATTTTATAGTTAGATACTGGAGTTATTACAGGAACAAGTGTAAGAAGGGTTAAATAAACTGTACCTAAGATTTAGTTACTGCTTAGCTGTAATACATATAATTTCTTGCTGAAAATCTAAATAGGAAAATGAAACCTAGAAAAGTTACCTTAATTTCAAAACCGATCTTTCGAATTAGCTCATATCTTGAAGTTTCTTTAAAATTTACCTGTCAAACAAATCTGCATCATTTAAAACTTTATACTTAAGCCATTTTTTTAATTATTGCCATTTAAAAAGTGAACCGTAAGTGACGCCAGGGAAAAATAGTGTTAATTTTTTTGACGATCGAGTAGCCACATAAAGGGAAAGCATAATGCTGGGCACCGAACGTGAGAGGATCTTCAAGCCAAAAACACACAAAACCCCAATATAACACAGAAGCAGTATAAAGAATAAGCCCTCTCTGGGTTAAGAGGTGGAAAAAGTGAAATACGTATTATATTTGTGCTTGAAAAGAGGAAGAGCTAAAAAGATATACCTTTTCATACAATATTCAAAAATATAAGTGTTTGCTAGAGCGGGTCAAATTGTATGGATGGATTTTTTTGCATCAGGAGTATAGCAAAAACGTAATCTACAGATGATTCTAAGAAAATTTGCCCAAGAAACCATAGCTCTAAAACCGATTTTGACCCCCGGACTTTTGCAAAATAGATATTTTGCCATATGAATGTAGTGTTTGGCCAAAAAATCTTCATAGCTTCTGATAGAATTATAGGAAAAACATCATATTGGGCTTATTTTAAAGGTATTTTACGTACATTTCAGGATATGTATTAATATCTATAGTGTTTTTGAATTTCAGTAGATAAATCAGCCTTAAATTATGAGAAATTAGCCTAAAATTAACTTTTAACTACTATATTATAAATTTTAACAAATTTCTCATGGAAAAATTTTTTTTCCTTACAGATTAACTCTCCGTCAGACACTTGTTTCGATTGTCACATTCGGTACACTTGGGTCTGGCTGGACCCACACACAAATTGTATGAAATTGAAAGTGTGTGTGCGTGTGATGTTGAAGAACTTCCAAAGTATCGAATCGATTTTTATAAAATTTTCACAGTGGGTTTATGTGGTCACTCCGTATAAGATGTGGTTTGAAAAAGTTGTTGGTTTCCGGAATTTTGGCCCAAATGTGGACGCGAATGGCCCCGGAATGTACTTGGGCAATATTGGTATCAAATGAAAGGTGCTAATCAGGGCTAGGGATGGCAAAAAAAATTTAATAATCGATTAACCGTTTTTTAGGTTAATCGAAAGGGTTCGATTATTAATCGCGAATAATCGTAGGGAACTAACCGATTATAACCGTTTTTCGATTACAATTACTTATAAATTAATACGTAGTACCCCAAGAGGACAAACAAGCTAATTTTTTATACATACTATGTGTGTGTGTTCGTTTTTATTATAATAATAAAAAATCGTCATTTCAGCGAAAAAATCGTCAGTATTTTGTTGCTATCTCATTTTTACTAAAAACACGTTATAAACAAAAAGTGTCGGCTTTCCACTAAGAAAGCGCACCACGAAAAAAAATTACTTTTTCAGGGGCTCTCAGATATCTCAAAACTGAAATCAAAACTTGCAGGAAGTTTACAGTTTACGAGATAATTACCCCAGAAAGAGAATTATGTCGGCTGAGGATTATTTTTTTAAAGCGCGGCTGAAGGCGGCCAACGCATTGTTCTACACACATACATATATGCATTTGCTCGTTTTAATACGTGCTTTTATCTCGGCAATAGATCGTTGTTTTCGTGTTTTGTTTGGTAAATTTTAAAATTTTAACAACAAATATCTTGTAATACAAGCCTCCGGAAATTTTTGATTTCAGTTCCAAGTCCTGTGAGAGCCCCTCTACCCCTCTGAAATAGTCATTTATTTCGGGGCGTTGTTCCTTAATGGAAAATTTTCCCAAAAACAATTTTAAAGAGGTGCGAATTCATACAAATTCCTATATAAATGAAATCGTATTTAAAAAAGCTGTGCACATTTATCTACACAATGCGCTTACTTATATAATAAAATAAATAAATAACATCATCAATCATTCATTAATACTAATTCATAACATTTTGCCTTGAAAAATAATTTACAAAATATAAGGATTTATTTCATGACGATAACCATTTAATTATTGTACTGAGATGGTTTAAATATTTAATAATGCCACTTTCCTTAAAAAAAAATATATCATAAACGAAAAAATCGTCATTTATTGGGAAAAATCGTCAAATCATTGCTTAGAAAAATCGTCAAAAGGGCGATAAAATCGTCAATTCGGCAACGCTGGCTGGAGGGAACGTTTATTGCGAATGAAAAGGCGGTAGCTGTGTAACCTAATACAAACGCATGCCGTCAATTTACTGTCAAAAATTTCTCATGCCCATACAACTTGTATGGGAGTAACCGAAATTGAACGGCGTGCGTAAAAAGCAAACTTGACGCCCAATTTTTGTTTTGCGTGACAGTTGAAATTAAGCATTGTGGGTGATTGTTTGCAAAAAAATTGACACTTGCTTTTGATATCGCGTGTGTTAGATACATATTCCACAAAATAAGATTTTCTCTGATTTTCTATATTTTTCTATTTCTTTATCTGTACACGCACGCAAGTCAATTTCGGTTCAACGCATATGAAAAATTTGCGTGCGTGCGTTAATTGACGACTTGCGTTTGTATTAGGTTACACAGTAATTTTCAACTTCGATTATTTCCTTTCGATTATTTTCGACTTGAGAGGAAAAAGGTTAATCGAAAAAATAATCAAAAGGAAAAAACCGATACATTTTAACCGTTAACCGAAAGAAATTAACCGATTATAATCCGGTTTTCCGGTTATAGTTGCCATCCCTAATCAGGGCTTGAATATAGAGTTATTTTTAATGAGATATCTAAGCTGGGTCAAAACGTGTATTCGCTGACTTCGGAATGTTTGTAAGCGATAGTAATAGAGATAGGAATAGTCACATATATAGAGGGAGGCATGTTTGTCGCAGCGAAATGGCCTCGGAATGTTGTGTGAATTTACGCGTAAATATAGGAATTTTGTACAGAATTTCTGAATGTTAGCTTATTTATATTATTATATTCAAATTTTTATTGTTTTTTCAACTTCCTCAGCAGCCCCCTTACGTCCCAAATCATTAGCTAATGCAGCTGCTAGCCGTTCATAAAATTCACTATCAAAGTTCCTTCTATGTGGTTTAAAATTGCACATCAAATCAATTTCATCACTCAAAATTTTCTTGGAAAAATAGTAAAAATAAAAAAATAACGCGTATTTTATGAATTATATTTGCACTTAAATTTATCAAATAACCACAAAATCAGAACTGAAAAATATAAACTAAAAGGCAAATATCTATTGCCCCGATAATTCATAAATTTAAAAGAAAAATATGCAAACGATTTCACTCCTTCATATTAGGTAAAAAATATAGGAATACTAGGGTATACCCGTCCCGCTTCGCTGCGCTAAACCTGCCCCGCTCTGTTTACATAAAGGTACATATGATTAGTATCTCTACCTCTAAAAAAAAACATTTGGGGCCCTCGGATCCACGTTTTCATCTATATCTTGTGAACCAGGTTAGAAAACCCAATAAAAATAACTCTATTTTCAAGCCCAGATTAGTACCTTTCATTTGACACCAATATTGCCCAAGTACATTCCGGGGCCATGCGGGTCCACATTTGGGCCGAAATTCCAGTAAGTGTCCAATTTTTCAAACCACATCTTATGCGAAGAGACCACATGAACCCACTGTGAAAATTTCATAAAAATCTATTTGATACTTTGGAAATTCTTAAGCAAAACACGTACACACACTTTAATTTTCATACAATTTGTATGTTGGTCCAGCCAGACCCAAGTGTACCGAATGTGATGTGTTAGTAAACATATCGGTATAACTAGCTTAGTATATGAGATATCAACGTACTTCTTATACAGATCTGTAGAAAATTAAATTTTAGTAAGCTACCTGAAATTTCAAGCATCTAGCTCAATTTATAGTACTCTTTTTGGTAGTTTGAAAATGAAAAAGGTCTGGCTGCAACCAAGTGTTAGACGGAGGGTTAAATAAGTTCAGAACATTTCCAAGAACTTTCAGTCAGACAGTTTTTATTTTTTCGAATTCGTTTTAGTAGAAAAAAAAATAAAAAAAAAAATTTAAGTTTCTTTTTTCGAATTCGTTTTAGTAGAAAAAAAATAAAAAAAAATTTTAATTTCAACTTAAATTTTTTTTTTATTTTTTTTCTACTAAAACGAATTCGAAAAAAGAAAAACTGTCTGACTGAAAGTTCTTGGAAATGTTCTGAACTTATTTAAGCTGTAAGGAAAAAAAATTTCCGTAGGAAATTTGTTAAAAATTATAATATAGTAGTTAAAAGTTCATTTTAGGCTAATTTCTCATAATTTAAGGCTGATTTACATATCTACTGAAATTCAAAAACACTATAGATATTAATACATATCCTGAAATGTACGTAAAATACCTTTAAAATAAGCCCAATATGATGTTTTTTCTATAATTCTATCAGAAGCTATGAAGATTTTTTGGCCAAACACTACATTCATATGGCAAAATATCTATTTTGCAAAAGTCGGGGGGTCAAAATCGGTTTTAGAGCTATGGTTTCTTGGGCAAATTTTCTTAGAATCATCTGTAGATTACGTTTTTGCTTTACTCCTGATGGGAAAAAAATTTGACCCGCTCTAGTGTTTGCGTATGAAGATGCTGAATTTTTCAATATATGTAAGTAACTTATTAATGGATATTTGTTGGAAATTTTAACTGAAATACCATGTGGCTCATTGTAGACCTAAGAAAACCTCATTTCTGTAACAAATTTAGGTGTCTGAAACGTAAGTAACGCCTTGATGCAACGTAAGTGACACTGATCATCTCCAATATGTTTATAAAAAAACTAAAGTAGGCGAAAAAAAAAACATTTTTTCGGTCATCATAATAGCTCTGTTCAATAACAAAAAATTTTTACGAATTTTTCGTAAAAAATTACAGCTCTCTATATGAAAATAACAGTTTTTATGAAAAATTCGTAAAAATTTTTTGTTATTGAAACAGGTATTTTCTTAAATGAATGTTATTTTTTTATTAGATTGAGTTTATTTTTTAGGGGGGCCCGTAAACGCGAACTGTCCCAGGGGCCCGGCTCGGCTCTCTGCGGGCCTGAAAATAATAAAATTCGTGCTAGACACTAACATACCCAATAATGTTAAATTATAAATTGTGCTGTTGTACAAACAACTACTGTACACAGCGCCCGCTGTCCGTCAGCAGCCAACCATTATTCAACACTTGCATAGCAGATGTACGAAAATCGTACACTAAGTGAGGTTAGATTGAATAGAGCAATGGCATATATAAGTGAAAAATCCAACAGCTCAGCAGGACCATCGGTAGCCGCAGTGCTTAGCGTTTCGCTAATATTCGACAACTGATGGTTGGAGCGTAGGTTCTATGCCTAGTGTGCTCCCGAGAAGATGTCTGATGATGAAGAAAGTGGTTTTTCTTCGAAATAGCTATCACATCTACCATCGCTGTATGAGCTAATTGGATTTTTCCGCTTATTCCAAAAGTATATAATTAAATTAAATTAAATTAAATTAAATTAAATTAAATTAAATTAAATTAAATTAAATTAAATTAAATTAAATTAAATTAAATTAAGTTAAATTAAATTAAATTAAATTAAATTAAATTAAATTAAATTAAATTAAATTAAATTAAATTAAATTAAAATAAATTAAATTAAATTAAATTAAATTAAATTAAGTTAAATTAAATTAAATTAAATTAAATTAAATTAAATTAAATTAAATTAAATTAAATTAAATTAAATTAAAATAAATTAAATTAAATTAAATTAAATTAAATTAAATTAAATTAAATTAAATTAAATTAAATCAAATTTAATTAAATCAAATTAAATTAAATTAAATTAAATTAAATTAAATTAAATTAAATTAAATTAAATTAAATTAAATTAAATTAAATCAAATTAAATTAAATTAAATTAAATTAAATTAAATTAAATTAAATTAAATCAAATTAAATTAAATTAAATTAAATTAAATTAAATTAAATTAAATTAAATTAAATTAAATTAAATTAAATAAAATAAATTAAAATAAAATAAAATGAAACTGTAATAAAATAAGATAAAATAAAATGAAAACATAATAAATTAAATTAAATGAAAAAAAAAATATTTACTTTGTTAACTCAAACTTTAAAGCTTTGTAAGTAAAGTATGTGAGAAAATTTTCCATTTAGGAAAGACGCCCCTAAAAAATTACTTCTTCAGTGGGGCAGACGTTCTCTCACAGTTCTCAGAACAATTTTAACCACAAACATCTTCTAAACCATAAGCCTGCGGCAAGTTTTGATTTCAGTTTTGAGATCTGTGAGAGCACCTCTACCAGACATGGGCAACTGCTATTACAAAATTTTTCAATTACAATTACTTGCAATTGAAGAACTTCAGATACAATTACATGTAATTGTCAGCGAAAAGGTGTCAATTACAGGTAATTGTGAATGGAATGCTTCAATTACATGTAAGTCTGCTGTTATGATCCACCCAATTTGATTGATCTTTATGCTCAAAATAACTATGTATGCTCTTAGATGTAGGTGTGTATTAGCTTAGGAATGCGCCAACACCCAAAAAAATTAACTAATTCACTGTTCAATTACATGTAATTGCACACTATTCGGTAACAATTACATGTAATTGAATACTACTGAGTTATTTTAATAGCAGCATTTCAATTACAATCACAAAAATATAATTGGAAAATTTTCCATTACAAGTACTTGTAATTGTAATTGAAAAATATCAATTACAATTACAAGTAATTGTAATTGTTGTGTGTAATCAATTACAAAATGTAATTGAGTATGCCCATGTCTGACCTCTACATCCCTGAAAAAGTAATTTTTCTCCGTGCCTACTTCCTTAATGGGAAGTCGACCCAAGCATGTATATAAATCGTGTCGAATTCCAGGCAATATACACAATCATTGTTTAGCTGCTGTGTGCCAACCGTTGGCATTGTTGTTGTAATACAAATAAAGTCAAACGAAAATGCTTTGAAGTAAACACAGAAAATGCATTAAATAGCTTTTCAGCTGTTGCATTTCGACTGAAATTCATATTTAATGCGTAATCAAAAAATTTGTCAATCACACTTTTTCAAGTTGAAGTAAGAAATACTACAATGTAATAAACAAACAATACAATAAAACCAAAAGCAGAAAAAAAAATAAAAAATCACGGAAAACCCAACAGATGTTGAAACCGAGTTAATTAAATTTACCGCTGGAGTTAAATTGAATTTACCGCTGTTGCTAAGCGTGCTATTGGTGATTTCGATATTTCAGATATTTTAGTCGTGATTGCGCTCATTGTTAAAACTTATTTTTTTTTTTTAATTTTTGTTTTTTTAATTTTTATTTCTTAATTTTTTTTTATTTATTATTATTTTTTTTTGATTTTTGTATCTTTACAATTATGTATGTATTTATTTAAATGCTTTATTTATGTTCATAAATCATTAATACATAAATAATACAGCCTACCTATTTATAACAGTTTCGTTCGTAACTCGCTTAGCTTTTCAACTGTCCCAATTTCGTATGCATCTCTGCGCTATGTTTTGGCAATTCATTCATTCATTTAATATTACTTATGCGCATATTAAATATGTATTTATCTGTTCAGTAATTTCGTGCTTAAATATTTATGCACACCAACCGTTTTTTTTTTTTTTTTTTGTTGATTTAACAAACAAACATTCATCTGCCCAAAATTGTTACACATTTTTCATATTGTTTGCCTTTTAGCATTTCTCAATTGCGTTATGTTTGTTTGTCAACTAATTATACAGCACCTGCCACCAGTGTTGCCAGGTCATGAAGAAAAACGAGTCTAGATTGGCAAAAAAAAAAAGTTAGAAAAGGCTGAAACTAAAAAAAAAAGAAGCTAAAAAGAAGTCAGCATTTTTTTTAAGAAATTCATTCAAATTTTATTTATTTAAGTTTTGTTCATTTGCATGTAAAAACTATAAACATTACTTAAAGGAACTATTCATGTTTGAACACATATCAGGCACATTTTCTTGACTAGTACATGACTTTGTTTTTTAAATAAATACTTATACATAGAATTGCACTAACTTTTGGACACTAACCCGTTTTTGTATGGACACTTATTTTGGTTTTTTTCGGTTGTTCCCCCTAATTTTGGTAAATTTTGTTATGATATTCAGAAACTAGATGATTTTTCCCAACTTTTGGATTTTAACCCATTATCGTATATCGTGCATATATAAAAAGATACATTCATTTGAAATTTGTAATTGATCTTATCAACTAAGTTTATATTGGCACACATATGTATATTTTATTTATCCATCAGATAGCCCAATATGTGTACTTCATGAACATCTCAAAAATCCCTAAATACCCTATATCTCAGAGCTACATAGGTCTAAATCAATAATTAACAACAAAAACGACATTAATTAACTAATTAATTTTCCATATATTTGCCCACCCACACCTATCACTTCAATTCTATTATTGATTTATATGCCATTCTCGTACAAATATCAATTCATCATCGGAGCGACTCTTTCACTGACACAGTCTCTGATAGCACACAGTAACACATTTTGGTTGACAATAGCACGAAAGTAATATGTGCTGTAGCACAATCGTGCTGTAACACAAACGTGTTGTAGCACAATCGTGCCAACTCAGTGAGTCGACTCTTTTTAGTGAGTCAGTGCTTATGTGTCAACTCCCAAAAAATCGTGTCATTACTCACTCCTACAACTCGAAATAAAAGAACATATGTATGCATGTATATATTTCGGGGAAAACCAGGCCTACTATATTTTGACAACAATGTAACAAGGTTGCTATAAAAACCTTACGGTCAGAACACATTCATGGCGTCGCATACGTACAACGGCGTTCACATGAATTACTGCAAGTTCTTGTTATACAAATTAGTACAAGTAACATTTTGAGTAAAAAAGGCTAGAAAAAAGCCACGAAGCTAAACCGAAAATTATGAGGCTAAAGGACAAAAAAAAAGGCTAAGTCTAGCCTCGAAAAGGCTAACCTGGCAACACTGCCTGCCACAATGAAAGTGAATGCAATTCATTGAATGCATTCATTGGAAGTGTGGCAACTGTGTCAGCGATGAAACGGATTTTAGATATGTTGCAATGTGTAAAATGTAAATAAACCCATTTACATGTACATACATACATATTGTATATCTATTTACATATAATATATACGTTTTATGTAAAATGTCTATAAAGCAGACGCAAAGCTACCATTTAGCTAAAGTTAAGCTCAAAGTTAATCTGTACGGTTTTTATACACAATTAGGTTTTGCGTCCTTTAACAGTAGCATAACATTTTAAATATTATCTATTTAACATGAACCTCATTTTATATTTTTGTAATCGCACAATATTTTGAATAAAACTCCTTTTTCTTTAGCAGTAAATTTGTATAATTTTGAGCTCATCCGTGTCAGGCTAGTTAATTAGCGAAAGTCATTAATTGGATTGCGATCTGATATGAAAGTATAACACTCAATCACCTTTTATCGTTTATGAAGAGGAAAAGAAAATAAATTGACTTTTATTTCTAAATATATATCTGTGGCAATTTGCAATAATCGCTTAAGTCTTAAAAAATGATTTCGAGATAAATTGATTTTTATATTCGAAAGCGTTTCTTAACAAATCATAAAAGTCGATTAAAAATTATGCACGCAAAATCAGTGAGCCATCCGCAATGTAACGATCAAATTTTGTAAATAAAACAAAATGTCATGAATTAAGTATATACGTCTACTTTGGCTGTTATAGCAAGTTTAATATACCTCTATTGTAAGTTAAGCCTAAATGTTTTTATTTATATCTTTTGATTGAATTAAGTTATAAGCATTGGGGTTTTACAGAAATATAGTGTTTTAAAAGGAGAATAACGTGGTATATATAACTCGAAATCTTCCTAAGTCGACTTAAGCGATTATTGCTTGTGACCACAGATATGTATATAGCTAAAAAGCAAAATAGATAGACAAAAAAACGAAACTAGAAGTGTAAACAGCATGATATTAAATAGTGTGTAGCAAATGAATTGAAATAAAACTACATATCGACGACTGAGAATAAGATCGCCCTATTTCAAAAATTGTTTCAAAAACGCCCTATTCCAAAAATTGTTTGAATAACGTCCTATTTCAGATTTTGCTTCAAAAACGCCCTATTTCAGAATTTGTTTCAAGAACGTCCTATTTCAGACAATTATTCAAAAACGCCCTATTTCAGAGAAATATATATGGAATTTTCTCTGAAATAGGGCGTTTTTGAAGCAAAATCTGAAATAGGACGTTATTGAAAAAATTTTTCAAATAGGGCGTTTTTGAAGCAAAATCTGGAATAGGACGTTATTGAAACATTTTTTCAAATAGGGCGTTTTTGAAATAATTTTTGAAATTGGGCGATCTTATTCTCAGCCGTCGATATATAGTCTTAATATAATCTTTAAGTAAATGGTGTGAAGTTACTTAGTATTTATGGAAATTTATATAAAACTAGAAAATACCCGTCCCGCTTCGCAGTGATAGAAATGAGTTTATTGAGTCTTTACCTCTTTACCTAGCCTACCTTTCTCTTACTTTTTCCTTTTCCTTTTTCCTATTTCTATTTTTTTTTTCTTCTTCGTTTTTTATTTTTATTTTCATTTTCTTTTTCCTTTTGTCTATCTCTATCTCTATCTATATCTCTACCTCTATCTCTATCTCTATCTTTATCTCTATCTCTATCTCTATCTCTCTCTCTATCTCTATCTCTATCTCTATCTCTATCTCTATCTCTATCTCTATCTCTATCTCTATCTCTATCTCTATCTCTATCTCTATCTTTATCTCTATCTCTATCTCTATCTCTCCATCCCCATCAACATTTCAATCTCCATCTTCATATCCATCTCTTTCTCCATCTCTATCTTTTTCCCTTTCCTGTTCTCTCTCTTTTATTTATATCCTTTCTATCTTTATTTTTCTTTTTCCGTTTCTCTCTTGATATTCCTATTCCTCCTCCAACTCCCGCTTCTATTTTACTCCATCTCCCACTACCTTTCCTTTCCTTTTCCCTCCCGTTTCATTTCCCTTTCCTCTTACGCTCTATTTCCCTTCTCCTTCTCCTTCCGTTTTATTTCCCTTTCCCCTTACCATCTATTTTCCCTTGTCCTTCTCCTTCCATTTGCTTTCCCTTACTTGAGGGAACTGATTTGAGCATTACATCTAAGAGAGCTCGGTATTTAAGCCCAGACTTCCGCTTCTTCCGCTCAGAAACATTCAGGGACCACCCGAGTCCACGGTTTTACCATCTCTGGGAAAGGAACCTAGACATCACATCGAATTATGTTTTCTCTTGAAGACCTGCTCAATACTTTTCTTTTTATACCAATATCGCTTAGAAATTTTCCGGGGTCATGCGGGTCCACGTTTTGACCCATATCTAGAATACTTTAACTCTCTAACACCTCCACGAAGAAGTAATTTTGACACTTTTTGCAGAAACCTCCGATATAAACCAGTATTTTCAAGATTGATAGAGGGTTGAAATGTTCTAGAAAATGAGGCGCCATAAAATTTCACTAACGGTGTTTTCTCAGACAAAATCTTTGCAGAAAGAGCCTACATACACAGAAATAAATTTCTCCCATAAATAATTACAACTATGTTGAGAATTTGAAGTTAATGTTTGTCAAACAAATGCTAACATTGCATACAACCCAACAACAAAAATATCGCATACATATGTATGTATGTATGTATGTACTCAACCTTCGCAATATTTTTCTTGTTTTCATATTGCGCGCTGTGAACTAATTACAAGCATAGCCGAAGCAACCTACATAAATTGTCTATATTTTCTCACTCCCACTTCACACTTCGCTAAAATGTATTTCAGCAAACTCCACAAACTCAAGCCCAATGCACACCACCTACCACCTTGCGATATAAACCAACCTTCGATTTTTCCAAACACACGATCCCGCACATAAATATACATACATATGTATGTACATACCTACATACAAGGCAGACTGAGGGCAATAACGCGACTATTACGGACTGCGAGCCTAGTGCTCAACCCACTCCCGACGGTAGCTTGACGGTAGTACCGGGGGGTTCGGTACGATGACAGTAGGAGGTTTAGTTCGGGTTAGAGTCCCACACTGACGGGGTAAAGGCTTTCGATGCTTCCTCCTCGTAAAAAAAAAAAAAAAAAAAAAACATACCTACACACATATATATAAAAAAACCCCCACCTTTCGACTCCCGCACATTTCAATAACAGTCAATGCTTTTAATTAAACCGCAACATTTGTTGCTAAACAAGCACATGCTTAGCAACATATGCTTGTATACAGAAACAACAAAATAAAAAAACAGGTCGAAAGTAAAAGTGTTTAATTTCAATTGCAATTTAACACAAAAAGCAAACAAACAAACAAAGGCGAATAACTTGCCAAAAGTATTTATATAAGTATTGGCAAAAGTGTATAATAATAAATGCATTTAATGCATGCATGTGTGTTTGTGTGTTTGCTATATGGGAATATTTCCCATTTCAACCGCAGCAACAAGTTTAACTGTTGATTGTCGCTATATAATAGTTATGCATGTTTCTTGTGTGTTTCGGTTGTGGTTTCTGTTTGCATCTTTGGCCATGCACTTGAATTCCCATGCATTACTACACATACGAAATATAAAACAAAAACATAAACAAAAAAAGAAAAAGAAAAGCAGTAGAGAATGCCATGAACTCTTTGTGTGTTTTTGGTGTTACTTTCATTTAAAAGTTTTCACCAATTTTCTTTCCGTTTTGGGAATTTTGTGGAAATTAAAGAAAGCATACAATCTGTGCATTTGTTACTACTTGGTTATTTAGCTTTTACTTATTTTATTTTATTTTTTATTTTATTTTATTTTGGTTTATGTTATTTTGGATTATTTAATTTAACTTTATTCTATTTTCTTTTTTACTTTATTTTATTTGATTTTATTTTATTTTATTTTATTTCATTTTATTTAATGTTATTATTTTATTTTATTTTATTTTATTTTGTTTTATTTTATTTTATTTCATTTTATTTAATTTTATTTTATTTTATTTTATTTTATTTTATTTTATTTTGGTTTATTTAATTTCATTTTATTCTATTTATTTTTTTTTTATTTTATTTTATTTTATTTTATTTTATTTTATTTTATTTTATTTTGTTTTATTTCATTTTATTTAATTTAATTTTATTATATTTTATTATATATTACTTTATTTTATTTTATTTTATTTTATTTTATTTTATTTTGGTTTATTTAATTTAATTTTATTTTATTTTATTTTATTTTATTTTATTTTATTTTGATTTATTGAATTTCATTTTAATCTATTTATTTTTTTTGATTTTATTTTATTTTTTTTTATTTTATTTTATTTATTTTATTTTATTTCATTTTATTTTATTTAATTTAATTTTATTTTATTTTATTTTATTTTATTTTGGTTTATTTAATTTAATTTTATTCTATTTATTTTTTTTGATTTTATTTTATTTTATTTCAGTAAATTTTATTTTATTTCAATTTATTTAATTTAATTTTATTTTATTTTATTTCATTTTATTTTATTTAATATTATTTTATTTGATTTTATTTTATTTTATTTTATTTTAGTTTGGTTTATTTAATTTCATTTTATTCTATTCATTTTTTTATTGTATTTTATTTTAGTTTTATTATTTTAATTTTAATTTATGTCCTCGTCTCTCCTCCCCGATGGCTGTTCCTGCTGCCAGGGCAGACTGCGGGGTGGTAGAGAGGACTAGCAAAGGCTGTTGTGCGGTCGAGTAGGTCCCCTCAAGGCGCTAGCCAGGGGGGAGAGGTGCGAGACGGCCTCAGTCATGGTTCGAGGTGCCTGGCGGAAGGCATAAAACGGATTTATCTTGCCGTGATGGAGGATAAACAGAATAAAAAATCACAACAACAACAATATATCGAAAAGGTCCTTCACTACAGGGAGTGCGATAGGTGTCTTTATTGATATTTCGAGTGCCTTTAGCAACTTTAGGGACTCGAATGGATCGGAATACCCCCAATCATTCGGTGCTGGATTGAGGACCTTTGGAGTTGTCGGACGGCGACGGGTGGGTGGGGGATTTCGACTATGTCAAGATCGGCACATAGGAGCATCCCTGTGTCAACATATACATACCCAAAATACTCTTCGGAAAATACACAAAATACTAAAACTTGCGAAGTTTTGCATTCCAAGCTTAGTTTAACGCCTCCAATACGATGTTGATAAAACTAAGGACCATATTATGTGGTCCATCCGAAGGATCACTGTATCCGGCCAAACTAACCTAACTTAATCTAGAGGTTCGAAAGACCAAATTTATGGTTTGGATCGATAGAGCTGGGCGCCAGGAGTTAAAATTTGGTAAATCTCAATTTGGGCATAAGCGGTTATGAAGTTTAAACGACAGTATGTATATTAGGGCGTCTTGCCTTATAGCGTCTCTCACTCTCAAAAATACATCGTTTGGAAAACATTTCCGAAAAGAAAATATTTTTTGGACGCCGCTAGATGTCGCCATATACATTTTTTCATATATGTGTTCGGTATTTATATTATTCTGATCTCTAAGTTTAATGCACCACTATCTTTGGGATGAGAAGACGGTTTCTACTATGGAATCATATTAACCCTATTTTCGCCATTGAGGTCAGCTTAGGGTTTTCTAAAATATGGATCAAAATAAACCTTTGCCTAGCGGTGTTTGAGGGTTAAAATGTGCCATTAAATTTCACTAGGGGTCTCTTGAGAAAAAATCGTTGTAAGTTTAATCTAAAGGACCACAGGAGGCGAAAAATATACATACATATATTCCTCGCAATGTTGAATGTTTGCGGAGAACTTTTCTTTGTGATATGGTCTAATGTAAATATATAATAAATACCCAATAAACACAACGGATTCGCCTCGAATTCGCGTCGGATTCGCTTTCTCTGATTATATTATCTCGGCAATAGTTCGCGGCGATAGATCGGCGAATCCGAATTCGTAGGCATGTCACCTATCACTAGCGATTCGAGAATTTGTTCATTCTCGGATCGCTGGCGATTCGAACTTTTTATCATTAGCGATTCGAGAATTTTTAATTACTCTGATCGTTGGCGATTTGAAAATTTGTTCATTAGCGATTCAAGATTTTTTTATAAATGGCGTTTCGAAAAATTAAAAGTTCAGAATTTGGTTTACTGGCAATGGCTTAAATCCGTATAAAATAAGACAAAGCATCTAAAATATTTTTATAAGAACTATAATGATTTTTGAGTGCAAACCAACTTAAAAAATAGAAAAATATGATATCGCGAAAATTGATTTACTCGAACTTACCGCGAACTCGAGGCGAGTCCGAGAAATTACATTCGCGAAAATCTGCTTTCGCGAACTCGCCTCGAATTCGCCGCGATATCATCCTCGCTTCTGTGTTTATTGGGTATATATATTGACATGTATGTATGTATATGTATCTGTGTATATGCGATGTTAGAAAATAGAAAGAAGACTTTTTAAAAATCTTTTATGCTACCAAAATTCATGCCAAGAAGGTTTGAAACCATTTGTTTAGCGTCTTATTAAGAGCCCTGTTTAAATGCCTCCTATTGATCAATTATGTTGATGATAATGCTGATGGTGGAGAAGAGTACTAAAATAGAGAGATTCTAGTTTTTATTTAAAGTTTCTGTTTTCGTTTTTACACCTTCTTCACATATTATGACATAATTTGGAAATTAGCTTTAATTCGCATTAGTGTCATTTGAGAATTTGTGCCTTAACCTTTTTTGATGCGCATAATAAAAATATCAAAGTTAAAACCAATTATAAAGCCACTAAGTAACTTGTTAGATGACATCTTCAACTATAATTTTAAATCTTTAGTTATTTGCATACATATATATTTTTTACAATAATTCAAAAGTAATTTTAAATTCAGCAAGAGTAATTAAAATAGATTTTTAAATCGCTAACCTTGTTGCGTTAACGTCGCTGCTCAAACGTTGTCACTGAACTCACGCTGCCAAAGCAATTGGCAATGCGTTTGCGTTTTAAAAATGTATATGCGCCCGTACGTGATAAACTTAAATAGTTGGCAGCATATCAAGAAAGCAAAACCTAAAAAAAAAATAAAATAGAAATGCATTAGAAGTCAAGCTAACAAAAATTGAAGAGCAACCATGCAGTGCGTTTCGGTACTAGTTGATTGCAAGTAGCGCCAAATTAGCAACAACAACAACCTGTTTGATGCAGCAGTAAAAGTCAAAGTGCGTGCTAGGCAATAAAAATAAATCTTCTGCGTGAAAAAAAAAATCAAATAAATAAACAAGCTACAAATCTTCGCCACTTTAACAACCGGCTCAAACAACCAAATCAAAGCTTCAAACAAACGCTATTAAATGCAGACGCTTTTGATTTTGAAATTGGCAAATAATTGTGTTTTCTTCTTTTTCTGTTTCTTGCTAATTTTTTTGTGTACTCTTTTCATTCCATTTTCTCACTTTTTATTTAATTGTATTTGTATTGCTTAATTTGCATGAACGTAAGCAACGAAAAGCGAATTAAAGTGGGTCAAATATTCGTTTACGGATATACGCAAGACACATACACATACTCGTAAAAAGCAAACAAAAACACAAAAAAGCAATAAATAAATGCGTCTTAAACGACGTTATTCGCCAAAGTAACTTAATCCAGCAACAGGTTGATTGACTGATTTTTATGCGAATCGATGTCAATTCATTCGATTGATTGAATTGTGTTAGAAAAGCGAAAGCACCAACGAACTGCGTGATGCAAATTAATTGTGAAACAATTTAAAACAAAAAATCTATAAAAAGTTTAAGTAAAATTCTCATAAACCACACTATATCCGATATTTGCATACTCAAAGTCATTAAATCAATGTCTAATTTAATTATTCTAACAGCATATTTTTACATATACATTTATTGTTTATTAATAATTTGCAAATTTTATTGCCTACACCGCTCGTGCCAATTTTTTGATTTACGTTAAAGAAGTTTGTCGCTTGAGTTTTTTGTTTTCTTTTTTTTCTTGTTGTGGCGCTATTGCTTAGTGTGCGGCTTAATGTTTTAACAGACTTGAGTGGCTCTTCAATCACCTGCTTTGCGCTCAGCAGACCGTGACACTGTTGTTAATAGGCAAATTATAGCATTTTGTAATACATATTTTGAATTGTTGGTGAAAATACATATTCATGAACTTAAATGAAAATTTTGACTGTGCTTCGTTTCGTTTCGTTTAATTTTTTTTTTTATTTTGTTACATTATATTATTTTATTTTATTAATATTTTTTTAATTTTATTTTTTTTATTATTTTATGTCTACTCTGATTTTATTTTATTATCATTTTATTTCATTTTATCTTAATTTAATTTTATTTTTTTATAATTTTATTTTTTTTTATCCTTTTATTTTTTTTTAATTTTATTTTATTTTCATTTTATTTTTTTATAATTTTATTTTTTTTTTATTCTGTCTACTTTTATTTTATTTTATTTTCATTTTATTATTTTATAGTTGTATTTTTTTTAATTGTTGAATTATTGTGTAGGTACACAGAAGATTTTAATTAATTTTATTTTGGCGAAAGCGAACAAGTTCAACACTACGTATTACCAGCGATGGTAGAAATGATAGCTATTTCGAAGAAAACCAATTCTTCATCATCAGATTTCTTTTCGGGATCAAGCCGGGAATCGAACTTAGACCCACCGTGAGAAGGTGTTAATGTTAGCGGCGCGCTAACCAACTCACCCAATAACAATGTTGAGCGAGCAAAGGTGGCAAAAGAAAAGCGACAAAAAGTTCAACTGCGTACCAGGCCGTGTTTGGGGGAGTTGGTTAGCGCGCCGCTAGCATTAACACCTTCTCACGGTGGGTCTAAGTTCGATTGCCGGCTTGGTCCCGAAAAGAAATCTGATGATGAAGAATTGGTTTTCTTCAAAATAGCTATCATTTCTACCATCGCAGGTAATACGCAGTGTTGAACTTGTTCGCTTTTCGCCAAAATAAAATTTTATTTTTTTTTGTCTATTTTATTTCATTTTATTTTATTTATTTTATTTTATTTTATTTTAATTTTATTTTTTTATAATTTAATTTTTTTTATTTTGTCTACTTTTATTTTATTTTATTTTATTTTATTTTTGTTTTAAATTTTTTTTTATTTTTTTCTTCCAATTTTATTTTCTTATTTTATCCTTTTATTTTATTTTATTTTATTTTATTTTATTATTTTTTTAAATTTTTTTTTTATAATTTTTTTTTTTATTTTGTCTACTTTTATTTTATTTTATTTTATGTTATTTCATTTTATTTTATTTTCATTTTATTTTTTTATAATTTGATTTTTTTTCTACTTTTATTTTATTTTTTTTTATTTTTTTATAATTTAATTTTTTTTATTTTGTCTACTTTTATTATATTTTATTTTATTTTATTTTATTTTTGTTTTATTTTTGTTTCTATTTTCTATTTTCTATTTATTTTATTTTTTTCTTCTAATTTTATTTTCTTATTTTATTTCATTTATTTTATTTTATTTTATTTTATTTTATTTTATTTTATTTTATTTTATTTTATCATATTTTATTTTATTTCATTTTATTTTATCATATTTTATTTTATTTCATTAGATTTTTTTTCAGTTTATTTTATTTTATTTATTTTTATTTTATTTTAATTTATTTTTTTTATTTTATTTTATTTTATTTTTATTTATTTTCTATTTAATTTTATTTCATTTTACCATATTTTATTTTACTACATTTTGCTCCATTTCACTTTATTTTATTTTATTTCTATTTTTTATTTTATTTTTTTATTATTTTATGTCTACTTTTATTTTATTTTATTATCATTTTATTATCATTTTAATTCATTTTATCTTATTTTAATTTTATTTTTTTTTATTTTGTCTTTTTATATTACTTTTTTTTATTTTATTTTATTTTATTTTATTTTATTTTATTTTATTTTATTTTATATTATTTTATATTTATTTATTTTCATTTTATTCTATTTTCATTTTATTCTTTATAATTTTATTTTTTTTATTTTGTCCATTTATTTTATTTTTTTATAATTATATTTTTTTTATTTTGTCTACTTTTACTTTATTTAATTTTTTTATTTAATTTTATTTTTTATTTTTTTTTTTCTATTCTTATTTTATTTTATTTATTGTATTTTATTTCATTTTATTTTATGTTATTTTATTGTATTATCTTTTTTTTGTAACTATTTTCTCTTTCGTATTGACATACTTTCCCAATAGAAAAAAATCCAAATTCCACATACATATGTATGTTCTAAAAAGAAATAAAATATAAATTATTTGAATGTAGGCTCGTTTGATCTGGCTGATTCTCTTCTTCTTGATTGGCGCTTAACCGTCTAGACGATTCTGGCCGAGTCCAACAGAGCGCGCCAATTGCTTCTGTTTCGTGCAGCATGGCGCCACTTGGGAACACCTAGGGAGGCAGCATCGCTGTCCACCTGATTTTCCCAACGCAGTGGAGGTCTCCCTTTTCTTTTGCGTTCAGCGGGTTTCGATAGAAATGCTTTCTTGGCCGGAGCGCCTTCGTCCATTCTCACGACATGACCTGCCCACGCAGCCGCTGGATCTTTATTCGCTGAACAATGCCGTTGTCTGTGTAAAGCTCGTACAGCTCATCGTTAAATCTCCGTCGATACTCGCCCACGCCAACGCGCAAAGGTCCATAAATCTTACGAAGAACTTTTCTCTCGAATACTCCAAGTGCCATCTCATCTGATTTTGAAATTGTCCATGCTTCTGCGCCGTACATGAGGACTGGAACGATGAGCGTCCTGTAGAGTGTGATTTTTGTTTGTCGAGAGAGGACTTTACTTTTCAGTTGCCTACTTAGTCCGAAGTAGCATTTATTGGCAAGCGTGATTCTTCGTTGGATCTCCGTGCTGACATCATTCTTGGTGTTAATGCTGGTTCCCAGATAGACGAAGTCCTTAACAGTTTCGAATTTGTAGCTATCAACATTGACGTGGCTGCCAAGGCGTGCTGTTTCTTTGTGTGATGACAGGAGGTACTTCGTCTTGTCCTCGTTGACCGCCAAACCCATTTTCTTAGCCTCTTTATCCAGCTTGGAGAAGGCAGAACATACGGCGCGCGTGTTAGTGCCAATGATGTCGATGTCATCGGCGTACGCCAGCAGTTGCACACTCTTGTGATATAAGATGCTTCCTGTATGGTTAAGTTCTGCAGCTCGTATTATCTTTTCCAGCATCAAATTGAAGAAGTCGCACGAAAGAGAGTCACCTTGTCTGAAACCTCGTTTGGTCTCGAACGGCTCGGAGAGGTCCTTCCCAATTCTGACGGAGCTGGTGGTGTTAGTCAACGTCATTTGGCATAGCCGTATAAGTTTAGCAGGGAAACCAAATTCAGACATTGCGGCATACAGGCAATTCCTATTCGTGCTATCAAAAGCGGCTTTAAAATCGACAAAGAGATGGTGTGTGTCGGATCCTTTTTCATGGGTTTTTTCCAGTATTTGTCGTATTGTGAAGATCTGGTCGATGGTAGATTTACCAGGTCTGAAGCCACACTGATAAGGTCCAATCAGATTGTTGACGATAGGCTTCAGTCTTTCGCACAATACACTTGCTAAGACCTTATATGCGATATTCAGGAGGCTTATCCCACGATAATTGGCGCGTACTGTGGAGTCTCCTTTTTTGTGGATTGGGCAGAGTACACTTAAGTTCCAATCGTCGGGCATGCGCTCGTCCGACCATATTCTGCATAGGAGTTGATGCATGCTCCTTATCAACTCTTCGCCACCATGTTTGAATAGCTCGGCTGGCAAGCCGTCAGCGCCCGGGGCCTTGTTATTCTTAAGCCTAGATACTGCTATTCGCACTTCGTCATGATCAGGTGGTGGAACATGCCTACCATCATCTGCTATTGGGGATTCGGGCCGTACATCTTCTCCTTCCGCACTTTCACTGTTGCCATTATCTAGCAAGGAGGAGAAGTGATCCCTCCACAACTTAAGTATGCTCTGGACATCAGTTACCAGATCACCGTTATCATTCCGGCAGGAATTTGCCCCGGTCTTGAAACCTTCAGTCATCCGCCTGATTTTTTGATAGAATTTTCGAGCATCGTTCCTACCCGCCAGCATCTCAAGCTCTTCACACTCGCGCCTTTCAGCCTCCCTTTTCTTCTTTCGAAAAAGGCGCCTCTCTTCCTTCTTCGCCGTTCGATAACGCTCCCATACGTTTCGCGTTGCGCCCGCACACAATGTAGCCCTGTAGGCGGCGTTCTTTCTTTCCGAGGCATCGCGACATTCCTTGTCGTACCAGGTGTTTTTGTGGGCTCGCTTGTATCCTATAGATTCCTCAGCGGCGATACGAAGTGAACGAGCGATGTGTTCCCATTCCTCAGATACATCGTTTGGTGAAGGGTTGCTCTCAGAGAGCAGGAGTGAGACCCGAGTGGTGTATTGATTGGCTGTCTGCGTCATGTGCAGCCTTTCGACTTCAAACTTTCCTTGCTGTCCTGCTGGCACATTCTTTGCTGCACAGAGGCGGGTGCGTACCTTGGCTGCTACAAGATAGTGGTCGGAGTCGACATTGGGACCACGGATTGTGCGCACATCTAGGATGCTGGAGCTGTGTCTGCCGTCGATCATGACGTGATCAATTTGATTTCGCGTTTTTCGATCAGGAGACAGCCATGTGGCTTGGTGTATTTTTTTGTGCTGGAATCTGGTACTGCTAATGACCATGTTTCGTGACCCGGCGAAGTCGATCAGCCTCGTCCCATTGGGACTGGTTACGTCGTGGAGACTGAATTTTCCGACTGTGCTGCCAAAGATACCTTTCTTACCCACCCTGGCATTAAAATCGCCAAGCACAATCTTAATGTCGTGACGGGGACAGCCGTCGTAGGCATGCTCTAACTGCTCATAGAAAGTGTCTTTGATCGCATCGTCCTTCTCTTCCGTCGGGGCGTGGGCGCAGATGAGAGATATGTTGAAAAATCTCGCTTTGATGCGGATGGTGGCTAGACGCTCGTTCACTGGCGTGAACGACAGTACTCGGCGGCTGAGTCTCTTTCCCACCACAAAAACCAACACCAAATATACGCTCCTCTGCATGGCCACTGTAATATATATCGCAAGGCCCACATTTCTTCTTGCCTTGCCCCTTCCACCGCATCTCTTGTATGGCGGTGATGTCAGCTTTCACTCTTTCGAGGACATCAACCAGCTGGGCAGAGGCACCTTCCCAATTAAGGGTCCGGACGTTCCAGGTGCTTACCCTCAAATCATAGTCCTTTAAACGTTTGCCGTGGTTGTCATCAGAAAGGGGTGGTCTCATCCGAGGCTTTGTTGTTGTTTTCATCTGGCTGATTAGGAGGTGCAAATAAAAACTAAATTCTATTCACCCGTTTGCCCAACGTTTCGCTGACAAATTCCAGCATCATCAGGGGCGTTTGTTTATTCACTTAAAAACCAAAAAACCAAAACAACAATAAACATTTTTGACAAAAGAAAAATTAGAAAATTATCATTGATTTTTTCACAATCACTCACCATGAAAAATATTTCAAAATTTTTTTGAAAAATTTTTAAAGTATACATATATGTACATTTATCTTAAAAACACTTATACAAAAACAACAATACAAAAAGAACAGAAAAAATCATTACCACTTTGTGTGGTAGTTTTGTCATTACTTGTTATTGTTTTATTTTTGTATACATAATATGTAGGCTGCCGCGATGTTGTCTGTGTCTTCCTTCTTGTTAATTGCATTGTCCCTTCTTTGTAATATTCTTAGGCTCTCCAGTGTGTATCTCTTTAACTCCCCCTTTTCTTAAAGAGATACACACTGGAGAGCCTAAGAATATTACAAAGAAGGGTTTTTAAGTGAATAAACAAACGCCCCTGATGATGCTGGAATTTGTCAGCGAAACGTTGGGCAAACGGGTGAATAGAATTTAGTTTTTATTTGCACCTCCTAATCAGCCAGATCAAACGAGCCTACATTCAAATAATTTATATCAAAATTAAGTTGATCGCCTACATTCACAGAAATAAAATATTTTGTATGCAAGTGCTCAAGTTATTATGTGTCAGTTGACCGTGATTTGGCCTGCCGTTCATTCCCCCTAACATTAGTTAGTAGATTTAAAGCCAAATAAATAATATAAACGACTGATATCTAATGGACGACGCGGCGTTACATACTAATATTTTGCTATTTTTATTTCATTTCTTATTCTCTTTTAAATTTTCTGGCCTTTTCTACTGTTTTTTCAACTTTTTGTTATTGATTTTATTTACATAGGTATTTGTTTCAATTCCTCTTTCGATGGTCGTATTGCGTAAGAAACCCAGCCATGCACCGCTAATAAATTAACTTACGTGTAACATTGTAACCAATTCAAAAAATTATTTGGCAACTATGAATGAAGACAAGAATTCTAATTTTGTGCTAACAGAAATATTTTGATTAAACAGAAGCCTCTAAAACTAAATGATGACCTTACGCGGAAAACTTACTACATACACAAATATGTTTTGTGTTTGAATGAATTGATAGCTTATAAATGTATGAATAATCAATATTTGTAAGAGTATGAAATACAATGCATCAATATTAAACATGTTAAATAATAAAGAATGAATGTAAAATGTTGAACAGTTTTTGCACACAATATATGTACATAAAATAAATTTAGTATCTGTAAATGTTTATATATATACTTAGTTTATATACATATATACTTAGTCATATAACATTCCCAATATCGATCGTGAATTCTTAACTTTTGAGTGCAATAAACTCACAAATTCGCAATGATGCGATAACTAAACTTGGCAGCACTTTAGCAATTCTTCCATCTCCATACAATTTAAAATCAGCTATACGAGTTGTGTTATAGTTTTGTGTATAATTTATAAAAATTTTCTTTTGCATGTTGTGTGTTGCCATAAATTAAATAGATTTCTTTCTTCTAATTGCCAGTTGTTCATCCGCCGTTTTCTAATGCATTTACTCAATTCCCTTGCTTTACAACAATTCCAATTCCATTGCTTATCATGAAGAGACATCGCAGTTTATGGGGTAATGTGGGGTTATTAAGTACTGAGCTTTAATTATATAAGAATTATAATTTAAAATTAACTTTCATTTAACATTTGAATTATTTAAAAGTAGGTACATCGCATTCTCCAAGCATAGTTCCATACATAGGGCAAATAAAACGTTAGAAATTTTCTCCCGAGTGCGTGGAAATTGCAATATTACTTAGCTGGCGAATAGGTAGTAGACTTTTATTCACCAGCTTACATTAGCTTTAGCAATTATATTTTTCTGACTGACACAAATATGTGCAACCACTTTCTATATGCGTTTGACAATAAAAGCAAAAACATACATATGTATGTATGTATATGTAGTGCAGGCCCAATAGGAAAATATGTGCATCGACAAATCGCTTTTCATGGGCAGCTTTAGAAGCATGTATTTTTTTTTTTTAGAATGGATGCACAGAGCGGAAATGCAATATAGAGAGCGAAGTCTCCGAATAGTATTGCCGTTGTTATGGCAGTCTGGAATAAACATCGACGCGATCTGGCTTTAATTTTGACCAAAGGCTGGATTTGAATTTTAAGCTAAAAAAAATGCATTTTTATTATCCTCCATTATAAGGTATTTATAATCCATGTTATAAGATATTTATAATCCATGTTATAACAAATGATTCAGCCCTTATTTACCATAGAGAATGAGTCTTATCATAAAGTATTTAAACACCACATGAGCCCGGAATTATCTAAACGTTATTTTCCTTGGCGAATAAGCCTTTAGAATAAGGTTTCCACCCGCAGAAAGCGAGAGTAGGCCTTATGACCTGATGACATCAACACAGAAAAATTAGGAATTATAAGCCTTTTTCCATACAACTTATGTTCCATAGAATTTTCAGACATTATTTCACAAGCCTTATCACATTCCGCAATAAACCTGAAATCAGGCGAAGATGTTTTGGTGGTTTGTTTAAGCTTATCATTGCAAATAGAATCATTTCAACTCTCCACACTGAAATGGTGATGACAATGATGCACAACCCTATTGGGTATGTAAACATAAACTTACATTTATAACCAACTTACATTCACGAATATTTCACAAGCATTTGCGCGCATGTATGCATTTATTGTAGATTATAAAATAAACAGCTTACGCAGTTTTACTGGCATATTTGGCAAACAACAGCAAACAACAGCAAAAAACTTACTCCATTCGTCGCTATTCATTCATTCGCTCACCTAATAATAAGCGCTTGATTGCTTTGGCACAGAGCCTTAATGGCCACACGCTTGTACATGTAAACATTAAATATGTCTTACGGCTATAGGTAAGCAAAAGCGAAAAGGCATGAAATACGCTTAGAAACAAGTAACAAACAAAAAGTAGCAAACAAAATGTGGCAAATGACAACAACAAAATGCAATCGATTATACACTTGAAATCAAATCGTGCGATTAAAGTTGCGTTCAATAAAAAATGGCAAAACCTTAAGTAGGTATTGGGAATTTTTTTGTCAATAAAATTGGGTTAAAATTTGAAATAATCACAAGAAAAAATCAAAGCCCAGTATGCTTTGCGTTGAAAATACTATTTTGAAACATAAACAAATACAGCGAATTTAATTTTTGATTTATTTTTATTTTTTTATTGCATAATGTAAAATAAGAGGCTTATGAAATTGTCAAACCTTAACTGCCATTACAGCCGTTGCTTAGGCTAAATTTGGTTGCTATGCGACAGTTTGCATCCATTTTTGTTTTAAAACCACTTGAACCTAAAACCCCCTAACGCATAAGCTTATTAAAATTCAAAAACTTCGTTATGTACACACATACATATGTATGGGTTTACTTAAACAATAACGCTTAATAAATACGAAGTTAATATGTGTAAATGATGCGTTTAAAATTTACTTTTACTTTTTTTAATACTCATTCACTGGTATGTATATAAACTCCGGTGACAGTTTGGCTTAACTAGCCTGTGGATCGTTTGGCTGCAGTTGCCATGTGCTGGTGTTTTTAAAATGATGATGAACATTAATTTTTAAGCAGCTGATGTAATTTTTGGTTTATGTTTTTAAAAAACAGAACAAATATACACATATAAAAAAGGTTTGAATTTTTGGCAAGTTTTTGTCCTAAGTTTTTTTTTAGAAGTGACTGTGTGGCTTCAGCATGGCAAATATTGCCTCAATACATAAACTTTTGCAACATTTTAACCCACCACACAATTAAATATTACTTACATATGTTTACGCATCTAAGTTAGTTTGTTAAAATTATATAATTAATTGATGCACCCTTTAATTAAATATATAACATAAAAGATAAAAAAATATCTTACGCAAAACCTTTGTACGCCTAAACCCTTAAAAATTTGCTAGCCTTCATTTTTCTTTGTTTTTGACCTTGATACTAAACACTAATCACCCGTTAAGGTCTCTCTCTATTACTTATGAAGGTACAAAATGCAAAAGCAAGGCATAAGAGGCGAAAGAAAAATAAACAGCAACATAAGTACATAAATAAGTAAAAAAGTTAGGTCTGCTGCACTACATAAACATTTTCAGCGCTCGTGAACTATTGAACCGTTGAACGGTAGACAGAATGCTAATGCAAACAAAGTTGCAAATACATAAGAAATGTAATAGATGAAATGATAGAAATAGAGAATTATGAAATAAAAAAAAAAAATAAAAACATATCATGTTGAAAGCATATTAAGCAATTTGTAATGCCGTAATGAATAAATAGGACAATATTTGCCAACAAATGCCAAGGTTGTTGACTTTCTGCGAAATGTCTAAGTTTCAAATGTCAAAACTTAATTTTAAGTGATTATATGCATAAGTAAAGGTCAAACCAAATAAATACTTAGTTATCTAATGTGCGTATGAATGCATTAAAAGCAACAAACTCACAAGAAAATATTAAGCTACCTTTTCAGCTCAGAAAATTTTACTAGTAGCTAGTAGTGATGGGTTAGTGAGAGATGTTTCAGACAATCGAAAGAATTGCCGTCGTTGCAAAATCGCAATCTAGTGCAAAGTTGACTCACTGCTCGACTACACAGTCGAGATGTTTTTGCGATTGTTCTGAGTCCGAGTTTGTTTCGATTAGTAATGGGCGTTTAAGGAATGTTTGAGGATTGCTTTGGCGACTGTTTCAGGACTCGAATGCGAATGAAAATCGTTGAGAGCAATCAGGATGGTTGAACAATCCAAACAATCGAATAAAACAACTCGCCCGTTACTAAAATTAGTGGGAAACGGCATATAAATAGAGGTAAAATTGAACTTGAAATTGATTGAAATTTGCATACCTAAGTTGGAATGGGAACTGAAATTGAAATGAAATTGAAACTGAAACTGAAATTGAAATTAAAATTTAAATTGAAATTGAAACTAAAATAAAATTGAAATTAAATTAAAATAAAAATTAAAATTAAAATTAAAATTTAATTTAAATTAGAATTAGAATCAAAGCTAACATTAAAATTAAAATTAAAATTAAAATTGAAATTAACATTAAAATTAAAATTATAATTAAAACTAAAATTAAAATTAAATTTAAAATTGAAATTGAAATTAAAATTGAAATTAAAATTGAAGTTGAAATTAAAATTAAAATTAAAATTAAAATTAAAATTAAAATTAAAATTAAAATTAAAATTAAATTTAAAATTGAAATTGAAATTAAAATTGAAATTAAAATTGAAGTTGAACTTAAAATTAAAATTAAAATTAAATTTAATATTGAAATTGAAATTAAAGTTGAAATTAAAATTAAAATAACGTAGAACTAGAATTAGAATTAAAATTAAAGTTAAAGTTTAAGTTAAAATTAAAATTGAAATTGAAATTAAAATTATAATTAAAATTTAAATTAAAATTTAAATTTAAATTATAGTTAAAATTAAAATTAAAATTAAAATTAAAATTAAAATTAAAATTAAAATTAAAATTGAAATTAAAATTAAAATTATAATTAAAACTAAAATTAAAATTAAATTTAAAATTGAAATTAAAATTAAAATTATAATTAAAACTAAAATTAAAATTAAATTTAAAATTGAAATTGAAATTAAAATTGAAATTAAAATTGAAGTTGAAATTAAAATTAAAATTAAAATTAAAATTAAATTTAAAATTGAAATTGAAATTAAAATTTAAATTAAAATTGAAGTTGAAGTTGAATTTGAACTTAAAATTAAAATCAAAATTAAATTTAAAATTGAAATTGAAATTAAAGTTGAAATTAAAATTAAAATAACGTAAAACTAGAATTAGAATTAAAATTAAAGTTAAAGTTTAAGTTAAAATTAAAATTAAAATTAAAATTAAAATTAAAATTAAAATTAAAATTAAAATTAAAATTAAAAGTAAAATTAAATTAAAGTTAAAATTAAAACTAAAACTAAAATTAAATTAAAATAAGGTTAAAATTAAAATAAAATTCAAAATTAAAATAAAACTAAAATTAAAATTAAAATTAAATTTGAAGCATAAATTGTAAAACTCATTACAAAAAATGCGTCTTATACTATTTTTTGCATATTTTTTGACATAACGGTATTAGTGACAAGAATAAAAAAACTGCAAATAAGCAAATGAGCAAATAACATTGAAAATCTCAAAAAATGGGAAAATACTCGTATTTAAAAAAAGGGTTAGGCTTTTATTGACATTCGAAAAATCCACATAATTTTAATGAGTCAGTGCATTTAACATGAGTCAGTTACATGTCATTATGTCATATATACATATGTATGTATGTATGTCCGCGGCCGCTGTGGTGCAGTGGGTAGAGTGCTCAACTGCTATACAAGACGTCTCGGGTTCTAACCCCCAGTTCGAACAAACGCCAAAAAATGTTTTCTAATTAATTATAATCCAATTATTGGGTTTTTAGAAATAGCGGTCACCTCTCGGCAGTGGAGTGCATTTCTGCCATGAAAAAGCTTCTCACAAAAAATGCATTCGCCGTTCGGAGTTATGCCGGCTCCACCCAATTTGTAGGAAAAACAAAAGTTAAGGAGCGCACCTCGAATTGAGAGAGAAGCTCGGCCACAAAACTCGTCAGAGTTATAATAGCGCCAGTGTATTATTATTATTATGTATGTATGTCCGTAATGTCATATGCAATCGAAACAGCTTTATTTAAGAAACTTATTCAAAAAATTAAAATCTTTAAAAGCATAAATACCTACATTAATTTGATTTACAGAAAATAATCATAAAACTACACACAAACCCTCTTTAATTCCATTACACTTCCTCATTTTTACAGCTAAAAAATATGGCAGGCTTTTTTATGAACTTTTTTATACATATTTAAATTAATTGCGTTTAAAAAGTGTCAGAGATCATATTATGAAAAATACACCAAAGCTTAAGTGTTTATTTGCGCACGTAATAGATACATATACATATACATATATACATGTGTCTGTCAAAAGTCTACAAAAACATAGTAATAAAATAATTATTTTAACGTTTAACGACTTATGTATGTAATAAGTTGTTGGGGTTAAGGGGAAGGAGAAGATTTTTTCCGCTTTTCTTCTAGGAAGACATATGTACATAGAAAAAGTTCAAGCGCAAATGAGCTACTAGTTAAAGCTTGCAAAAAATAAACTATTAATTAATTAATTTAGTGTTTACGAAGTATAGAAGCAAGGAAGTTCATAACGCACGTAATAGACGAATTTCTGAGAAAAAAAAATTAGACTTAATGTCATAAAGTAATAAAAATTATATTTAAATGAGTGACATTATCTGTTTAGTACAGCAATGAAAAAAAATATACATAATTTTTATTAGTCAATTTATTCGTGAGTAAGTAAATAAGCGCTAAAAGCTAATTAATAGCTTCCCACCTCCGAGCACTGCACTTCGTCAACTTTAAGTTACTCATACGCCCCCGCGCTTGAAAGATGCTTGAGTGTTTTTAAGCAGCAAGTAACAATTTTTTGAATTTCAACTCTAGTTGTGGTTCTTTTACAAGCATTAGAACAATACTTAATCTATTTAGTTTTATTTTTCTTTCATTTAAGTTTTTTTTTTTTTTTTTGTAACTTCCGTTCTTCACCACTCCGCGCCATCTCGCTCGCCACTTGGCACATGGCCAATATTTGCTGTTTAAAATTGATGTATTAATGCAATTTGGGCTTTGAATTACCACTACATTGACCTGCCTTTCGAAGGTTATCACAACAATAATAATCAGATAAGCAAAAAAAAAAGAATTTATGTATGCATGTATGTAAAAACATTCATGTTCATGTGTGTATTGAATTTGATTGGATTAGTTAGCAATTAGCATAGGGCCAAGTTAAGTTTTGTTTGTGGACTAGCTTAAGTTTTTATTTATGAATATTTATATTCTAGTAGTCAATCTAATGCACGCATAAGTATTTACATATGTATGTATATAAAAGCATATAAGCATATAGAAGCATATTCTTAGTCAGGCGCGGATCCAGGATTTCGGCAAGGGGGGGGGGTTTTGAAAATTTCTTTTTTTGGAAGATGTTTTTTAAGGGCAGACGCTGCACATACATAGGTAGATTTTACGAATTTATGCTACAAATAAATAATAGACCGGGTCTTCTCGGCTTTTATAGACAACGGGGGTGTCCCTGCCGCTAGTCGAAACTTATTAGGGGCTAAGAATCATTCATTCAATTTTAATATAACAATATGCAACATTCAACTTTTTGAAAATTTTCATTTGCTTTTCGGAAATTTTAATTGGAACGGTCTCACCCTACACCCTACAGAAAAAAACTTCTAAAATTGACGGAATTTTTCACAGCATTGAGAATTTCACTTTTTACAATAAAATTGGTTGGCTACATAACAGTACACTTAGAAATCTCCTCAAAATCTTCTATAAATTATGGCCTTGCTTTGAAATTTTTAATCCACTTTCAGAAATTTCTACAATTTTTCAGATTTTTTCCATAAGCTCAGAAATCCTGCTTAAAACGATTTTTATTGAAAAATTTTCTATATTTTTACACTAAAATAAGAAAGTAAAATTTTCGACAGAACTCTTTGAAATAAATTTAAAAACTTTGGCGTATGATTTTTTTTGAGTCACTGTATATATTTTTCAATAAAATCGACTTTTAACGCATTAAACAAGCAATTTGGAATAGATGTAGACAATAAAATATTTTTGGCCGCATAAAACTTGAAAATCTACCTATGCGCGCTGGTGAAAATATGGACTAATACCACCTACTATTATTATTCTATATACTAGTTGCGCCATTTCCCGCACCTTAAAAACACCAAACTCAAAACCCTCAAAATTAACAACAGGTTTGTTTCTTATTAAACTAGAAACTAGCTGTGAAGTGAGCAAAACGGAAAGAATTGCGCTCATAAAGTGCGAAACGAACAGAAAATCCAGAAACGGAATAATAGTAAAAATTAGCGATTAGTAATTTTAATGCCTTTTTTGACTGTTAATGGTTATTTTTTCTAAAAAAAACATTTAATTTTGTTTTGTATACATGTATGTATTTTGTTTATTTATTTATTATTTTGCCCGACGTTTCGGTAAAACTCCTTTACCATCTTCAGGGGTCGACTTTATTTTTGCAAAATCACACGAAATCTAAATCTAAATGTTTGTTTTCTTTCATATCTCCATGTTCGTGTGATTTTGCAAAAATAAAGTCGACCCCTGAAGATGGTAAAGGAGTTTTACCGAAACGTCGGGCAAAATAATAAATAAATAAACAAAATACATACATGTATACAAAACATTCTTTTTAATTAAAATAAGGCCAAAAAGCTCAACAAAACTTAGAATCATAAAACGAAGGCTGGCCAAAACAAAAACATCATAACATTTAATTTTCTTTATTTCTATTCCAAAAATTCAGAAAATTTCAAAAGTAATAAAAATCAAAAGTATTCGTTTGTTTATTTTTTCAACAGCTGTTTCTTACTTTGGCAGCAAATAATTTCAGCTAGGGAAAATTTTACTAGCTGAAATTTGGAGCTGTCAATAGCTCTCTTCTGCTATTTTTTTTTGACTCAAGAAACGATTTTCCAGCCGAAACTTGGCTAACTATTCATAACTAGCTAATAATAAACGGACCTAATATGTATGTCATCACATAAAGTGCAGGAGATTTCAATTGAAGTTCTAAATAACATGTATAGCGTATGTATGAATATTTTTGCATTGGTACGTGCGAATGAGTATCGTATGGTATTGGTGGCAAATTGATCATCAATTTCACTTACCCTTGCATTTAAAGCCAAAATAAATAAGAATATATGTATGTAGTACTTTTTGGTTATATTTATATTTTTAATAGAATTTTTACTTTATTGAAGTTCTTGTGTTTATATACTCAAATTTTTAAAAGATTAATTTAAACAAGAATTGCGAAATGCCTCTGAAAAAGGCAATTTCTCCAACGATTCAGACATTTCTGACCAAATTAATTCTGTACAATCCCGATAAAAATAGGGATAAGAAAGAAAAGAAAATAAATTTGCGATTTGGCAATTTGCGAATAGCATTTGACAAATTTGATTTTATGCACGTGCGTCCAAAGGTACCTACATGAACTTTTTTCCCATGTAGGTACATTTTTTTGGATTTTATATGGTCCAACCATTGCTTTTGGAATGATAGAGTTTTCCTTGTTCAGTTTGGGAAATTTGGGCGCAGAATCAATAAAGGCATTAATTTGGGATCTATGATAAACCACAAGGGGGGTTTGAACCCCCAAACCCCCCCCCCCGTGGATCCGCCACTGTTCTTAGTTATGAATAAGAAGCTGTGCTTTGTAAGTAAAGTGTTTGGCGTCTTAAGGCATAGCCAAGGCCAGCTAATTGCACTTTAAGCTAATTAAATTTTGTACGTATTATTTTATTATTAGTTATTTTTTTATTTATTTATTTTTGTGTGCATGATTTCATTATTATTTATTTTTGTATTTTACTTAATACATATTTTGATTTTGTTTAGAGGCTTCCTTGATTGTCAAAAAAAGAAAATACATTTTAAAAGAACATGACGTTCTTTTTATTGACAAACGTGCAATTTGTGTGAGTTTTAAGTAAATAAGTTTTGTTGTTCACTAAAATACATTGTCGGAAGCCTAAATAAATGAAGCTACATATATACATAATTGACTTCTTCTCCATATAAACGTGCATGAAATAAAATGATAACTCAAAATATCACTTAAAGTCACATCAAGATACGTCAATTTTATTGAAGTTTACACAAATCAAATGTTTGTTGCTTTAAGCGCTTATGACGTAAACACTTTACTTTTGGAAGTATTATTCGGTGCAGTGATATAACGCCCGTGGAATTAACGCCCGTGGGCGTTATTTCCCAAAAAAAAAAGGAAATAACACCCGCGGGCGTTTTTTCCTTTCTTGAAAAAGAAATAATTCCCGCGGGCGTTATTTCGTTTGATCCACGGGCTTTATTTCTCTTTCGGAAGGGCAATTAAGCCCGCAGACGGGGTTTTTTTAAATATGGTGTATTAGGGAAAAAAGCGCCGCAGGCTAAAAATTGGAATAAAAAATCACGCGATTTAAATCCCCTTCTAAATATTCAAATACTCAATCGAATAAACAAAGCTTCAGTAAATTTCTATAATCATTTATTAGTAACAATTTTCAAGGTCTCTAAGTTAGTAAATATTAAAATACGCAATCAAAATAAACAAAACTTCATTACATACATATTGGCACTTTCAGACCACAATCTAAACAAATACTCATATAGAGTTTTCAACAATTTGACGACAAACCGGGCACAAAATATTTCTATTGCCATTTACGATTGCAACCTTACTGTGCTCTCCAAAGCAATCCGCACACAATTTAAAGTGATGGGCTTAAGAGAACATCGCGTGGCTTGGTAAAACAAATAACACACAACAACATGCTTTGACTCTCGCAAAAATTGTCCGCCGTTTCTTCATAGTCAGAACAATCCATTTCGGATACATCAATGTCTTCTGTGTCACATGTCTTATTTTCGGGATTACTCATTTGATTCGCCTGCTGCGCTTTTTTCAATACTAATACACTATATTTAAAAAAAACCAAAAATTGGAATTAAAAATCGCGCGATTTTTTATTCCAATTTTTCGCCTGCGGCGCTTTTTCCAATAATAATATACCATATTTAAAAAAAACGAAAAATTGGAATTAAAAATCGCGCGATTTTTTATTCCTATTTTTCGCCTGCGGCGCTTTTTCCAATAATAATACACCATATTTAAAAAAAAAAACGAAAAATTGGAATTAAAAATCGCGCGATTTTTTATTCCAAGTTTTCGCCTGTGGCGCTTTTCCCACTAATACACCATATTTAAAAAAAAAATCCCCGTCTGCGGGGTTAATTGCCCTTTCGAAAGAGAAATAAAGCCCACATCGCCGAATAGGGCGCGCGGGCGTTCTTTCCCTTTCTGAATGGAAATAAAACCCACGGGTTTAATTTCGTTTTATTCGCAGGCGCTATTTCTTTTTCAAGAAAGGAAAAAACGCCCGCGGGCGTTAATTCCACGGGCGTTATTTCACTGCACCGTATTATTCGGGCTACTTTAGCAGGTTTTTTTTTTTTTTATTTTTATTTATTTTATTATTTTCTTGCATAATTCTAAGCAAACATACTAGATAACTCTTTGCAAAACCACTTTTGGGGCGCGCTAATTCCCACACAAAATGAAAAACGACTACCCATATTGTAAAACCTCCAAACTGTTTTCTCTCTGGGCTAAATTTCCTACAGTTATTTTTAAATAAATGAAAAGAGGGGTTAAAAGAAATATCTTATAGGAAATATCTTTTTAGATTACATATAGTAAAATTACACGAGCTTTAATTTCGTAGAATACTTTAACCCTCTAACACCCACATGAAAAGGTCATTTTGACTCCTATTTTAGTTAGTCCAAAAAAATAGTATTTTGAAGGTCGCTACAAGGTTAAAATGTTCTAGGAAAATAATTGGCATAAAAATGCACTGGTGGTCTTCTCAGACAAAATCATTGTACAAAGAACCTCTTTTACTATATGTGTGGGATTTATTCCGCCCGCTCCCCCCGCCGAACAACAACCCTCAATTTATGTCACAGTGTAATTTACTGCAGTAACCGTTTTCTACCAACATATTTTACGCTTCTCAGACAGTTACTAGGCACTAAAATTAAGCTTCTATCTCGGATTTTTTGGCCTTTGATTTTCCATTCTATTCTTGTTTCTAATTGAGTAGTCCACTTTCCAAAGTGGCTATGTGAATTTTTCATATTAAGCCAGAAATTGGGAAAAACTACTACGGTCTTAAGCTTAGTATCGACCTCTCAAGAAACGCAAAAGTTCCATATAAAATGACGTACAAGAAATGCTCAAGAAATTTTTCTTGTGAAACTTTCTTGAGCGAGTATCGACCTCTCAAAAAATTTAATACACTTTTTTACCACTATTTTTCAACATAATGTGAACACAGCCAGGGGCGGATTTACCTCTAGAAGCGCCCTGGGCAAACAATTCAAGCCGCGCCCCAATATTTCCAAAAAAAAAACCGTACTTGCCTTCGTGTGGTGACATTTCATTACTCATATATTTTACGGTTTGAAAAAATTTGATTCGATTCTTATATAGGTACCACAGTTTTTCCATTTTCTAAACTTCAAAATGATCTGATCTTAAACCCTCATTATTAGGTGGCACAGATTTCATTAAATTGCAGTTCATCATACCAATCTGAAAAACAATTTTATAGTGAAAATGTTTCGTACTGAAGCTAAACTCAACATTTTTGACAGTAGGGTGCCTCCCAGGTAGCGAAATCTGGCTTTCTGGCCCAGAATCTACCTGGGCTAACCTAGCTGTCGATCAATTGACTTATGCATTTTTACCTTTTTGGTTATGATCAACAACGGAGTCATTTTCTTTTCGAGGAGTTTGAAAAAAACAATCAAGTTTAGGGATTTTCGACAGTAAATCTTTGCCTTTCTGCACTTTCTGGGCTGCACGTTTTTTCTTTGCTGCGCCGCTTAACTTTTTCATATTTGCACTCATTCTTCTATTTTTCACAAAAACATTAATTCACTGACACTTTTTTGATGTTTTTAACTCGGAACGACTTTTAAGATTACATAAAATGTACGCAGCGCATTGTATAGAGGCGCGAACTATTCAAATTAACCAGAAACAGAAAATGTTCAGATCTTAGTTTCCTTTGAAAAAGTGAGCTCGCGCATTTCCCCGAAAAAATACTTCAATGCCTACTTGATTTTTAAATTTGAAATTTCAATGAAATTTGAATCTTTCACGTCATTTACTGCACACAAGCTGCTAAAACTTATGACGTTTTCGATTCTGGCCAAAATGTCGCACTTATTCTGCACTTTTATCGGGCTGTCAATTTTTTTTTGTTCTATTCCACATAGATTCCACAAATTTTTTCAGGGTTGATTGTCCTATTGAAAAAAATTTCGCACTCTCCCCGACCACAGGGCAGCATTTTCTGCCTTTAATATGAACAACGGGTTGCATTATTTTTGTTTCATACATCACATGAAAAGTGCAACATTTTCTTAGGGCACAGGGCGCATGTTGATAATTTTGCCTTGTAATAATGCAGCATTTTTGTTCAGAATCGAAGACGCTATTAGTGTTTACATATCGCTCATTTGCTGCAAGACCGGCATAAATAAAAAACCTGATTTTTAAGTTAATGCTGCAGAATAGTTAGTTACACCATACTTCATTTGAGTAAAAAATTCTTTATGATTTGTTGAAAACTAAGCGCTTCAGATACAAACCAAATATTGCATTTACTTGCGCACCATATGGCGGTAGAATCTCAAAATTGCCCTTCCTGAAAAGTTGTGTATTTTGAAAAGTGAAAATGCAGCAAATGAGCGATATGTAAGTCCCACTGGGGCGAAGGTTAAGAACTGTACCAATGTTCTTAAATGTACTTTGATAAATTTTTTCTCTGTAAAAACTGAAAAAATCTTTCATTCTTGTTGTAATATTCAAAAAAAAACTTTTTTTGATAAATAAAAAAAAACTTTTCTTTCTCTTATGGCGTTTTCTTTTCTCGAAATAATGTTGCCCTTTTTGATTTTCTTAGCCATTTTGTAAGTTTGTATGGTCCTTTCACCAAATATTGACCTCTAACTAAGTAAGAGGGCACCCTTATCTACAAATTAAGCCATATTTTAGAAAGTCAGGATACGTAATTCGATAATTGGGATATAGGAGGGCAACATTTTTTCGTAGAAAAGAAAACGCCATTAGTTTTGGCGCCCCTATTGAAACGGCGCCCTGGGCAGCTACCCATGTTGCCCCTATGTAAATCCGCTCCTGAACACAGCAACACAGGTTTTGCCAAGAAATATATCATCGAGCATTTATTTCTTAAAGAAATTTTGACGTCTGCTGGCTTTTGTTACATGTTGATAAAAATGGTGGTGAAAATGGAAAAATTAATCGGAAAAAATATAGTGCACGATTTTTGTAATGATGCAAAGCGGAAGTTGACATCGATTTCTTACATCTACTTCCATTCCGGCCATCAATATACCACAGTTTAGCAGTAATATAAGGTCATCCTCGTCGCTTTCGATGATTTCCTAAAATAACAACAAAATAAAACTATTGAAAACAAATATTTAAAACTTTTATTTAATGTTTTTTAAGAACTTATCAATTTCTCATGTTTACAAAATGGTTTATTTTTTTTACGTTTTTGATGATCTTCTTCGTTTCACTTGGTATTCACGGTGGAATAATAAACGTAAAAATTTCTTGCCTACTACTATTTTTCACTCAAGAAATAAAGCTAAAAATTTCTTGAGCTGTTTCTTGAGAGGTCGATACCAGCCTTTAAGCTCTATTTTATTTGTATATTTTTTGTTAGCACCTGAAAGCTTAGCACATAAGCAATGTAAGGATATAAAAAATTAAACCACAATATTACAGATTTTTGCTGATTCAATGTTAAATATTTCACATAACTAGTTTTTAAATTGAAACGCATTAAAATACGTTTCTTCTTACAAAACCTATCTCCACCTCTCTCTTAACGATCGAAACAGGCACAAAAGGGAGACCTCCACTACTTTGGGAAGATCATATAGAGAACGACTTTGCTTCCGCTGGCATATGCAATTGGCGCAGGAGTGAAAAAGTGAATGGAGCGCTTTATTAGACTCGGTCAAAATCGTCTAGACGGTTATGCGTCAATTAAGAAGAAGAAAAATATTTCAATACTTCTTCAACACAAAGAGTCATTAGTGGGTTAAAACACGGACATTAATGGGTTAAGTCGGTTAAAATTTTCTCTTATCTTTGGTGGAAATAAAATGATGTTAGAATTTTGAGCACCATTTATATGAGACGACACGAATGTGTGCCAAGGCGTATGAGTGACCTATTTTATATAGAAACTTTTGAAAGTGTATAAATTAAACATAGAGACGTTTTGATTTTACAATTTTTTTTATCAATTTTTCTTAATTTAAAACTGGCCAATAGCTCATATAAAATTCACACAGAGACTTTTGAAGGTATATAAATAAAACATAGAGACTTTTGAAAGTGTATTTGTCGTTAATGCTCGTTTCTTCAGAATACGAAAGGATTTTGCAATACATTTTTAATGGACATTGTAAACCTTTAAATACTGGGACACAATCCATCAAAAATTTAATATCGAAAAAAAAAATTCACGTAGACACTTTTGAACGTCGACTACTCAATTCTCCTTAACAACTTTGAACTTAATTTTCTTTAAACTTTTGCAAATTTTCAACATTATCAATACTACTACTTAATAAGTTAGTTCACCCTTCACACTTGGAAGCTCCATTACACGCAAGCAAATATGTAATTTGCCACCGTTTGTAATAAGCGATAATTCCGCATTGTCATATGAATTATGTACATATGTACATTTGTATGTATGTACATTATGTTATCTAGCCAAGCCAAATGCGTGCGTCTCTCACTGGTGTTTGCGCAAGCGTGCCGTAATGACATTGTGAAAATGCTTTTTTTTATAATTACAACAACAACAGCAATAGAAATAAATTAGTGAATCATAATAAACGAACATTTCGTAATTGCTTGACAATTGAAAGCTTTTTAGGTATAGAAACGCATAAATGTAGGTAAGCATACACACTAGGGTTGTCCATTTTTAAGCGAATTTTCTACACTCTCTCTTCTGCCTGGAAATTAGATTTTTCATAGAAAACTTATTGATTTTTTAGTGTGGTTGTTGATATGAGTATCTACTCCACTTTCAAACAGCGCCATGTGAAATTTTTTAGATTTTTTTTTGTTTTTTTTTTTTTTGTGTTTTTGTTGGATTGTATACCAGTATTTAAAGGTGTATAATGTACATTAAAAATGTGTCACAAAATACTTCCGTATTCGGAAAAATAGCATTAAATACGAATAAACTTTTAAAAATCCCTATGATTTTATTAATACACTTTCAAAAGTATGCATGATTTTATTTATGCAAGTACACTTTCAAAAGTCTCTATCTGAAGAAAGTTGCTCATACGCCTATGCACACATTGTTGTAATTATTATGCCTTTCAATTTCAACTAGCTATGTGAAAATTTACTGTCCGAACACTACTCTGAAAAAAAAAACGTGTAAATACAAAGACTTTTGCAGTTAAATGAACAACTTTCCGCAGTTGAAATGTGCCCAACAACGCTCCGTTGTTGTTTCAAAGATGCGAGCGTTTTTGATTCAAATACTTTTCGTATTTAAGTTAACAACACTGAGAGAAAAAAATATATGGAGGGGTCAAAGAAATTGTTTACCTATTTTGAACACTACTTTCTTTGTTTTGAGTAAATTTTCCTTAAAACATGTTAAAAGGTTTATAAAATATTGTTGTTACATACGTTACCATGGTTTCATATACTTGTTTTGAAAAAATTCATACATTAAAATAATGAAAAATTCTTTAAGCGCCATTCCATTCCCAACTTTCCTTGTTTTGAAGACTTGATTTCTTTAATTTTGAGAAATTAAATTCCCATACAAATCCCCATGGCAACGAATTTGTTTGAATGTTTTTTTATGTTTTTTCCACATTTTTGGGAAAATTTACACAAAACAAAGAAAATTTTGTATTGGGACGCGTGTTCAAAATAAGGAAAATTATGTCTTTGATCGAGATAAATTTTTTTTGAGTGAACGGAAACTGTTGAAAGAAATACTTTTACATTTAAGTTAACAGTTTTTGCTTTTGAATTAACAGCAAAAATTTTTAGTCCAAATGCGAGCACTGTTGATTTATATAGTGTTCGTATTTAAGCTAACAACTTTTGCTTTTGAATTAACTGCAAAAGTTTTTGGTCCAAAAATGGGCACCATTGAAGCAAATACTTACGCATTTAAGTTAACGTCAAAAAATTGTAAACAATAGTAATTTTTTTTTTAATATAATAGATATTATTTTATTTAGTTTTTTTATATAATATCTGTTTACATACATAGTAATATTAATACTAAGGCCCGGTTTCACCAAACAAACTTTTTCCATTCAGTGATGGTCATTTGATGCATCATTTGAACAACACGATGCGTGGAAAGAGACACGCCCACAAAGGTTTGCATCACATTTTCACACCGCCAATATAAAGATTATGGAAACTTGTAGGCAGTAGTGGCAGAAATATCCATCAATCCTGCACCTCAAATGATATATCAAATGACTATCACTGTCTGTAGGGCTTTTTACACACACAAACACTTAAACACAACTGATTTTATTTTATTATTTCATAACACATTCTTTATATTAACTTACATTGTTTTCCGACCGCCAGATTTGTAGGTTTCTGCGCAATCATCGCCGACAAGTTTTACCTCGTTTGCTCGTTTTACCTCGATTGCTCGCTATCGGAAAAACGGGATAATCAAACATATTTAATCTGAAAATACAAAATACATATATGTATTTTTAAACGTACATATGTACATATAATATTAATATATTATAATAATATATAAATATTATTATTGTGACTTACCTTTATTTGTAATTATATATTGCATGTACATACATATATGTATGTATAAATTTTTCCCGAAAATTTAAGTTTGGAAAAAAAAAATTTCTATTTTTTATTTACTTCAAAATTTTTCAACAGCAAGGGAGTTTTTGAATCAAAAACGCCCGTCTTTGAATTAACTGTGGAAAGTTGTTGAATCAAAAACTTTGCCGTTAAAACAAATACTTTTGCTGTTGAATCAAAGACGGAGATTCAACAGCGGAAAGTTGTTGATTTAACTACGGGTATTTTTTTCAGAGTAGCTATGTGAAAATTGAAACGAAATCAAAATAAAATTGGATTAGCAAAAATTTTTCTTATTGCAACTTGAATTCTTTATATCGTTAATTTTCTTAAGGGTTAAGCTTTCAGGTCAAAACAAAAAATATTCAAATAAAATATGTAGAGCTTTATTTGTGACTTAATACGAAAAATGCACATAGCTCCGTTTGAAAGTGGACTACTCATATTATTATGATGTTTTTTTTTACTAATTGTCCTAATACGAGCCACCCTAATGCACACACAAACGACTATGTATGTATGCATGTATGTATATAAATCCTTAGCTCTTAAGTGCAGTTCATATGTCAGCCCATTTTAGCGCATATTTTCCAAGCGTTTATAGCTTAAAAACAATTCAATATCTAAGTGCATGCATAAGTGCGTGCGTATATATATTTAAACCTACATACATACCTAGTTTCAAGTGACACCTTCAAATGCATAACCAAGTTGCTTATTATTGTTGTTTTATACACTTATTTATAATTTTTGTTTTCTATACATATTAACGCAAGGACACAAAAACTATAATAATGCCTAACCCCAATAAACATTTTAGTTAGAAATTGATTTGAGATCAAATGAATATCCAACTCGTTTTCCAATTTAAAATGTTTATTTCTCATTGTACCTCTATTTAGAGAACCAAGCAATTCTCAAGAAAATAACACATTTTTTATACATAAAAATCATATTTCTCCGCTTGAGAAAGTCTTTGCTATCAATTTGAACTCAAACATCAATCTCCGACCAAATTCAAATGAAAAAAAAAAAATAGTTACTTAATAAAAAGGGCAAGGTAAAAATATGCACTGACCAATATTGCCTTTCAGATTAAGGGTTTATAAAAGGTTTAACAGCGTTGCCATATGAAAAAAATTTTAGTCTTACCCCAAACTGACCTCTAATGGTACTCAAGGCATTTGAAAACGAGCTTTGGATCTCCAATTGATATATAAGTTGGATATCCATT